>CM021105.1:187603111-187687200 GCA_007115665.2 Sequoiadendron giganteum | reverse complement strand
GGGAGAGTGGGAGAAAGAGAGAGTGGTTGAGAAAGAGGGAGAGAGGGAGGGAGAGGGAGTGGGAGAGAAAAAGGGTGAGAGGGAGGGAGATGAAGAGGGGGAGAAATATATATTTGGAGAGATGGAGATGAGAGGGAGGGTGAGATGGGAAGATTGGGAGAAAGAGAGAGTGGGAGAGAGTGGGAGAGTGGGAGAAGGGGAGAGTGTGATAAAGAGAGAGTGGGAGAGATTGGGAGAGTGGGAGAAGAGGAGAGTGGGAGAAATATATAGTGGGAGGGAGGGAGGGGGAGAGTGGGAGAAAGAGAGAGTGGGAGAGAAATAGGGAGAGAGAGGGAGAGAGGGACGAAGAGGGAGAGGGGGAGAAAAAGATAGTGAGAGAGATGGAGATATAGAGGGAGGTAGAGACAGACTGAGAGAAAGAGATAGAGGGTAGAGGGTTAAGAGTTAAAGGTTTAAGGGTTAAGGGTTTAAATGGTTAAGAGATAGAGGGTAGATGGAGATAGTGGGAGAGATGGATATCCCTATACCATCTTAATCCCTCAAATCTCAACCCTCAACCCTCAATCGTCAACCCTCAACCCTTAACCCTTAAACCTGAATCCCTCAATCCCTATACCCTCTTAATCCCTCAAACCTCAACCCTCAACCCCTATATCCTCTTATTCCCTCAAAACTCAACCGTCAACCCTTAAACGGTAATCCCTCAACCCCTATACCCTCTTAATCTATCAACCCTCAACCCTCAACCCTTAAACCTTAATCCCTCAACCCCTATACCCTCTTAATTCCTCAGCCCTCATCCCTCAACCCTCAACACTTCAACCCTAATCCCTCAACCCCTATACCCTCTTAATCCAATAACCCTCAACCCTCAACCCTTAAACCCTAATCCCTCAACCCCTATACCCTCTTACTCCCTCAACCCTTAACCCTCAAACCTTCAACCCTAATCCCTCAACCCCTATACCCTCTTAATCCCTCAACCCTCAATGTTCAACCCTCAACCATTAAACCCTAATCCCTCTACCCCTATACCCTCTTAATCCCTCAACCCTCAACACTAAACCCTTAAACCCTAATCCCTTAACCCCTATACCTCTTAATCCCTCAAACCTCAACCCTCAACCCTTAAACCCTAATCCCTCAACCCCTATATCCTCTTAATTCCTCAACCCTCAACCCTCAACCCTTAAACCCTAACCCCTAAACCCCTATAACCTCTACCCTATAACCTCTTAATCCCTCAACCCTAAACCCTAAACCCTTAAACCCTAACCCTCTACCCTCTACCCTCTATCATCAATCCTCTACCCTCTATCCTCAACCCTAATCCCCCAACCCTTAAACCCACTTAGTAAACTTTATACCCTAATCCCTCAACCCTCTTGACCTTAAACCATCAATCCTTAAACCCTTAAACACTCAACCCTAAACCCTTGACCCTCAACCCTCAATCCTTAAACCCTATAGTCTTAAACCCTCTACCCTCTACCCTCTACCCTCAAACCAATACTCTCTACCCTAAACCCTAATCCCTCAACCCTTACACCATTAAATTCAAGAAAACTCTCTACACTAATCCCTAAACCCTCAACCCTTAATCTCTCAACCCTTATAACCTCTACCCTATATATTGGACCCTCAACCCTAATCCATCGACCCTATACCCTATACCCTCAACCCTCAATTGTAAACCTTAAACCCTCAATATTCAACCCTCAACCCTTAAACCCTAAACCCTTAAACCCTCTACCCTCTACCCTCTACCCTATAAATTAAACCCTCAACCCTCAATTCTCAACCCTCAACCCTTAATCCCTAAACCCTCAATCCTTAAACTCTAAACGCTCTACCCCTTATGTTGGACACTAAACCTAATCCTTCAACCATATACCCTCAAAAATATACCCTAAACCCTCTACCCTCAACCAAGTAAACCCTTAACCCTAAACCCTTAACCCTAAACCATGCAATCCTAAACCCTTAAACCTTCTACCCTATACCCTCAACCAAATACCATCTACCATCGACCCTCTTCCCTCAACCCTCAAACCTTAAACCCTAATACCCTAGAAACCATCAACCCTATAGGTCCTCCACCCTAATCCCTCAACTCTATAGCCTCAACCCCTATCACTTTCTCTTTATCTATACATCTCACCTCTCCCTTCCTCCCTCCCTCCTACCCTCTCTAATTGTCTATATCTATCATCTCCCTCTTTCTACGTACCTCTCGTTCAATCAATCCCTACCACCCTCTCTCGCTCCCTCTATCCATCTCTCTTTATGTCCCTCCCACTATATCCCACTCTCTCCCACTCCATCTCTCTCCCTCTCTCTCATGTCTCTCCCTCATACCCCCTCTCTCTCTCAAGTCTCTCCCTCTTGAAACCTACCTAGGTAAGTCTCTCTTTGTCTCTCTCCCCTCTCTCTATCTATCCATCCCACCCTACCTAGATAAGTTCCTCTCACTCCACCCCCCTCTTTCTCTACCTCTATCAGGTCACTCCCTCTCACACCCTCTCCCTTTCTCAGGTCTCTCACTAACACTCCCTCTCTCACCCAACCCCTCTCTCTCACACTCCGTCTATCTCATACTCCCTCTCACTACCTATCTCTCAAGTCTCTGCCTCTCACCCCCTCACACTCTATAGTCTCTCCCTTTGGCACCCTACCTACATAACTCTCTCTTTCTCTTCATCTCTTCGTCTCTCTCTCCCCCCCTCTCTCTCTCTCCCTCCCTCTATCCCTCTCACTCCAACCCCTTCTCTCCCACTCCCTCTCTCTTAAAATCTCACTTCCACCCCCTCTCCATCTCTCTAGACTCTCTCTCTCTCTCTAAATTATTCCTCCCTCTAAAGACATACATAAATACATACATACAAGCATAATACATATGTACATGTATATAATCCTACATCCATACATGCATACATACATACATGTGTAGATACAATATTGCATACATACAAGCATTCATACAATATATATGCATTGATACATATAGGCATACGTACATACATACAAGCATGCATACATGCATACATACATGTCATACAAGCATACATGTATGTATACAAATATACAAATATATCAGCATACATTTAATATATTGGAATTTAACATAAAGGAGGACATAACGCAAGCGTGTTATAATGCACTCGCGTTATGTCTTAGTTGGCATGTTTCCTGTAGAAGCAAAAACCATGTCAAAATTGAGATATAACGTGAGCATGTTCTAACGCGAGCGCATTATAGCATGCTCATGTTATATCTTGATTTGGGAATTATCAAGCTTTAGGCTTGGTATTTGCCTTGGAATACCAACCCAAACGCTTGGAGGGCATTCCCAACGACCAAAGATGTGTTTTTAAAATATCTACCATATTTCACATAATCGAGTTTGTGCTCACCATCAGGATTGCATGTGGTTCAATATCGAAAAAATTGAACACATGGGTAATGTTGGGTTCTCTCTTAGCTATCCAACGATGTAATTTTTTTCACTTTCTGAAAATGTTAAGCCTTTTATCCATAATTTATTTTATTTGTATGTTTTGTTTTTGCCAAAAATCAGTGTTTGGTATTTTTTTCATTATAAATTAACCGTTAATCGAATTTTCAAATAAATTAGATTTTTAGAAACTAGACTCCATTCTAAAATTTTCAAAAATAAAAATAAAATTCAATTAGTTTCCAAAATTTGTAGGGGTAGCATGGCCAAAATTCTATTTTTCAGGAAATGTCAACTTCAAAAATTAGTTAAAAATCAAATATTCATTAAAAAATTATCAGAAAAATTGTGCATCAACTACATACTGTTAGCTAAGTTCTAACCGTTGCGATTTTAAAAATACTAAAAAAAAGTTCATTGTACGAGGGTCGTACAATAGTTGCTATGTTATGTTTTTTTGACAAAAACAACACAAATTTTTGTACGTCCCTCTTTTGAAACCTTTAATCTCAACCATTTTAAAAATAAATTAATAGTTTATAAATTAGACTTAGAGCACTTCGATCCTTGTTTTTGTTCCATCTCAAAATTTTGAGTGTAACTATTGTCAATTTCATGTCCAAGGTCAATATTTCCTGATTTCAAAAAAAAGCTATCCACTTAAGTCCCCTTTTTGGGAACCATCTTGGTGCACTTACCCTTAAAAACTATCCTTAAACATGTCCATTTAAAATTAAATGATGCTAGCGAGACATCCACCAAACACGCCGCAAAAGGACAAAAAATTGCACTACCGTGGGGAAGGAAAGAGAAGCCTGTGGTACCGCGGGGTACCGCTCCACCATGAGCAAGGAACAATGAACTCGTGGGGCTGCAGTGAAATCGCAAAACCACCAAAGACTGAAGAAGATGTCACGGGCCCATGGTAGACACTGCTCCATTGTGAGAACCCATTACAATAGGAGTAGTTGCAGATTTACAATTCAACATATGAAATCTTTTCAAAACATCACTTGCATACTTTTCCTGAGAAATAAAAATACCATTTTCATCTTGGTTCACTTCAATGCCTAAAAAAATATTTCATGAGACCCAAGTTTGTGATTTCAAATTCTTCCTCCATAGCTCCTTTGAACAAATCAATTGACAAATCACCAGTGAATATTAAATCATCAACATACAGACATACAATCAAAATTTCACCTTTTTCATTCATCTTGGTATACAAAGTAGGCTTGTTGCTACATCTGATGAAACCATTTTGAAACATATATGAATCAATTCTTATGTACCAAGCTCTTGGGGCTTGTTTGAGACCATACAATCCTTTCTTCAGCTTGTAGACTTTGTCTTCTTGGCCCAATATCTCATACCCAGGTGGTTGTTCAACATAAACTTCCTCTTCAAGATAGCAATTTAAAAATGTTGATTTAACATCCATTTGATGAACTAATTATTTTTTTTGTGCTACTATGGCTAGTATCATTCTTACTGTGTCAAGACGAGCTACAAGTGCAAAAGTCTCAGTATAATCAATTCCTGGCTGCTATGAATAACCTTTTGCAACGAATCTTTCTTTATGCTTTTGCATTTCTCCATTTGCATTTGATTTGGTTTTGTCAACCCATTTAACCCCTATTACATCCTTGTATTTTGGAAGACTCACCAACTCCCATGTCTAATTATTTTCAATTGCATCAATCTCTTCATCCATTGCACATATCCATTTATCTTCTTTAATTGCATCTTCAAATTGAATCGGATCTTCAGCTTGAGAATAAAATGCAAAAAGAGAAAACTGTTATGAATTATTTTCACCTTCATTTTGATTATAAATGTCCCTTATGTTTTTTATTTTTTGTCTTCTCATGCTTGCCAATGTTGGATTTGATAAATCACTTGAATCTGTAGAATGTGGACTTGATGGTCTAGCGCCAAAAGTTCTTGCTGTAGATGGCATTTGCAGTCCTCTTTTTGTTGCTCTTACATTCAATGATGGTGTCAGTTGTTGACCACTTGATTGAACTTGAATGGGCATAAAACAAGTCACATTAGTAGGAATATTTGTTGGAATAGAGATTTCATTTTCCTCTTGAGGTATACTTATAGATACATTAACTGTACTTTCTCTACTTCCATCCCATGCTTCATCTTCAACAAATTGTACATCTTTTCTGATTATGACCTTCTTAGTTGTGGGATTATAAATCTTGTACGCCTTGGATTCATCAGTATATCCAACAAATATACATTTCTCTCCTTTGTTGTCTAGCTTTCTTCTTAATTCATCAGGTACATGTGCATATGCTACACATCCAAAGACTCTCATATGTGAAACATTGTGTTTTCTGCCAGTCCATGCTTCTTCACGAACAATATTCATTACACTTTTTGTTGGACACCTGTTCATTATATATACTGCACATGATACAGCTTCAACCCAATATTTATTTGACAAATGTTTGGCTTTCAACATGCTTCTAGCCATTTCGATGATTCTTCTATTTTTCCTTTCAGCTACCCCATTTTGCTGAGGCGTATATATTTTAGTAAACTATTTTTGAATGCCATGATCTCTGCAGAAATTTTAAAACTCTTTTGAAATATATTCACCTCCTCTATCCGCCCTCAACACTTTGACATAATGACCACTCTGTTTTTCAACAAGAGACTTAAATTGAAGGAAGAAATCAAACACTTCACTCTTATGCTCTAAAAATTAAACCCATGTCTTCCTTGAATAATCATCAATAAAAGTTAGAAAATAAAATCTACCACCTATTGCAGGTGTTTGCATTGGCCCACAAAAATTTGAATGAAAAATCTCCAAAGGGGATTTTGCTCTAGTTGACTTCCCTATTGGAAATGATTCCCTATGCTGCTTTCCTAAAATTCATCCTTCACATACTCTCTTAGGTTTTTCTATTAGAGGTAGTCCCTTGACCATACCTTTCTTATGAAGCAAATTTAAAACACCAAAATTAAGATGGCCAAATCTTAAGTGCCATAACCAGTTTTCATCTTTTACTTTTTCTTGAAAGACAGTTTTCATAGATGCTATTTCTTGTGCTTTTGCATAATTTGTATTCAAGTATGGCTGAACTTTCAAGGGAAACATTCTATTATTTGTCATTTTAACCTTAGCAATGAGCTGGTTGCTAGGATATTTGTCTAAAATTGTGCATAGACCATTCTTGAAAGTTACTCTATATCCCTTTTGAACTAGTTGACTAACACTCATTAAATTATGGTTTAGACTAGGCACAAAATACACATATGAAATATACTTTTTCTCCCCTTGTTTAGTTAGAATGTTGACATTTCCCTTTCATTTGATTGACACATTGTTTTCATTACCCAATGTGACATCAAACTTAACATTTTCATCTAAACTTGAAAACATTTCTAAATTTCTGGTCATATGGTTGCTACAACCTGAGTCTAAAAACCAAACATCTTTTTCACTTTCTTGTGCAATATTAGAGGCCAAAAACATTGTACTCTTATCTGGTTTTTGGTCTTGACTCTCTTTTGTAAAATTTTCATTTTGTTTACCAAAATCATATTGTTTCTTCCTACACTCATACATGTAATGTCCAAACCTTTTACAATAGTGGCATTGGATTTGGGACTTATCTTACCTTTGACTTTTAGATTGATTCTGAGATGGGTTTTGGCTACTGCCTCTTCCACTTGAGCTTGACGGGCTGCTTCTTCCACCTCTGTTGAAACTTTTTCCTCTTCCTATAAAATTTTATCTTCCTCTGCCTCTTCCTTGGTCAATTGAAACTTATGATTTGAAGGCATTCTCTAATGACATGTTTTCTGATCTTCTCAGCATGTGCTCATGAGAAATAAGTGAAGAAAATATCTCATCAACAAAATAGTGTGTTAGGTCATTTGTTTCCTCTATGGTTACAACAATTGTTTCAAATCTTGTGGGTAAACTTCTTAAAATCTTCTCAACAACTTTGACATCTTCAAGTGTCTCACCATGTGTTCTGATTTGGTTTACCAGTCTAATAATCTGGGTAATGAATGAATCTACTAATTCATTATCCTTCATATACAGAGTTTCAAACTCCCTTCTCAATATTTGCAACTTAGTTGTTTGAAGTATGTCCCATGCTTGTCTGGACCTATTTGCTACTGAAATTATTGGAAAAATGCTCTCTGCACTCCTTGAAGGATGAAGAAAAGAGATTTTGAATCTTTATTTTTATTGTCTTTCAATAAGTCCTTCTCTGCTTGTGTCAAGGCACTGAATGCTAGTGCATTGGTTGGCTCTGGAAATCCATTCTCCACTAGCTCCCATAAGTCTTGTGAACAAAACAATGCTCTCATAGTAATTTCCCAATAGTCATAGTTCTTTCCATTTAACTGTGGGATTTGAGGATTAGTCAAGATTGTGCTTTCTGCCATACTTTCACATAAACTTTTTAAAATAACACTAGTTGTGAAGAACTTGCTCTGATACCACGTGAAGGCCAGAGGCAGAGGATACAAAGTAGAACCCAAAATAATTCAACACATAGAGGATAACATATTATATTAATTCATAAAAAAATTCTTCACAGAGCTTCTACTACAATTTGCTTCTTTAGAGCAATACCAAAAATGTTTTTCAAGTTCACTATATAAAAGAAAACTTACACGGCAACAAGATTAAAAATATTAATTACAATATTAAAGACATTAAAGATATTCTAGATAAATCATCAAATCACATTTAAAAACTGTCCTTGAACATGTCCATTTAAAATTAAATGATTCCAGAGAGACATCCACCAAACACGCTGCCAAAGGACCAAAAATCGCACTACCGTGGGGTACCACTCCACTGCGAACAAGGAACAATGAACCCGCAAGGCCATGGTGAAACCACGTAACCACTAGAGACTGAAGAATATGCCACGGGCCTGTCGTAGACACAAATCCACCATGAGAGGAGAGAAAAAGATTAGAGGTAAGGCGGGGAAACCGTACAACTGCGGGAGGCAGGCAAGGAGATCGAGGTACCGTGGTGAAACCGCACAACCGCCGGTGATGAGAAGGTAGGTGGTGGTATGGCAGTAGATCACTCTATTGTGGGGAATGAAAGGCTACCTGGTGGTAAAGAGGTAGTCACCGCACTACCACGGGAGTTGGAATAGGAGGCCAAGGTAACGCAGGAAAGGTTGGAGAGACACACAGGAGTTGGGAGAAATTCCAACAAGAAAACTCATTTTTCCAGCACCATGGATTGAATGTGAATGGTTTAGGGTAGTATTTTTCATCCAAATGTGTGCCATTCAAGAGCACAAACACTGTCCACCCTTTGGGAATGATGAAATCTGCACTTGTAGTTAAATAGTTTACAATAGACTAACTTTAAATTATTCAATTTTTCAACTTTAGCAATATGAAATTTAAACTAAGATTTTTTTAAATGGTACCTTTAAACTTAACATCCTTTTTTGCTTCTTTGAAAACCCCTGGGGAAACATTTCCCAATCAAAGATTTTCTTTTATCACCTGCCATGCCAACCAAATAGAACACATGGATGCTAGTTGTTCTGCGAAGCATTCCAATACTGTGTAGAAGACAAGAACATGTTAAAGCAGATTAAATTAAATACTCGCAGAATGAGTGAATTTCATTGCTTGATAGTTGTCCTCAGTTTTTTATTTCCAATATCCTTCAAAAGAGAGTCATGCTTAGCTTGCATAATCCCAGATAAAAAGCAGTTTTTAACTCTCTTTAAGCTCTTTCTTTCCAGAAACCCAACTTAATAGACCAGTCAGTCTTATGCTTAATAAGTATTAGTATTATGCAATGCATAATTTCATATTGAGCTAAACATGCATACTCATCCTCAGTTCCTCCAATGCCTTTGGACTGTCTATAATAAATTTTATAGAAAATGCCATTGCTGTGGAAGCAGTCTCATAACCAGAAAATATCATAACCAGTAAAAAATCTGCAATAACTTCATTCGGCAATGATTCTTCTTTCACAAGTTTGGTCAACTGATCATTGCGCATCACTTGAGGATGCTGCCTTCTCTCCTCTATACACTCTTCAATATTTCCAATGTGGGTTTCTCTTGCCTGCATTCTTCATGAGCCAACATCAATATAGTATCCAAGATGCATATATACTCCTCAATATTTAATGGAATCGGACCAGCTACCTTAATCCCTCTCGCATAATGAGATCCTAGAAATTTGATGGGGATTTTAAAGACGGTTGCAACAAATTCCTCAAAATATTTGTATATTTCTTTCATCTCTTCATAAGGAGCTAAGTCCAACAATTTTTTTCCCATTATATTTAGAAGAACCTGTACATATTTTAGAATCAAATATTATATTAAATAAATGTAAATTACAACTTAAATTTATTATTTTATAAAAAATCACTATTAATTCTACATGAATCTTCTAATCTTTACAGAAGGAGCCCCTTCTACGGATCCCATACCTTCAAGTTGATATTTTCTAAGTGATTTAAGCCATTTTTTAATAGTAGAAACTAACAACAGGATAATTCAAGTTTTACATTTGAGACATACAAAATTACAAATAACAAACAGTGTGCTGGATTTTTACTTTTAAATCTTTCCTAAATGTTTAAGATATTTGTTTTTCACTGCAAATAGTTTTAAAGAACTTTCATGAAATAAAGATATGTTGCATACCTTATGGCACTCTTTCTAAAGATAAATGACACACTCATCTTGCCATCTCTGTGTACTAGTGAGGATGGCATTTTGTATATTGTCCATGAAACCTGAGATGAGGTTCTCGTGCTTGAACAAAATTGGCAAAAACTGCATGGAGCTTCCTTTGAAGTTCAACATGAACAGTGATCAAACCATAATTTCCTCAATAAAAAATAAATAACTAATGTATAAAAAGAAGTGTGAGCGAGCTTGTGCCATGAAAACCTTGTCCATGCAAACCCCATCCGCTATTTAGAGCACATACCCTTATCTGTAACGTAGATAGGAAAAAATACTCAAATATTAGTTAAGCTGAAAGATTTTTGTAAGAGGTAGGTAAATTGGCCTCAAACAATCTGCCTTCATTTTGTAGAACATATCTATTGAACTTTGGATCCACTGATACAATTATGCGTGCTTTTCCAAATAAGTTAGACCTAAAAATTTGCCCGTAACTGCATTACAAATTATCTACATTCTCTTCTTCAATCTATCATATAAAATATAAAAATCAGTACTATTTGAATCTTAGATTTTTAAAACTTTTTTAAGCAGTTCGATTGTTTAGATTGTAAAGTTTTTGTGTTGTATTTATGGTTGAGATTGTAGGCTTTTTGTGTTATATTTAAATATCCAGTGAATGGTAACTTTAATAATTACTCAAATCAAATCACACTATATAATTCATTATCATAATAAAATAGACAATAAATAGTTAAAAATAAAAAAAATTGTTTTGAAAAAATAGGTTATTTGACCAAAAGTTAACATATATGAAAAAGACTAAATGCTGAAAATACAAGAGAGATTCAATGGGCACTTGGTCTAATCATGAAGTTGAATGGTTCTGAATGAAGCCACTAGGGACCAGAGATGAAGTCTTGGTGAATGCAAGGCTTGACATTATAAGGGATGAGATTAGGATTGTGCCCCAGTTGAATTTTGTGGAATGGATACCCCTTAGTCTTAAGATCTCAGCCAAATAAGGTTATCCTAAGATTTATACTTCTATGTTAGATAGTGAAAACAATCTTATGGATGATATAAAATCCTCCATAAAAAAATACAAGAATCAAGAGAATGAAAATTCTTTGAAAATATTTTTTTAAATGAATCAACTACAAACACTAATGTAACCCTAAGAAAACCAAAAGAAATAAAAATTAATTTTTTTTTTTTCATTTCATCTGTTACAGGTTTGTTAATTTTCAGGACAACAAACTTTTGTAGACATAATAACTAAAATAATAAGTTTCAGAAGAATACAATATAGATAGTCTTACATATTCACATGATCTTCAATGAATTGTCGTGGATGAAGAGGGGAGCTCATGGCTTGATAGAAACTGATTGATTCTCCAATGAGTGGCCATCCAGTAAACCCTGATGGCAGTGATATATGCTGGTTTTTGTTGCTTCCTCCTGCAACCCATATTATTTTCCAGACAAGAAATGTCACAGACAACACTACTCCAACCAGAACCCACTGGTTCCAATATAAATACACACCGAGTATTGGCATTTCCTCCATTTTCCCAGGCTCTCAGGACTTCATAAAATAAAGTCACACTTTGGTTGTTACACGATTGAAGGTTTAAAGAATGCCATTTACTTTGTGAGTCCAAGATTCCATGTCAGAGCCTTTCAAACAAGCAATAAAAGTTGAGATCTCTTCATACATCTTTCTAGTTATACAATGATTTTGATTTGACTCGACTTTGTCAAAGTGAAGTGAAACTACAACTATATAAAATAAGGTTACATTTTCTTACCTCAGTCTATACAGTTGTAAAGATTCGATGTAACATTTTGAAAATATATATAAAAATACAGGGGAGAATCCAACATATAAAATATTGTTATTTTATTCAATTATGGCTGACTTAATATTACTTTTAGTAGCCAGAGGTACTAAAAAAATTTCTACGTGTCAGTAGTAATCGCCAATGATTCAAGGAACTATACTAAACAAACAATCAACAATTTAAAAAAATAAGTAAAACGTGCATCAAAATTTTAAATTGTTTTGCTTGAGAATCTCAAGGCATTGTGTAAAAAGTCCACATGCCTTGTCTATGCTTCCAGACTTAGAAAATTGCTCTTTGAATTATACTTTGATGGATGTCCGTATCCTGAAGATAAAAACCCTGGCTTTAGCTTGTACATAGAAAATTCCTATTCACAATACCAAATTCACAGCCTCCATCAACGTCATCTTTATAACATGCCCGCTGCTCGTCTTTTGCAAAATTTGATATAATGTTTTATATTATTTTAGTAAAAAATTTATTATTATTATTATTATTATTATTTTAAATAAAAGTGGCTATGTCACTAAATAATTTTATTATATTATCAAAATTTTACATAAACTTGGTTCAAAAAAGAGCATACCGCAGGAAAGAACTAGGAAGAAAACCTCTAATTATAGTTCTAAGTCAAGAGTACATATTCAAAATTTGGGATACAAGGTCCCACTAGAATTCACCCCATCCCAAAATTACAAAAACTCATATCGAAGGGTCGAGAAAAAAGTAGCAACCAACCAACCAAAAACCCCCCAGGACAACCAAATACATTTTTACAAGAATAAAAGATCAACAACAAAACAAATCATTCCACCACCACAACATGTTAACTGGAACTAACTTCGTAGTATGAAGAAGGCAACAAATGCTCCAAAGAGAACTTTTCCTTTGACTTCTTAAGTGAAGAAGATGTTTTATTATGAGACCTTGCAGCTACATCGAGCAAAAAATGAAGAGCCAAAAATAGATTCACCCCCGCTGCCCAGACCTCTAGAGAAAGCTCGTCAATAAGACGAATACAACCCATAGTAGTCACCACAAAAATATCACATGTGAGGCCAGACCTGATTACCATTAAAAAATTCTCTAAAATAGCTAAAAGCAAGGAGGAAGCACATTTGTTAGCCACAATAATAACCAACTTGTCATCCATAAGAACAACCATGATAATATTGAAAAAAAATGAGATAGAAACCTAGAAAAGGAGGCATTAGGAATTTCCTGAATCCATGATTTACCCAACACCAAAGTGATAGCTGAAGTAATATCTTTGACCTCCAAAACAAAAAAATTCGCAAGCTTCTCATGAACAATCTGGAGAGGGTCATAAAAGGCCATGCACAATAAAGCCACTGAAAAACTATACCACCCTATTGAGGAATCCATAAAACTAGCGAAGCTGCATAACTTGGCAATGCAATACAAAACCACAGAAAGATAAAATAAATTGAATGTTCATTATTTTAATTATCATTTTATTATAAAATATGAGAGAGGTAAGTATGTCATTAAAAAAACACATCAATTTTTATGTATTTTTTAACAATGTTTTAATTAAAATAAATTTGATTATTTACAATAGTGAAATATAAAATCTATGTCATTCTTAATTTTATATGGAGAGTGTCTTGATCCACTAATATCTTGACCTATGTTATGTGGCATCAAGTAAATTCACTGCCAACAATTCACCGAGGGAAAATTCACCGCCATGACAGTGAATTGCTGGTGGTGAATTTTTCAATAGTGAATTACTAGCAATGAACTTTCCTAGAGCCATGTTATCTATCTATCCCTCACACACATTTATATGTACTTATATCTTATCTTGTCTATGTGTTTACACATTCCTATATATTCACCTTATCCATCCTCTAATTCTACATATATGTGTACATATTCCAAAACATACACTTTTCACCTTAGTCCATAATTTTTTGGGTCTTAAGTAAGTCTAGATAATTGATCCACAATGATTTTGGTCTTAAATCAATTTTAGATGGTTTTTCCCAAAACAAGTTCTCTCCAAAGATCAACTAAACACATATTCATAATGTTAATCTTAAGTCAAGCTTAGATGATTTCCCAATAGTTTCACCAACATATAAAAAGGACTAGACCTAATTGATGGAAGGGCTCGAGGGCATTTTCAACAAATGTGACCAAAACCCTAGTAGCGGCAACATCTTGCAATGGTTTTTGAAATGGTGCTTCCTCTAGTGATGGTTTTAGTGATGGTGATTTAGATAATGAAGAAGGCAATGGGGATGACTTAGAGGAGTCTGATTTGGAAGTTTGAGAGAATGAAAGGATCGAGGAGGAAACTCTCCTTGATATTATCCTTGGCATTCTCCTAGTCTTGTTTGAATGCCCAATAATGTGTAGATGATGGCAAGTTTAAGTCCCTTGATGAGAGGCTATCCCAAGTGGATGTTGAAGAGGATGATTCGCTCTTGTCACCATGGATGAAGGCACATTGCTTTGTTCAAATGCATTCAGATTTAGAGATCCATGTTATTCACAAGAAGGTTTCTCCAGTTTCTACTAAGCTTGATCTCTGTAGGCCTTGATCATGTGACCTCGGTAGCTCTCTCAGGAGGAGATTTCTATTTCCCTCCCATGAACCCTACGATGCTTTGTTCCTCTAACCCTATTTAGCATGTGATATTTCTCCTCCTCAGCGTGTTGTGTTCTTGTAGATTTGTAATTTAGGGGGTGATGTGGTTGCTCCCCTTGATAAGAAATATTTTAATCTTGCTTCATCGACCTTGCTCATTTTGGATCTCATGCCTTCCATTTTTTTTATTTGCATGGTGTGGATGTCGAGCCTTCCCTATGTTCTATTGTGGGCTTTTGTACAAGGAATCATAACTAAGAGGTGGCCCCCATTCTCCTCCTTATGGCTCAAGCCATTATGGATAGTACATTGCTTCCTACGCTCTCTCCTCCCCTATATGTTTCCCATGCTTGTTGTGATAGAGTTATCTCCTCCTCCATGTGCTCTCTCCACTCCTATTTATTGTTGGAAAGAATAAATTAATCATCCATCAGCCTATCGACACAAACCAGTAGGACTCCTCAACGTCGACTTCAGTTGTCCATCACCGTCTTCAGCTATTCCATACCATTCACATTGAGACTATTTCACCCATCCTTATTAAATGTTGTAGCTAACACTAGTCTATAGTGAAGGAATAATTTATTATCTATTTGCCTATAAATCCAATAGATGAAGATGTATTTCTGAGAGCTCAAATCCAGAGTTTCTCTATTTTTGTGTTTCTCCTCTGTTCCATGTTTTATTTCATGGTATCAAAGCTAGGTTATTAGAGTAGGAAGATCAGGGCACAGTTGAAGTTGTATATCTGTAGACCACGAATCCACCATAGTCGCCACCTATGTCTTGAAGATTTTTGTTTCTGTATAAATAAAAAGGAGCAGAGAAGTCACATAAAATCCAAGCAAAGACATTGCAATGAAAGTGAGGAGATCATTGTTATTTAAGCTCAGATCACTAAAGGATTTCCATTTCTATAGTTTGTAAGAGATCTTAAAGATACCAACTAGGTTTTGATGCAACTAAAGTTGTGAAGGGGTCTATTTGATTTCATCATGGCAAAAAGAGGATTGTTACTAAATAAACGTTTGTGGTTCTAAATATTTCACATAGAAATTTGTGATTTGAGAGTTATTTTGGCAATGATTCTAATATATACCTGGTGCTGGTATTTTCCTCCTAATCAGGCTTGTAAAAGTGTTTGGATTTGGTAGTGATTGTATTTGGGTTCGTTTAAAGGAAGATTCTAATTTTCCATAGATTGGATTAGATTTGCAAGGAGATGTATTGGCACTGCCAAAGTCTCACTACAAAATCACATCACAGTTTCAACGATTGCCCTGTCAACAACAAAGGGAGGTAATATGGAGTTCACTCTAGATTCTGCAAAAGGAGTTTTCAGCTAAGAGAGTTGATCATAGCAAGCAGATGCTAACAAAGTGAAATCTCCTCCAAGTTTAAGTAGTTGTTTGAGGAGGATTGCAAGAGAAATTATTGAAAAGACAGGCCACACTATTAAATTCGTCCCAACATCTTGATGAAGTGTTTGTCCATTCACTGATTAGATGAAGATAAGTTCATATAACTCAATAGATTTGTATTACTTTCCATGCAAAGGTGAATTTGAAGATGAATCCATGTGAAGTAGGTGGTCAATTTGAAGAGAAGTTCGTAGAACTCAATGGATCTGTAGTAGTTTCTATGCAAAGGTGAATTTGAAGATGAAGCAGTATGAAGTAGGTGGTCAATTTATGGTGTGTTTCTAAGTGTTGCAAAGTAATGAAATGAACTAATTATGAAATGTAAACTAATGCAAATGTATTGAAAGAACTATGTAAAATGACCTAAGAATGACCTAAAATGCATGCAAACTGTAATAGAACTAAAGAAAATAGAAATGGTACACTTGGAAACTGAGGTTGGTGAAGGGGAGCTTTGGAATCTTTCAGATTCTATTGTTGATGTTGATTGGGACACTTACACTAGGTTGGGCACCTTAGTCCTCCTGCTGGGAAACTTTGTCGGCACTGGTTTCTAGAAAATGGGTATCTAGAAACACAGAAACCACTTTTCAAGCCTGTTCCTAGAACTAATTCACCAATTATGGTGACTTAGTCCACCTGGAGCTTTCGGGAGTCTCAAGGTTGGAATCTGTAAGTACCCACTGGTACTTCTATTTCTGAAAAAGACTCGTGTCCGAATCTTCAGAAAGTGACCTGCAAGTTGTCTTCAAGCTCCTTTTAGGTTTTGTTGACTTGGAATGATGTGGATGGAATGATGACACCTTTTAGCACCTCACTCTTTGACTAATCTACATACAAAACCTACAAAGCACACATGCAAAAAGGTAAAAGGGTGTTAGGGATAGAGAATAGGGGTTTGCCTTAGTCAAACCCCATGTTGATAATCAAACCCAAATGAAATAGAATGAAAAGGGAAAGATGATTGAATAACATGCAAGTACAACAACTCACCAAGCCCTTGTTGAAGAATTTTGAAGATATGCAAGTGATCAACTCTAATGGATGTTGCTTGAAGTTCTTAGAGTGCTTGAATGCTTGATGCTTCCTAGAGAAGATAGATTGCAAATGTTGAATGAGTTGGGGGGGTCAAATGAGGAGAAAAGCCCTTATTTATACATGTTATTCCCTAATTCCCCCAATATAACACATCATAGGCCGACCTTAGGGTTTTGGAGATAAAATCCTACTAGAAATTTGATTTAATTTTGTTTTTATACCAAATGGGACTAAGTTGCCCAAGGTGGCGACTTAGTCTGGACACTTGGATAAATTCAAGTGGTTTTTGGGATTTAAAAGGTGATTAATGATGATTAATGGGATTGTTTCCTGAAACACACTTAAGTCAGGCCTATAAGTACATAAAGGGGCCATTTTAACATAAGAAAGGGTTGATTTAGTGATGACAAGCCTAAGAAAGTGTGAAAATGTGTTATGTAACACCTTACAACACTTTGAAACAAGGATTGGTAAGAGGTAAAATTGGTTTGTTTAGATGAATTATGTTGAAAGGGTCTTAGAAAAGTGGGAAAATGTGACAACACTTCACAACACCTTTTTAAAACACCATTAGGTTGTTATTGATTTCCAAGAATTCAAGGACTAATGTGAATGTGTCGACCACATTACAACATTAGATGTAAGCAAAATGAGGCCAAAATCCAAGGGAAAAGACCCAAATGAGTGAAAAGTGTCAAGGCTACACTTTTTTGTGACACATTTAGCCCCCCCTTTAGTGAGAGGATGAACTTGCTTCAAACTCACACTAAAGTAGCTAAGACATGCATATCAAGAGGGATCCGAATGTATCCATGCTAGTGAGATGAGAAAACTATAATCAATACGGATGATAAATCCCCTAGGACCAAGATCCCATGGAAAACCAAACATTAGTAGAAAATATCACACAAGAAAGTGATGTGAAAGAGTGAAGAGAGAGGGAAAGTCAGATCAAGCATCAACCATTTGTTCGGAAGGATGTGACTCACTCTGGGGTGATGATACTTTTGGTTGTCCATCGGGTGAGAAGGCCCAAAAGGTGAGAAACATACACTCATGGATGGTATGCACTCACACACACACAAAGGTGGCTTATGGGGAAAGTCGTGTCGCTAGTTGGGCTTCTTGCTCAACCATACAAAAGTTATACCTCATGATAACTTTGATAAGGTGCCACAAAAGACAAGGGTTTGTGCTTCATGAGGCAAGCAAAGTTGTGTATGCTTGGAGCTCATGAACAACTGCAAAATGACACCACAAACATGCAAGCTATATTATGCAAGGTGGCCATATATACAAAGTGCAAAAATGTAAAATGCAAAAGAATGTTCAAAGGAGTCTTACTTAGTTCATGTGAGGTCTTTAACTTAGGGAACATTGTGTCTAATGTCTCCAAGAGAGGACCAATCAAAGAATAGAAAATTCATAACTTAGGGGATGCAGTGCGTCACATCAAGCCGCTAAGAGGAATGTAATACGCTAAGATAGATCATTTTCATGAAGGATGTATTACACCCAATGTCATCCAAAAAGTGGTAAATGCATCATATGAAGTAACAAGGCTGCACTAGGAACCAAGGAAAAAGAAAAGAAAATGAAAAATAAATAATGCCTATGTATGCCCCCACTTTAAAGGAATTGTTACACACCGTTTTGTGAGCAATTACTTTAAAGTAGAAAAATGAAAAATGCAAAAAAGGAAAGACATGAGAGCCAACTTGGAAAGCCCTATGCCAAGTGATATTTTTCCAAGGGAGGTTGTGTCATGCAAAAGAAAAGGAAGAAAGAAAAGAGAAAGGGTTGCCCCCAAAATGAAAACACTAAACACATAAGGGATCTATGGATTTGGGTTCAGTATGTTCATTGCTGCAATGTTTGTTTAGAGAGCTCGAAACTATCATCATTCCCCCAAATACATAGAACTGGAAGAAGGACACAAAGAGAGAGAAAACAAAGAAAAAGGAAGAATCATTTTGGATCAACATGGAAGATACATAGGGTGTCTCGAGGCTTTGCATCGTCCCCAAAAATACAACAAAAGCAAAAGAAAAATAGAAATGAAAAGAGCCTTTTGGGTCAGCATGAAGGAGACATTGCAGTCTCAATGCCTTGCATCATCCCCAAAAGGAAGGTGAAAGCAAAAAAGGAAGAAGGAAAAGAGAAAAAGAGCCTTTTGGGTCAACATGAAGGAGACATTGTGGTCTCAATTCCTTGCATCATCCCCAAAAGGAGGATAAAAAGAAAAAGAAAAGGAAAAGGGCCTTTTGGGTCAACATGAAGGAGACATTACTATCTTAATGCCTTGTATCATCCCCAAAAGGAAAGCGAAAATCAAAAGAAAAACAAAGTCACAACATATAGAATATTGAAGGTACAAATAGAAGAATGCACCAAAAAGGAAACATCAAACAAAACAATACAAGGGAACACATTACACACAAACAAACACACAAGAGAAAAAGAGTGAGACTAGTAAGGAAAATGCCCGTCAACCATCAAGCAAGTTATCCACCTCCCAATCTTAGTTGGTATAAGAGGGAGGTGAACAACACAACCAAGGGAAAAGGACAAATGCATTACTAGGACAAGGCTAGCAACCTCCTGCCCCCACTGAGTGCAAGGCAAGAATGAGCCGAGTTGGGTGATGGGAAGGATCATGTAATAATGAGAAGATAATGTTCTAAAACTATTACATGATAGGGTGTGTGATAGTATTTTATGGTTTGAGGGGGTAGAAATTATCGCCATCAAAGTGATACTTGCTCAATATCACTCTGAAATGATGACACTCGTCACTTCTATGGCCAAGAACATGATGATAGGCACAATCTGGTACATTAGCATCTTTAGGATATATCACCAACCTATTGTGAGGAGGCAATATAATGAGCCCTTTGGTTAGGAGTATTTGTGATTTCCCATCACATTCAAGTGGTGGATGAAGAGGAATTTTGAGTTTATGTTATTTGTACGGCTTCTTGCGTCTGCTAGGTTCTCCAACTTCATAAGAGGAGATTAGGGCAGGAGGTCCTGAGATGATCTTAGTATTTTCTTTGTTGTTGGTAGGAGATAGTGAGCATTATTTAGGAAGGAGAACATCCAAATCAGGAGGGGAATAAAATATCATCGTGTCATCATCATGAAGCTTGAGATATTCTCTAGGAGGCATACAGTTATGAGGGGGATCTTGATAAGCTATCCCCTTTGTATTTTCATCGATTGGTAAGTGTTCATAAAATTTGTGTATTTCATGTTCTTTTTTTGTGTCACCTCCTTGTTGGCTTAGAATAGTAAACCCTTTTCCATAGGTTTGTCAAAGATTAATTGGAGTATTGTTCACTTGGTTATTATAAATGGGTTGAGTAGTTGCATGTTTGGAAGAACTAGGTTCACCTGGTGGAGGGAACTTAGGCTCATTGTTTGTTTTAGGATGGAGATAGCCAAATGTCTCTAGGGGTGTATGTTAGGAAGCTCAGGCTATTTCATGGAAGGGTAGAAAGAAGCATTTTCTTCAAGGTTGTCAAGGTAGTCATTGACAAATTGATTCATGCTAGCATCATCGTCTCGAATGATGTCAATTTCACAACGAGGACATGCATTAGGAGTTGATTGAGCAAGAGTGGGTTCAAGGTCATTCGGATTAGTGCCGAAGGCACATTTGGACATGTCTACCAAGGATTTGAAAGACATCCAAAAATTTTTGAAAGACATAGCCCTAGTGAAAGAAAACTAATTGCAAGAAATTGAATAAAACAACAAATGTGGAAACAAAAACAAAAAATGCAATGACAGAAAATAGAAGTGCAGTGTCCAATGTTTTGGAAATGACATAAAGTATTGTACAAAATATATGCAAGTGGACTAAGTCACCTAGTGTAGCGATTTAGTCCCAATAGTGATATTTTGGACAATTTTTAAACATTTTGAATGATTTTTTTTTATGCTTTTCCAGTGCAGATACAGAATGAAAATGTAGATTTTTTATACTTTTTGAATGAAAATGCAAGTTAACATGAACTTTTCAATAAAACACTTTTAAGAACCCTAAAATGCAAACAATGAAAAACCCTAAGGGTATGTGCAAGATCATGATGGGCCAAAAAATGGCAATAAGTAAGTGATGTGATGGCCCATGTGGCTAACGAATTTTTTTACCCAAAATTGATGAAACGAAAAAGGTTTTTAAAGGAGATTCTCAGATTTCCACCAATATAAATTATGCTTTACTTTGAATTTAATAAATAATTATTATTCATGTTCTTTTTGAATTACGACTAAAGTCCTGATTGATAGGCTAATTGAAAAATATCTATAACTTTCAAATGGTATCACATTTTTTGAATCCGAAACATGTGTCACATTCTATGCTTTGCATACTATAGGATTAAAATAAAATTGAATTTCATGAATTTTTTACCAAGTTAAGTTGGTTAGACATACGAGTTTTTATATTTTTTAAAATTTGTAATAAAAAATTCATAATTAATTATTTACTTGTAAAAAAATTACAAAAAAATATGTTTCACATCGGGACATGAGTCCTCTACTTATATCTAAAATATTCTAAAAAATATTATCATTTTATTGTGGTTAGGGTAGTCAGACAGACACCTACTTCTTATTTTTTCCCTGAAATTGAAGTACTACTGAATTGAAATTTCAAATTTTCACCAAATAGATTTTAAAAAAAAAAAACCTAGTAGTTTAGAAACTACATTCAATTTGCTACATATTATATTGTTACATATTTTTGAAATAATATAGATAGCTTATTCAAATTTTTACGTCAAGTTGCCTAACTTTGATTTTCTGAATTTTCATCACCACTTAAGGGCCTGTTTTTTCCATGATGATCCTACACATACCCCTAATGCAATGCAAGATTTTTCTTAGGATTCAAATGCAAAGATAAGAAGTGAAAAATAATTTTTCATGTCGGGCTCACTAAAATGAACCACCAAAAAACAAAAATAGGGAAAGAGGATTCCCTAATAGGCTCCTAGGGGTTTTCACAAAGAAGCTGGTTGTTACAATGCCTCTTTCATGCTCAGTGTTCTTGGTGTTCATTCAAGATTAGGGGTTTTCAATAGGTGTGATGCGTGTGTCTAAGTGCTACAAAGTAATGAAATGAAATAATTATGAAATGTAAACTAATACAATGCAAATGTATTCAAAGCACTATGTAAAATGACCTACGAATGACCTAAAATGCATGCAAACTGTAACAAAACTAAAGAAAGTAGAAATGGTGCACTTGGAAACTGAAGGTTGGTGAAGGGGAGCTTTGGAATCTTCTAGATTTTGTTGTTGATGTTGACTAGGACACTTACACTAGGTTGGGAAACTTAGTCCTCTTGCCATGAAACTTTTCTGGAACCAGTTTCTGGAAAATGGGTATCCAAAAAAATAGAAACCACTTTTCAAGTCTAGCACTGGGACTAATTCACCAATGATGGCGACTTAGTCCACCTGGAGATTTTGGGAGTCTCGAGTTTGGAATCTGTAGGTACCCACTAGTACTTCTTTTTTCTATAGAGACCCATGTTCGAATCTGCAGAAAGTGGCCTGCAAGTTGTCTTCAAGCTCCTTTTAGGGTTTGTTGACTTGGAATGATGTGGATGGAATGATGACACCTTTTAGCACCTCACTCTTTAACTAATTTGCATACAAAACCTGCAAAGCACACATGCAAAGAGGGAAAAGGGTGTTAGGGTTAGAGAATAGGGGTTTTCCTTAGTCAAACCCCATGTTGGTAATCAAACCCAAATGAAATAGAATGAAATGGGAAATATGATTGAATAAAATGCAAGTAAAACAACTCACCAAGCCCTTGTTGAAGAAGTCTAAAGATATGCAAGTGATCAACTCCAATGGATGTTGCTTGAAGTTCTTAGAGTGTTTGAATGCTTGATTCTTTCTTGAGAAGATGGATTGAAAATGTTGAATGAGTTGGGGGGGGGTCAAATGAGGGGAAAAACCCCTATTTATACATGTTATGCCCTAATTCCCCAAAAATAGCACATCACAGGTTGACCTTAGGGTTTTGGAGATAAAATCCTATAATTAGAAATTTTATTTAATTTTCTTTTTTATGCCAAATGGGACTATGTCGCCCAAGGTGGCGAATTAGTACACTTGGACAAATTCAAGTGATTGTTGGGATTTAAAAGGTGATTAATGATGATTAATGATATTGTCTCCCAAAACACACTTAAGTTGGGCCTATAAGTACATAAGGGGCCATTTTAACATAAGAAATGGTTGATTTAGTGATGACAAGCCTAGGAAAGTGTGAAAATGTGTTACAACACCTTACAACACTTTGAAACAAGGCTTGGTAAGAGGTAAATATGGGTTGTTTAGATGAATTATGTTGAAAGGGTTTTAGAAAAGTGGGAAAATATGTTACAACACTTGACAACACCTTTGTAAAACACCATTAGGTTGTTATTGATTTGCAAGCATTCATGGCCTAATGTGAATGTGTCAACCATATTACAACATAAGATCTAAGCAAAATCAGGCCAAAATCCAAGGGAGAAATCCCAAATGAGTGAAAAGTTTCAAGGCTACACTTTTTTGTGACACACTATGATGGACTAGTTACCAAGTTAGCCTAAGCTTGTGGATAAAGCATCCCAATAGAAAAATGAGATTTCCTAGGTTATATCCATAGAATTTGAAGATTGAAGATGTTGAAGTATCAATGAAAAAAATTGTGAAAGAGTGAAGACACATGTGAAGTTGCCAAAAGGAGTTGTCATTGTTGCCAAAAGATATGAAGATCACAAGAGATAGTCAAGGTTTAAAGCTATCATGCAAGGAAATGATTTTAATTTTGATAGAATCACAAGTGCATATCTTAGAAGTCTTTTAGGATTGTGAGAAGTCCCATGAATATTTGATGGTTGTCATTTAGGGGGGATTGATGTGAATGTCTACCATCATACTAGTGAATAATTATAAATGGGTACCTAACAAGGATTTAGGTTGGGACCCGTATTTTCTAGGTTATGGGGAGATATTTAAAAATAATTAGCATAATTAATTTATGGGGGGATGTTGGAAAGAATAAATTAATCATCCATCAGCCTATCAACACAGACCAATAGGACCCCTCAGCGTTGACTTTATCCATCCATCACCGTTTTCAACTATGCCATACCATTCTTGTTGAGACTATTTGACATTTCCTCTTAAATTTTGCAACTAACACTAGTCTATAGTGGAGGAAGAATTTATTATCTATTTTCATATAAATCCAATGCATGAAGATGTATTCCCCAAAGCTCAAATTTAAAGTTTCTTTAGTTTTGTGTTTCTCATTTGTTCCATGTTTTCTTTCACTATTGTGTGCTTTTGTACAATGAATAATCACTAAGAGGTGGCCCCCATTCTACTCCTTGTTGCTCATGCCATTATGGATGGTACATTTCTTCGCATGCTCTCTCCTCCCCTATATGTGTCTCAAGCTTGTGATGGAGTTATCTCCTCCTCCATGGAACCCCATGTTCCCATTCCTAATATTAGCAGTGTTTCTTGTGCCTCTATTAGGATTCCTAATGTCTCCTTTGGAAGAGATTATATTGGGTTACAATCTACCCTCATTAGTAGATTCTTTTGTTATCGGTCAAACATTGATTTTATTTGTAGATGGGTAACCAAATGTGGAATGTTTTTTATCTTCATGTTGTTGCAATATAATAGACACCGCATTTTCTCCTTTCATTCCATGGAGGACTATTCAATAGTTATATAAGGAGGTACCTGGTTTCTTGGAGGGGCTTATCTTCATTTATCAAGATGGACTATTGGCTTTGATTCTACCAAGGTGAAAATGGTTTCTATTGGGGGTTGTCTTCATAAGCTACCACTAGAATTATGGGATGAAAGTATCATCCAAGGTATAGCTAACACTATAGATCAATGATTTTCCATTGAAAATGTTATCAAATATAGAAAAGTTTCCCTTCTATTTAGTTGTATGTTTATGTTGAAATCGATAAGGTTTGTCCAAGTATTATCAAGTTATCCTCCAAGTTAGGTATCTAGGAGTAGGAAATTCTATTTGAATCCCTTCCACTAATCAAAGGAAACTTCAAGATAAGGCATGAATGTTTGGTTTTAAATACCATTGGACCTACCACTTTGGATAGGTAGCGCATGGTTTTGTGTCCTAAATCTCTCAACAAAGGGAAGGAACTAGATTTCATAAAGAAGGATCTCACTAAAAGAGGCAAAGGTTCCTCGAGAAAGATAAAATTAACTTATTCCCATGTTTGAGAATCCTTTGGTTGAGATTTCTTCAAAAATTAGCAAGACATCTCATTTTTTTTTTGCTCCTCTTTAGTTCCCTTCAATGAGGTTTGGATTCAAAACACCTTGAACTTGTATTTGTCCATTGTTGAAGGTTATGGGTTCCTTTCAAAACCTTTCTCAGTTCATCACTTTGGTCAAAATTATTTGTTGGTCCTTGTTGGCTTTACTCTCCTTTGATTTTGTCTTGTTATTTTGAGTCTTTATTCTTGTTAGAATCATTTTTTTCATCTTCATGGCTGATTTGTAATTGGATTTGGGCCCTTCTTGTGCTTACCTTAATCAAAATATATAACAAGGAGTAATGTTAATAACATTACAATAGCACATGTGTATTATAAACTCTCAACATATAAAATAATATCTTAAAGCCTTACTATAAACACAAATACAATACAAACTACCACAAATGGTATTCTAAACCAAGTTCTAATACCATGGGCTAAATAAGGTGCTAGAAATACCAATACATACCCAAAAATTGCTCATAAAAATGGAGGCACAAATTCTCATTCCCCCTCACATGAGTGGAACCTCAAAGAAGAGTATGTAATTCCAACCTTATAAGGAATCTATCATAATTTTTTATAGATTTTGGTCATCACATCCAAAGTAACTTCCCCTATTTTTGGCTCTTACAACTATCATAACATCCTTAAAAGTAGGCCTTCCATAATATACCACTAAATGGACATCTTTTGAGAACTAATAAATTAGTTTTCAAGGAACTAACATGTGGCACAAGTGCCAACACAAAATCTCACACCTCATTTTGGTAGAGCATTATTATTTAATAATATAAATTATAAAGCATGCCAAGTAATTATGATTTTTTTTAATAATAAATATTTTTAAGAAAATCAAGGTTTGGATTAGATTAAAATTGGAAGGGCTAGCACCCATTACAAAACAACCAGAGGTAGACGAGGAACTCATGAGAAGTAAGAAACACAAAAACTAAAACTAAAACTAAAGCTTAAACTATTCAACCAACAAAAAAAATCTAAGAAAGCACATAGAGTCGGGACCAACATAGAACAACAAGACACCTATAGGTCTCCCAACAAGTTGAGACCAGTGATCACATTCCATTCCTGAGATAGGAATTGGAGCTTCTTTTTGAAAGTCACAGGCCCCTGCTGAATGGCCTAAGTATCCACCATGACATTATGATCCAAGGTGTCCACCATTTTACCTTTCTTCTACCTCTTCTTCTTATAACCATCCTCCAGACCATTCGCAACCCGCTTCCCTTGGTACTTCCTTAATTCATCCTGAAAAACCTAAAGGGTGAGGGCAATGTTCTTCATGTTTTATTTACTATAATCGGTGATGAATTTGAGGCATTGCATGGTTTTCTCTTGGTTCTAATGGATAGCGTCAATATTAGTCAGAATTTTTTTTTTTCTTCCTTAGTACCAAGAATGGTGTCTAAATATTCCAGCTCCTTTTCCCACCTTTCCTACTTCTTGAACAACTTGGCCAAAGAGGCAATCATGTCCTAGTGCTCCTTTCTCTCCACCTCCCCTACAAATGGGGCCTGCCACTCGAGAACCTTTCCCTCTAGAAATTGGATTCTTTCATTAGCCATGATCAACTAGCCCAAAATCCACTTCATGATATCCTTCTATATGTTAATTATCTCTAAAATTTCATTAATTTTTTTTTCCCAAGGGGTCAGTAGGGACATGAATCGACCTGGGTTCAGTTTTGGTTTCCTCTAGATTAATGCACATGTTAGGATAATTTTGAGGGTTAGGGTTAGAAATAGGGGAGGTGTTGGGAAATTAGAGATATTCACATGAGAATAAGAGTGGAAAGGAGAGTTGGTTGAGATGGGATTCCATGATTCATCATTTAAGTTGTCAGACTCCCTCGACCCCGAAGTAGAAATAGGCATGGGTTCCCACAAAGGGGTACATTTGATGGGGTTGTGGGGGGGGGGGTTTATTCATAGGGGATTTGCCTTGGGCTTGGGTGCTATGGTGGATGGTCAAAGGGGTTTCATCAAGAGTAATAAAGGGGTTGGGGTCCACAGAGGGATTGGTGGGGTCATAAATAGTCGGTGTGTTCATTTCAGTAGAGGAAAGGGAGGGGAGCAATGCAAAATGAAACTTGCTGAGATGATAAATAAGGCCCTAGTGGATGGGTAATTTCTTACATTTAGCTTGGACACTTTTAATAGATTTCCCAAGCGAGGAAAGAGGCCAAAAGGGGAAGTTCATTTTGATATTATACCTAAGATGATTAAGCATAGGGAAAAGATGAGCGTGGAAGTGACATAAATGCCTTTCTAGTGTGACATACCTCATGAGGACTTTGGCAATTTTTCTCCAGACGTCAGGTAGGTCCATGTGATTAAAGGAATTCTATAATCTATTCACCCTCTTGCCTTCTTTTAGAAAAGGTTTCATGTCTTCCTAGTAATGGATTTTTGACTTACAAGGGATGCAAATCCCTTTTAGAGAGAGCCTCATCACCTCCACAACAAACACATGAGTCACCATGAAAGAGACCCCTTCAACAATAACAGTTTTGTCCACCCAAGAATTGGAGAACTCCAATGAAATCTTAGGCTCATTCCCTTACACCCCCTCCACAAACGAAGCTAGATTGCCCCATTCCACAATGACCCAAATCTCCTTGTCTTGCTTCCATCCATCGTAGTTGGTACATTCATCCTGAACTAAATCACCCCATATAGCTAAGAGAACAAATTTCAGAGGAAGGTAACACCAGCTATAGAAATGGATATACAAAAACTAGAGCTACTAGTGAATATAAATATGAAAAGATTGATTTGCGGGCTTAAGTTGCCAGAATTGAAGAGTGTGGCAACTATCAATAAGATTTGACATCGTATCTAGCTTGATCTCATTTGGAAAATAATTTGGCATCATGTTGAATTAATTCAAGCACCTAACTTAGGATATGGTGGATATTATCCCATATTACTAAATTTAGAGTAAAAGCTCCAAGGTTTGCTAACACATCGACAAATTTATTACCTCTCCTATACATGTGATTAACACTACAGTTCCCAATGGAAATCATGAGATTGTGAGTGGAGGTCACGGGGTCTAGGAGAGTCCTATAGGGAAAGGCTTTCCTTGTCAGCATGAGAGTCATGTTTTTAGAGTCTCCTTCAATAACCAAATTTGAGAGCCCTGCTTGTATAGAAATTTGTATGGTGTGGAAGGCCATCGCCAAATAAAAAAAAATAGACATTTGAGACCCCAAGTTGACTATGTATGCTAAATTTAGCTTCCCCTTGTGGTCGTGGATGACCCCACCTCCACCTGCCCAACCTGGGTTGGGCTTGGCCAAGTCATCAAAGGTAAGCTTCAGCCAACCGGGCTTCAGGGAACCAAAGAGTACTACACTTGTCCCACAAAATAAGAGAATTGAGGGCATTAAGAGATTTTAAAAGATTCCAAGAAGACACAATAGAGACCTCTAGAGCATTAGGATTTATTTTGGGCTTGCAAGGGATAGAAGAAATCAACTCCACAACATGACTAATGATCTTGTTGGCCACCACCAATCATAGGGACCTTTTATTTCTAAAGACTATGTTATTTCACTCCTTCCAAAGCACCCACCTCGTGAAGAACAAATATTGCCACCAAAGCTCAACAAGCATAGGGTGAGACACCGGGGGGACCACTAGTCTAGAATTTCATGAACATCCTTTTTCCAGACCCAAAAACTTTGAAAAGAGACTGCATTTTCTACCTAACCTACCAAGAGTAAGAATAATGGAAAAGCATATGAGAGATGGAATCAACTTCATTCTCACATAAAAAAACACCAATTCCCATGTTGTATGCATTTTTTTTACAAATTATCCAGAGTGAGGATCCTTTTATGAAAAATAGTCCACCAGGAGAATTTGACTTTAGGTAGGGAATTTCCTCTCCATATATGCATCCAATCAAACATGGGGTTCCAAGAACTTGAAAGGAGATTGTAACCAATCTTATTAGAATACATTCTATATTTAGAAACCATCTAGACCAATGAGTTTGGCAAGTCAGAGGGAAAGAAAATGTGATTCTTGACTGTTCTAAGGAGTTATTTAGAAGCCAACTAAAGGGGGGGGTGGGGGTCGAACTAGCTAGGGTCAATCTTCCATCTAGGAGGATCAACAAAACAATCAATGTAATCTAAGGCCTTATCACCCAGTTCGGTACAAAGGTCCAACAGAACAAAAAATAAAATAGGATGGAGACCAAGATCCTAGGAGGATAAACAACTGTCATCCCAGAAAGAGACCAAGTGGACTAATCGAAATAGCCAAGAGGATCCTTGAGAGAGTAAATTCATGGTTTTTGAAAGGTTATTCTAGATCACCAAAATAGTAGGAAGAGCTCCATTGTCCAACAAAGAGAGACAATCTCATCCTTGTAGGTACTTATCCTTAATAATATAAATCCATTTCACCTAATTGTTTAGAAGTTTTGAGGAAATTTTGGTTATAAGAGCCATATTCATCAGTCTTGTTTTTCTCAAGTCTAATCGTCCATAACATTTCTTGGAGCACACAATATCCCAATTCACCAGAGAGAACCTTCTCCTTTCCTCAGTCCCTGACCACAAGAATCTATGCTGTATTTCTTCCAGTTTCTCTGACCACATAGTAGGCATAAGAAACAAAGACATTAGGTACACAACTGAAATTTTGATGGTGGTATTAAGAAGGAGAAGCTTACCATCATTGCTAAGAGCGCCCCCCTTCCATGCAGCGAGCTTCCTCTGAACATGTTCCAAGATAGTAGACCAAACATAATTTTCCACTTTACCAACAGTAAGCAACATGCTCAGATACATTGAGGGAAGGGGGAGGGTCTGACAATTGAGTGTTTTGGCAATCCTAGCTTGAAGAGCAAGGTTAACATTCAAGAAAAAATAACAGTTTTAGTAAAATTAATACACTACCCCGAGGCTACAATGATTTTTGAAAGAAAATCCATCCAACCCTTAGCCTCAGCCTACATGGTCTCCCTAACAAGATTGTTTCATCAAAAAAAAATTGATGGGAGATCAACTAAGACACAGAGGAAGGGGAAAACCCACCAAAGAACCATTCAAAACTTTACGTTCAAAATTGTGACCAAGGACTTCAACCATCATAATAAAGAGATATGGAGACAAAGGGTCCCCTTGGCGAATTCCACCAGAAGCCAAGAAAAAACCTTGTGGGGTGCCATTGATTATCACAGAGTATTTGAGGGAAGTAACACAACCCTGAATGAGTTTTAACAATTTTCTAGAGAAACCAAATCTTCAGAGGACTTCAAAATGGAAATCCCAAGACACCTTGTCATAGGATTTAGAGATATCCAACTTAAGAGTCATGCTTCCTTCCCACTTTTATCCATGGAGTGGAGGGTTTCATGCATAGACATAATAGCATCAGGAATCTGTCACCCTACCATAAAGCCTTTCTAGCTAGGATGTATTAGCTTGTTCAAATGGGGTTTAATGCAATTGGCCAACAACTTGGAGCATATTTTATAAAATGTGTTACAAAGGCCAATAGGATTGAACTCAATCAAATTTTTGGCCCTTAAATGCTTAGGAATGAGAACAATGAACGTGTTATTGAATTATTTAAGGATTTTACTAGTAGACAGAAAATCAGCCACCATAGTCATGACATTTTGACCAACAATATCCAAAAACATCTAAAAAAAGAATGAAGAAAATCATTTGACCTAGGAGATTCAAAGGGTTAAGGGAAAATATAATCTTATGAATCTCATATGCTTGAGCATCAAATTCCATAGGCATGACCTCATGTTGTGTAAGAGCTAGGGGGATGACATTAACGATGTCACCCACCAAGAACTCTATCAGGTGTGGATTGAGGAGGTTATGGAAAAAAGAAACACCAATATGAGCTATATCTTCCTCATTAGTCAATATGGATCCATCTTCAAGGATCAACTCAAAGATAGTATTCCTCTTCTTGTGTCTCGTTGTCATCATGTGAAAGAATTTGTCATTTTTATTCCCCTTATGAATCCAATGGTTCCTAGATCATTGTTTCCAATAAACCTCCTCTTTATCAATAATATTTTTCAGTTCATTGAGAAGAGTCTTCTCCTTAGCAACAAGATCTGCCTGAAAACCGGTTTCCAAATCTTTTTGTACCTGTCGAAGCTGATCTTTGAGAGACTTTTTCTTTTCAAAAATCTTACCAAAGAAACTCTTACTAGAAGCTTTAAGATTGCACTTGAGACTCTTGAGTTTAAAAGATAGATTGTATATTACAGATCTACATACATAACCCCTCCACCAAGAGGAAAGAAGTTCCTTGAATAGAGGTTGATATGTCCATATTAGTTCAAATAAAAAGTTCTTTTCACCTTTGGAGGGGGAGTGCTCCAACTCAGGAGAAGTCGAGTATGACTCGAACCGAATCTGATGAGAGGACAACGAGAGCGAATATGTGTCCCAATTGGAAGAGACCAAAAAATTATCAAGCCAAACATAAATAAGATTGTACCTTATCCATTTATTAAACCTTGTGAATGAGCTTCCCTTAAGGTCTAAATCAGTCAAACCACCATCATGCAAAAAGGAGTTCAAATCCAACATGATTTTCAACATATCTAGAATACCTCCCTGCTTTTAGATGGAAAAAGAGGGGAACTGAAATCTCCCATCACCATCCAATTATTATGCCAAAAATTATTCCTACTTCCCAATAGGTCAACCCAAGTGTTTCTCTTTTGAACCACATTATTGCGCATGTAGACATTAGATAAAACCCAATAAGAGAGACCAAAGCTATGAGAGAAATTGACATTAAGAATATTTTTTCCTTAGAGATTAGGGATCCTTTGAGAAAAGGTTTCAACATCATGACCAAACCACTAGAGGCCCCAACAAAATCCACTGCTAGGAATAGAGCGTTAGGCCAGACGAACTTACTGGAGATTTATCAAACTTAATAATAGTCATTTTAGTTTCTTGGAAGAGAAGAATGTGAGGCTTGAACTCCTTAATGAAATCCCTAACAATAGGCTTCTCATGAAGGATATTAAGGGATCGAATATTCTAAGAAAGGATGAAAATTTCTTACTACATCTAGAGCCAACTTGCTCGGGTGTTTCCTGGTTGCTATTTGTGATATCTTTAGTCATGTTTTTCTATCTCGCGACTTTACCAAGTTTTCTTCCTTCCTTAGCAACAGTCCCCACATTTTTCGACTTTTGAGGGCTAAACAACTTGGAAGGATTGAGAAGACCAGTCTTCACAAGGGAGGGGGGATAACAAAAGGAATGACAAAGGAAAAATTAGTAGGGATCCCATTAGACATCGATTGCGAGACAACATCATTCAGCTGAGGGGACAGGTTTAAAGTGAAGACCTCCGAACAAAACTTTGAGGAACTCAGGGAAAAGCACTAGTCAGCGGCAGGAGAGAGTGGGGACACTAGATGCAGGGTAGAGAGAATGAGCTCAATAATAAGAGGGTCCAAAGAAGGGGAAGAGGCTAACAAGCTAGGAAGAATTACCTCGTAGGATGAGGGGATAAGAGTCACAAGGGGAAACCGAGGATTTGAAATGGACGAAGCTAATGCCAAAATAGATCCCCCAGCACCTGAGCCAAGGAAAGGGAAGGCCATAGCCTTATCTTTTCCCATGGGGGACCTGAGTAAGCCTTTGGGATAAGCATTACAAAGATGACCAACAAAAAGGAGTAGAGTCTTCATATTCAATGGTTTGCGACCACTTACCAGGCCTAGATTCAAAAATAATTGAGGTTGGGAGGACCTTATTCGATTCAATATTGATGCAAAAGAGGACAAATACCAATCTACACCTTTCTTTGGTGACATAATCCAATGAGAGGAAGTTTCCAAAGGAGTTGGCCACTCCTGTAATAATTTCTTCATCCCTAAACTCCAAAGGGAGGTTGAGCAAACGAACCTAGGTGCGAAGCTCAGTTGTCAAGTGAGCTAAAGGGTCAAAACCAGAGCCACATTTGCATAGGGCAAGGCTCTGTTTACCAAAGAACCAAGGGCCACTGATGAGGGTAGCTAAGAAGTTCTCGTGAAGGTTAAAGTTGAAACAAAATAATCCTTTCAAAAGAGCTGAAATGGAGAAAGAGCCTTTAACAACCTACCTACAAGAAGCCCACTTAAAAACATATTCAATATTGGGCCTTCCTCCCACAAACCTCTTGACTAGGTTGTTTTCCATTTTTGCAATTGAATGGTCCAAAGATGGGTCTTTTATTTTTACAGTCATACTCTCATTCGAATGCATGATCTAGACCCCATCCTTGACTACACCATAATTACACTGTCAGTTTTTGGATAAAGATTTTTCCAGTTTTAGCGGTGGGGGTACCTTTTTAGAATGGGTAGAAAGTGACCCAAATGACCTGTGAGAATCTTTGGGAGACCCACCCTTCTCTACAAAACTGCCAGAATCCCCTCGCACCAAAGGACAAGAACCAGGAGATTCCCATGCAGCACCATCTGCCTGCATGCTGCTCATTTCATATTCCCCTTAGGTTAAAAAAATCAATGTTGAGACACCTAAATTTTTAATATTTTCTCACTTGTTGAATACTTTGCAAGAGCCAAGGGAATAAAACCATCATACAATCAATTGTTAGAGGTTAAAAAGCTCATAGACTTTGAACACCTTTTGAAATTATCTATGCTCATAGGTTTAGTTAATGAATATGCAACATTCATCAAAGTCTCTACTTTAACGAGCTTCACCTTACCATATTCAACCATGTCTCTCTCAAAATGATAATTCACATTAATATGATTGGTCCTAGCATGAAATTCCAAATTCTTAGCTAAGAAAACAACACTTTTACTATCACAATGAATTATATTCTACCATATTTTAATCCAATATTTGAACACAATCCCTTAAGACAAATGGCTTACTTACAAAAATTTGTAGATGTCATATACTCAACCACAATAACGAACAAAACAAACATATCTGATCACTTATTCATCTAACCAAATTCACCACCAAATAAGATTAATACAGAAGAAATCGTGAATCATTTTTTATTGACATCACCTACTTGCTCTGAATCTACACAAACACAAATATCATAAAAATGTCCATCTCTTATCAAATTAACATGATAACACAAGGAATCATCTAAGGTAACCCAAAAATATCTAAGGACTCTTTTAACTACATTCCAACGAACTCCACAAGGGTAAGACATATATTTGAAAATAACTCCCATTACTTATGCAATGTCTATTCTAATACAAACCATAACATATCAAAATTTTGACCACACTTTGTTATGACACTTTGGTTATGTGTTCCATCTTTTATGACAATGTAGGACATTATGAAGTATATAACTTATTCTAAATATGAAAAGAACACAATTTTTCACAATCCTATCTATTAAACCTTTGTAAATTTGAATTGACATGCTTAATTTAGCCAAGCCATAAATTTATTTTTTCTCTATCTCTTTTGATTTTTATCTCAATAATGTCTTTAGCTATAACAAGATCTATCATTTCAAATTTAGCTGCAAGTTGAGATAATTGGAGGGTTGTCAAGAAGAGAATAGTGATGAATTTGTTTAAATAAATGCAAAGATGATGAATTTAGAATAATTGTTAATGTTAAGTCACATTTAGTTGGTTGCATTATACTTTTTTACTCTATATTTTTTAATCTTATTTTTTCAATTATTATGGAGGGTCATCAAGAAGAGAATAGTGATGATTTTGTTTAAATAAATGCAAAGATGATGGGCCCTTCTGGTGCTTACCTTAATCAGAATATAGAACAAGGAGTAATGCTAATAACATTACAATAGCACATGTGTATTATAAACTCTCAATATATAAAATACTATCTTTAATCCTTACTATAAATACAAATACAATAAAAAATACCACAAATGGTATTCTAAACCAAGTTCTAATACCATGGGCTAAATAAGATGCTAGAAATACCCATACATTCCCAAAAATTGCTCATAAAAATAAAGGCACAAATTATGATGCCCCTCACATGAGTGGAACCTCCAAGAATAGTATGTAATTCCAACCTTGTAAGGAATCTATCATAATTTTTTATAGATGTTGGTCATCACATCCAAAGTAACTTCCCCTTTTTTTGGCTCTTACAACTATCATAACATCCTTAAAAGTAGGCCTTCCATAATATACCACTAAATGAACATATTTTGATAGCTAATAAATTAGTTTTCAAGGAACTAACATGTTGCACAAGTGCCAACACAAAATCTCACAGCTCATTTTGGTAGAGCATTATTATTTAATAATATAAATTATAAAGCATGTCAAGTAATTATGAAAAAGTTAATAATAAATATTTTTAAGAAAATCAAGGTTTTGATTAGATTAAGACTTGAAGGGCTATCACCCATTACAAAATAACCATAGAGGTAGACAAGGAACTCACGAGAAGTGAGAAACACAAAAACTAAAATTAAAAACTAAAGCTTAAACAGTTCAACCAACAAAAAATAACTGAGAAAGCACACAGAGCCGGGACCAACATAGAACCACAAGACACCTACATGTCCCAACAAGTTGAGACCAATGATCACATTCCATTCCTAAGACAAGAATTGGAGCTTCTTTTTGAAAGTCATAGGACCCTCCTGAATGGCCTAAGTATCCACCATGACATTACGATCCAAGGTGTCCACCATTTTACCCTTCTTCTTCTTCTTCTTATAACCATCCTCCAGACCATCTACAACTCGTTTCCCTTGGTACTTCCTTAATTCATCCTGAAAAACCTAAAGGGTGAGGGCAATGTTCTTCACGGTTTCTTTATTATAATCTGTGATGACCCCGAGGAATTGCATGGTTTTCTCTTGGTTCTGATGGATAGCATCAATATTAGTCAGAAAATTCTTTTTTCTTCCTCAGTACCAACAATGGTGCATAAATATTCCAGTTCCTTTTCACACCTTTCTCACTTCCCGAACAACTTGGCCAAAGAGGCAAATATGTCCTAGTGCTCCTTTCTCTCCACCTCCCCTAGAAATGGGGCTTTCTACTCGAGAACCTTGCCCTCCAGAAATTGGATTCTTTTTTTAGCCATGATCAACTAGCCCAAAATTTACTTCATCATATCCTTCTATATGTTAATTATCTCTAAAATTTCATTCATTTTTTTTCCCAAGAGGTCAGTAGGGACATGAGTCGACTTGGGTTCAGTTTTGGTTTCCTCTAGATTAATGCACATGTTAGGAGAATTTTCGGGATTAGGGTTAGAAATAGGGGAGGTGTTGGGAAATCAAAGATATTCACATGAGAATAAGAGTGCAATAGAGAGTTGGTCAAGGTGGGATTCCATGATTCATCATTTAAGTTGTCAGACTCCCTCGACCCTGGAGTAGAAATAGGCATGGGTTCCCATAAAGGGGTAAATTTGATGGGGTTGTTGGGGGGGGTTATTCATAGGGGCTTTGCCTCAAGCTTGGGTGCTATGGTGGATGGTCAGAGGGGTTTCATCAAGAGTAATAAAGGGGTTGGGGTCCATAGAGGGATTGGTGGGGTCATGAATAGTCAGAGTGTTCTTTTGAGCAGAGGAAAGGGTGGGGAGGAGTATCAAATGAAACTTGCAGAGATGATAAATAAGGCCCTAGTGGATGGGTAATTTCTTACATTTAGCTTGGAAACTTCTAATAGATTTCCCAAGCGAGGAAAGAAGCCAAAAGGGGAAGTTAATTTTGAAATTATACCTAAGATGATTAAGGATAGGGAAAATATGAGCATGGAAGTGACATAAATGCCCTCTAGTGTGACATACCTCATGAGGACTTTGGCAATTTTTCTCGAGATGCCAGGTAGGTCCATGTGATTAAAGCCATTATGTAATCTATTCACCCTCTCATCTTCTTTTAGAAAAGGTTTCATGTGTTCCTAGTAATGGCTTTTCAACTTACAAGGGATGCAAATCCCTCTTAGAGAGAGCCTCATCACCTCCACAATCAACTTATGAGTCACCATGAAAGAGACCCCTTGAACAATAACATTTTTGTCCACCCAAGAATTGGAGAACTCCAACGAAATCTTAGGCTCATGCCCTTGCATCCCCTCCATAAACGAAGCTAGATTGCCCTATTCAAGAATGGCCCAAACCTCCTTGTCTTGCTTCCATCCATTGTAGTTGGTAGGTTCATCCGGAACCAAATCACCCCATATATCTAAGAACACAAATTTTAGAGCAAGGTAACACCAGCTATAGAAATGGATATACAAAAACTAGTGCTCCTAGTGAATATAAATATGAAAAGATTGATTAGTGGGCTTAAGTTTCAAGAATTGAAGTGTGTGGCAACTATCAATAAGAGTTGACATTGTATCTAGATCGTTCTCATTTGGAAAATAATTTGGCATCATGTTGAATTAATTCAAGCACCTAACTTAGGATATGGTGGATACTATCCCATATTACTAAATTTGGAGTAAAAGCTCCAAGGTTTGCTAACACATCGACAGATTTATTACCTCTCATATACACATGATTAACATTACATTTCCCAAGGGAAATCATGAGATTGAAAGTGGAGGTCATGGGGTCTAGGAGAGTCCAACAGGGAAAGGCTTTCCTTGTTAGTATGAGAGTCATGTTTCTAGAGTCTCCTTCAATAAACAAATTTGAGAGCCCTGCCTGCATAGAAATTTGTATGGTGTGGAAGGAAACCACCACCTCAGAAAAACTAGACAATTGAGACCCCAAGTTAACCGTGTATGCTAAATTTAGCTTCCCCTTATGGTCACGGATGACCTCACCTCCACTTGCCTAACCTAGGTTGGGCTTGGTCGAGTCGTCAAAGGTAAGCTTCAACCAAATAGGCTTGGGGGGACCAAAGAGTACTATGATTGTCCCACAAAATAAGAGAGTTGAGGGCATTAAGGGATTTTAAAATATTTCAAGCAGACACAATAGAGACCTCTAGAGCATTAGGATTTATTTTGGGCTTGCAAGGGATAGAATAAATCAACTCAACAACATTACTAACAATCTTGTTGGCCACCACCAGTCACAGGGACCTTTTGTTTCTAAAGACTCTGTTGTTGCACTCCTTCCAAAGTACCACCCCGTGAAGAACAAATATTGCCACCAAATCTCAACAAGCATAGGGTGAGACACCGGGGGGACTAGTAGCCAAAAATTTCATCAACATCCTTTTTCTAGACCCAAAAACTTTGAAAAGAGATTGCATTTTCTACCTAACCTGCCAAGAGTAAGAATAATGGAAAATCATATGAGAGATGGAATCAACTTCGTTCTCACATAAAAAAAACCAATTCCCAAGTTGTATGCAATTTTTTTACAAATTATCTAGAGTGAGGATCCTTTTATGAAACACAGTCCACAAGGATAATTTGACTTTAGGTAGGGAATTTACTCTCCATATATGCATCCAATCAAACACGTGGTTCCAAGAACTTGAAAGGAGATTGTAACCGGTCTTATTAGAATACATGCCATATTTAGAAGCCATCTAGACCAACGAGTTTGGAAAGTCAAAGGGAAAGAGCATGTGATTCTTGAATATTCTAAGGAGTTCTTCAGAAGCCAACTGAACGGGGGGGTCAAAAGTTAGGGTCAATCTTCCATCTAGGAGGATCAACAGAAGAATCAATGTAATCTAAGAACTTATCACCTAGCTCGGTACAAAGGTCTAACCGAACAACAAATAGAACGGGATGGAGACCGAGACCTGGGATGATAATCAATTGTCATCCTAGAAAGAGACCAAGGGGCCCGATTGAACTAGCCAAGAGGATCCTTGAGAGAATAAATTCATGGTTTTTAAAAGGTTATTCTACATCACCGAACTAGATGGAAAAGCTCCATTATCCAATAAAGAGAGACAATCTTGTCCTTGTAGGTACTTGTCCTTAATAATAGAAATCCATTTCACCCGACTGTTTAGAAGTTTTGAGGAAATTTTGGTTATAAGAGCCATATTCATCAATCTTGTTTTTATCAAGTCTAATCCTACATAACATTTCCTGGAGCACACAATATCCCAATTCACCAAAGAGAACCTTCTCCTTTCCTCGGTTTTTGACCACAAGAATCTATGCTGGATTTCTTCCATTTTCTCTAACCACATAATAGGCATAAAAAACAAAGAAATTAGGTACACAAATAAACTTTTGAGGGTGGTATTAAGAAAAAGAAGCTTACCATCATTGCTAAGAATGCCCCCCTTCCATGCAACAAGCTTCCTCTGAACACGTTCCTAGATAGTAAACCAAACATAATTGTCCACTTTACCAATAGTAAGTAGCATGCTCAGATACATTGAGGGAAGGGGGAGGATCTAACAATTGAGTGTTTTGGAAATCCTTGAAGAGCAGGGTTGACATTCAGGAAAAAATAACAATTTTAGTAAAATTAATACACTGCCCAGAGGCCACAACGAATTTTGAAAGAATATCCATCTAACCCTTAGCCTCAGCCGACATGGTCTCCCTAACAAGATTGTTTCATCAAAAAATTGTTGATGGAAGATCAACCAAGACACAGAGGAGGGGGAAAAACCCACCAAAGAACCATTCAAAACTTTACATTCAAAATTGTGACCAAGCACTTTAGCCATCATAGTAAAGAGATAGGGAGACAAAGGGTCCCCTTGGCGAATTCCACCAGAAGCCAAGAAAAAACCTTGCGGGGTGCCATTGATTATCACAAAGTATTTGAGGGAAGTAACACAACCCTTAATGAGTTTTAACAATTTTCTAGAGAAACCAAATCTTTAGAGGACTTCAAAATGGAAATCCCAAGACACCTTGTCATAGGATTTAGAGATATCGAGCTTAAGAATCATGCTTACTCCCCGCTTTTATCCGTGGAGAGGAGGGTTTCATGCATAGAAATAATAGCATCAGATATCTGTCACCCTAGCATAAAGCCTTTCTGGCTAGGATGTATTAGCTTGTTCAAATGGGGTTTAATGCGATTGGCCAACAACTTGGAGCATATTTTATAAAATGTGTTAAAAAGGATAATAAGATTGAATTCAGTCAAGTTTTTTGCCCTCATATGCTTAGGAATGAGAATAATGAATGTGTTATTGAATTATTTAAGGATTTTACTAGTAGAGAGAAAATCAGCCACCACAGTCATGGCATTCTGACCAACAATATCCCAGAACATCTCAAAAAAGAACGAAGGAAAATTGTTTGACCTAGGAGCTTTAAAGGGCTAAGGGAAAATACAATCTTATGAATCTCATTTGCCTCAGCATCAAATTCCATAGGCGTGACCTCCTATTGTGTACGAGCTAGGGGGATGACATTAAGGATGTCACTTGCCAAGAACTCTGTCTGATGTGGGTTGAGGAGTTCATGGAAAAAAGAAACACTAGCATGAGCTAAATCTTCCTCATTTGTCAATATGGATCCATCTTCAAGGATCAACTCAAAGATAGTAATCCTCTTCTTGTGTCTCATATTCATTATGTGAAATAATCTGTAGTTTTTATTCCCCTCACGGATCCATTGGTTCCTGGATCACTGTTTCCAATAAACCTCCTCTTTATCAATAATATTGTTCAGTTCACTCAGAAGAGTCTTCTGCTTAGCAACAAGATCTTCCTGAAAACCGGTTTCCAAATCTTTTTGTACCTGTCGAATCTAATCTTTGAGAGACTTTTTCTTTTCAAAAATATTACCAAAGAAACTGTTACTCCAAGCTTTAAGATTGCACTTGAGACTCTTGAGTTTAAAAGCTAGATTGTACATTGCAGATCTACATACACAACCCCTCCACCAAGAGGAAAGAAGGTCCTTGAAGAGAGGCTGATATGCCCATATTAATTCAAATAAAAAGGCCTTTTCACCTTTGGAGGGGGAGTGTTGCAATTCAGGAGAAGTGGAGTATGATCTGAACCGAGTCTGATGAGAGAGGACAAAGAGAGCAACGATGTGTCCCAATTGGAAGAGACCAAAAAATGATCAAGCCAAACCTAAATAAGATTGTCCCTTATCCATTTATTAAACCATGTGAATGAGCTTCCCTCGAGGTCTAAATCGGTCAAACCACCATCATGCAAAAAGCAGTTTAGATCCAACATGCTTTCTGACATATCTAGAATACCTCCCTACTTTTTAGATGGAAAAAGAGGAGAACTGAAATCTCCCATCACCATCCAATTATTATGCCCAAAATTATTCCTACTTCCCAACAGGTCAACCCAGGTGTTTCTCCTTTGAACCACATTATTGGGCATGTAGACATTAGATAAAACCCAATTAGAGAGACCAAAGCTATGAGAGAAATCAACATTAAGAATATATTTTTCCTTAGAGATTAGGGATCCTTTGAGAAAAGGCTTCAACATCATGGCCAAATGGCTAGAGGCCCCAACAACATCCACCACTAGGAATGGAGCGTTAGGCTAGATGAACTTACTGGATATATCAAACTCAACAATAGTCATTTTAGTTTCTTGCAAGAGAAGAATGTGAGGCTTGAACTCCTTAATGAAATCCATAACAATATGCATCCTATGAAGGCTATTAATCCATCGAATATTCAAAGAGAGGATGAACATTACTTACTACGTCTAGAGCCAACTTGCTCCATTGTTTCCTAGTTGCTATTTGTGATATCTTTCGTCATGTTTTTCTATCTAGTGACTTTACCAAGTTTTCTTCCTTCCTTAGCAACAGTCACCACATTCATCGAATTTTGAGGGCTAAACAACTTGGAAGGATTGAGAAGACCAGTCTTCACAAGGGAGGGGGATAACAAAAGGAATGACAAAATAAAAATTAGCAGGGATCCCATTAGACACCGACTGTGGGACAACATCATTCAGCTGAGGGGATAAGTTTAAAGTGAAGACCTCTGAACAAAACATGGAGGAAGTTGAAGGAAATGGCAGAGATAATACAAACATACACAAGAAGAATTGAACTTAGATATATATTCAACACAGAACAACCATTAAAATTCTTTGCTACTTGAGAGAAATTTTCTATTTTATAAAACTTCTATCTAATGAAAAATTACATCCAAACCACTATATACGAATACAGTCCAGTGAAAAATAAATGGCAATTAAAATGCCAGCAAGCAATCGTCCCACCATAGAAAAAAAAAGTCCTATCATATTAAATATACGTCCTTTATCTTATCTATTCGCCAGTGCACACTGTACAAAACAATGCAGCCCAAAAAAGGTAAACCCTCGTCAACCACCGCGCTACTGTAGCAGTTTTGGAAGAGACCACGGTGGTCATGGTAGCCAAGCACACAATAAAGAATAAGACCCACCGCTGTACCTAGGTAGTTATGAAATAGACCACGGTGGATGCCGTAACCGCCTAGATGCAGGACAGACCACGGTAGAGTGGTAACGACACCAGCAAACAAAGAAGGAAAGTGATTACGGTCAGCATGGTACCGCACGTAGTGATACTATAGACCATGGAAGGGAGGTAATGACTGTCTAGCGGTTAACCACATTGCCATAGGCAACATGCGGTTAGACCGCAGTAGCGAGGTAAGCATTGAAGACTGCCACTATGAAACTGCCGTCGGTGAGAGACATGACCATGGTAAATTGGTAAATTGTGGAGTGCATGACCGTGAAGCCATGAATAGGAGAGAGAGTGGGTGTGGTAGCCCGGTAGTCATCGCCAAATTGTGAGTAGTAGAGATTGAGGGTGTAGGGGTGCGGTTAAGGCAGGAAATGAAGGCGGGAGTGGAGTGAAACTCCAACACTCCCCCTTGAATGGAACTTGTGTGGTCAGTGATGCCCATTCTAGCTCTTTGGCATATAAACTCATCTCGTCCCAGTGGCTTGGTAAAAATGTCTGCCTATTGGTCATCAGTCCTGCAATACTCCAGAATGATTTCACCTTTTGTGCTCAGCTCCTGAATAAAATGAAACCTTGTGTCTATATGCTTGCTTCGCTTGTGGGAGACTGGATTTTTTGACAAAGCTATGGCAGAGTTGTTATCATAGAAAATTGTTGTGGCTCCTTTCTGTTCATTTTGAATTTCCTTCAAAACTCATCTCATCCACACTGCTTGACACGATGCACTTGTGGTTGCAACATACTCGGCTTCAGCTGAAGATAATGTAACAATTGGTTGTTTCTTTGAAGCCCATGCGACTATTCCACTGCCAAAGTGAAAAACATAGCCAGAGGTGCTTTTCCTATCATCAACACTTTCAGCACAGTCACTGTCAATAAAGCCTGTCAATTTAAAAGCATCTAATTTAGAATACTAAATGCCATAGTTCTTCGTTCCATTGATGTATCTCAAAATTCACTTTCCAGCCATCCATTGTGATTCTTTTGGTGCTTCCATGAATCTGGAGATCAAACTAACTGAGTACATCATATCAGGCCTTGTGGCTGTCAGATACATTAATCTCCCTACTAGTTGTTTATACAAAGTTGGATTAACATCTAAGCCTTTGTCTTATCTGCTCAATTTCAGTCCAATCACCATTGGAGTAGGTGTTGACTTACAATTTAACATATTAAATCTCTTTAAAACATCCTTTGCATATTTAGACTGTGAAATAAAAATACCATCTTTATTTTGATTTACCTCAGTTCCTATAAAATACTTCATTAGTCCCATGTATGTCATCTGAAACTCTTTCATCATTGCTACTTTGAACATTTCAATTGACAAATTTCTAGTTAAGATCAAATCATCAACATATAGGCATATGATCAGAATTTTACCTTCATCATTCACTTTAGTATATAGTGTTGGTTCACTGTCACATCTAGTAAATCCATTATTTGTGAAATAATTGTCAATTCTACTATACCATGCTCTTGGGGCTTGTTTCAAACCATACAGTACCTTGTTCAGTTTATAGAATTTGTCCTCTTGTCTTGTTATCTCATATCCTGGTGGTTGTTCAATGTATACTTCCTCTTCTAGATAGCCATTGAGAAATGTTGACTTCACATCCATTTGATGAACTAACCAACTGTTTTGTGTTGCTAAAGCCAATAACATTCTGACTGTGTCAAGGCATGCAACTGGTGCAAAATTTTCATTGTAATCTATTCCAGGTTGTTGTGCATAACCTTTTACCACCAATCTTGCTTTGTGCTTCTGCACTTCTCCATTTTCATTCAATTTAGTCTTATAAATTCATTTAACACCTATGACATCTTTGTCTTTTGGAAGAATCTACAATTCCCATGTCTAATTGTTTTCTATTGAATCTATATCATCATCCACTATTGTTAACCACTTTTCTTCTTTGATTGGATCTTCCTAATGAATTGGATCTTCAGCTTGTGAGTAAAATGCAAAAAGTGTAAACTGCTAAGAATTGTTCTCACCTTCATTTTAATTATAAATATTAGACATGCTTCTGATTCTCTTCCTTCTCATGCTAGCCAAGGTTGGGTTTGAAAGATCACTCGAATCTGCAGAATGTGGACTTGAAGGTCTTGCCCCAAAAGTTCCCCTGTGGTTGGCATCTACAATCTTCTTGTTGCTGCTCTTGTATTACTTGTTGGTGTCATTTGTTGACCACTTGCTTCAGGTTGAATAAGAACAATAGGTACATTAGCTGGAACTATATTTTCATTCTCATCTTGAGGGATATTGACTGTAAAATTGACTGTATTCTCTTTGCTTCCATCCCATGCTTCATCTTCAATAAATTGAACGTCCCTGTTGATTATAACTTTCTTGGTTGATGGATTAAATAATTTATACACTTTGGATTATTCACTATATCCAACAAAAATGCATTTTTCTCCTTTGTTGTCAAGTTTTCTTCTCAACTGATCAGGTACATGTGCATATGAAACACATCCAAAAACTCTCATGTGAGACACACTATGCTTTTTATCTGTCCATGCTTCTTCAAGGATAATATTCATAACACTTTTTGTAGGGAATCTGTTCATGATATATGTTGCACAAGATACAGCTTCAGCCCAAAATTCATTTGTTAAATGCTTGGCTTTTAACATACTTCTAGCCATCTCCATTATGGTTCTATTTTTTCTTTCAGCTACACCATTCTGTTGAGGTGTGTATCTTGTTGTGAATTGTTTGTGTATTCCATGTTCTTTGCAGAAATTTAAGAACTCTCTTGATATGTATTCACCTCCTCTATCTGTTCTCAACACTTTGATGAAACAACCACTCTATTTTTCAGCTAAAGACTTGAATTGACAAAAGAAATTAAACACTTCACTTTTCTATTTCAAAAAATACACCCATGTCTTCCTTGAATAATCATCTATGAAAGTCAGAAAATAATAACTACCACCTATTGAAGGTGTTTGGATTGGACCACATAAATCTGAATGAACTATTTCCAATGGGGCTTTTGCTCTTGTGGATTTCCCTACTGGGAAAGACTCTCTATGTTGCTTTCCAAGTATGCAACCTTCACAAACTCTTTCGGGTTTTTCAATTAATGGAATTCCCTTTACCATGTTCTTCCTATGGAGAAAATTCAAACCTCTAAAATTTAAATGACTGAATCTTAAATGCCATAGCCAGTTTTCATCCTTTACCTCTGCCTAAAAGACAAACTGAATAACAGTTGATACCTCTTGTGCTTGTGCAAAATTTGTACTTAATGTTGGCTGAATTCTCAAAGGAAACATTCTATTGTTTGTCATTTGAATTTTTGCAATCAACTAGCCACTTGGGTATTTGTCTAAAATAGTGCACAACCCATTCTTGAAAGACACTCTATAACCCTTTTGAATTAACTGTCCTACACTAATCAAGTTGTGTTTAAGAGCAAGCACAAAATAAACATCAGAAATATATTTTTGCTCCCCCTGCTTGGTTAGAATATTAACATTCCCTTTTCCTTTAACTAACACTTTATTGTCATTACCCAGGGTGACATCTGACTTAATATTCTCATCTAAACTTGTAAACAACTCTAAATTCCCTATCATATGATTACAACAGCTTGAATCTAAAAACCATACTTCTTTCTCACTAGCTTGAGCTACATTACAGGCTAAAAACATTGTGCTCTTATCAGGCCTATGATCTTGACTTTCTCTAGAAAAGTTTGCATTTTGTCTACTCATATTGTTATGTTTCTTTCTACACTTATTCATGTAATGGCCAATTTTTTTACAATAATGACATTGGACCTGAGATTTATCATACCTTTTGTTGTGCATATTTTTCACACACGCCTCGCCGTAGGCAGGGACCTTCTTTTTCACTCCCGGCAAGCTACTTTGCTCCCATCTCATTTTGCATGCCCCTCATTTTGCTGTCCTAGTTGGTCAACCTACCCTTCAAAGTCTCATTTTTGGCTGACCATATTTTTCCCCTTATAAAAAATTGCTAAGTCTTGGGTTTTTCGGGCTTTGCCCCCCCACTCGCTCGATTCGCTTTTTCCTTCATTTTTTGACTTTGGGGATAGGTGTCTTGTGGATTTTGGATGTTTTTGTGGTGCCTAAGTGAACTAACAGGGTTTCATTAAGTTTGAAGAAGTTTTGAAAATTCTAAAACTGTATTTCTGCAGCAGCATTCCTACAACAGCATTTCCAAAACGGCATTTCGGGCTGACATCTTCGGAACGTCCAAGCGCTCCTCCGATTTGAAAACGGACTTCGACCCAGATGGTAGAATTCGATCTTATCCTCCCTTAACCTTTCAAATTTCAAATTTTCAGCTGAGAGATACCATCGAAAGTTCCATGCTCTGTCAGTCATTTTCAAAATAGCATTTCCAGAATGACATTCCGGGCTCACGTCTCTGGAATGTCCAAGCGCACCTCCAATTTGAAAAAGGAATTCAACCCAGATGGTATAATTAGATCTTATCCTCCCTTGACCTTTCAAATTTCAAATTTTCCACTGGGAGATACCATCCAAAGTTCCATGCTCTATCAGCCGTTTTCAAAATAGCATTTCCAGAACGACATTCCGGGCTCACGTCTCCAGAACGTCCAAGCGCACCTCCGATCTGAAAACGGACTTCGACCCACATGGTAAAATTAGATCTTATCCTCTCTTGACCTTTCAAATTTCAAATTTGCACTCAGGAGATACCATCCAGAGTTCCATGCTCCGTCAGCCGTTTTCAAAACAGCATTTCCAAAACAACATTCTAGGCTCACGTCTTCAGAACGTCCAAGTGCAACTCTGATTTTAAAATGGACTTCAACCTAGATGGTAAAATTGGATCTTATCCTCCCTTTTCCTTTCAAATTTCAAATTTGTAGGCGAGAGATACCATTTGGAGTTCCATGCTCTGTCAGCCGTTTTCAAAACAGCATTTCCAGAACGGCATTCCAGGCTCACATCTCTAGAATGTCCAAGTGCTCCTCCGATCTGAAAACGGACTTCGACCCAGATGGAAAAATTGGATCTTATCCTCCATGGACCTTTCAAATTCCAAATCTGTAGCTGCTTGGTACCATCCAGGTCACCATGCCTTGTTCGTCGTTTTTAAAACAACATTCCTAAAATAATATTTCAGACTCTCATTTCCGGTTTCAAGAAGCCTACCATGGGTACGTCAACAAAACCATTTGATCCAATGAGGAATGTTGATATTCCATCAGGAAGAAGGTAACTTTCAGGCAGTTTTAGCTATAGTAAAAGGGAAATTAGCTAGAAGACAAAATTGCTATAGTGATTGGCCACTACAAGACAAAATAGGAAAAAGACAACAAATGTATTTTAAATTGCTGAATATTGTGGGTAGGTGAGGCCCTAATGTAATTGAATCTAAGCCACACAATGTAACTCAATCATAGCCATTCATTTGCGCTTTGGAAAAGAAAAATAGGGGTCTTCCCCTCATCTTTAAGGGGTTGGAGAGCTATTGTAAAAACATTATGCAGCATTAGAAAGCAGCATTGCATGATCTATGGGTGTTACTTTTGAGTTTGCTCATTATGTGTGCATGGTTCTACCTTCCAAGTTAGTTTTAGTTTTAGTTTCTTGAATGGAAGTGATGATGGTGTTTGCTGTTACAGTATTTGATGAGCTTTCAACCCATACTTTTGGCACTTGTTGATGACAAGTTGTTGTGCAAAGTTAGCCTGGGCTTCTTTATTTAATTGTTGCAACTTAGTTCACTTGCATGTTCATGATGTGTGTATGCAAACTGAAAATCTATAGTCCTTAGAAGATTGCACTGGTTTTGTGTAACCGTAGGATCCTCTTCGCCAAGCAAAACCTAGTTTAGGGAATTTGTCTATTGTAACAGCCTCCATGATCACTGTTCATTCGTAGTTTCAGATCCAGGAACCTTCTCTCTTCCCTGCCCTTTTTTCCTTTTTTTTTAACAAGTAACTTTAGGCAAGGTTCATTGCACATTATAAAGCTAAATCTAATGATAAAATGGAGTTCAAGACTACTGTTTGAACCTACAGCAAATGCACAACAACTCTCCCATCTTAAAAACTCCATTTGTTGATCCAACTTTCCCACTTTGTAACTCATTTGTAAGTCTGTCTTGTGATTCTAGAAAATCACATAAATCAACTGAGATATTCCAAGCATTGTCAAGACCTGACATCCGAGAGACCTTGGGATAGTGTTCTGTAATTTGATTGTGGAAGATTGTCTTTCAAGAGAGGTGATGCACCTACACATTACTTGTGTTGAGAAGTGCATAAAAACACCATCAACACCTTTGTCCTTGAGGAAAAATTTTAGATGGGTTTTGGCTACCTCCTCTTCCACTTGAACTTGACTGGTTATTTCTTCCACCTCTGTTGAAGCCTCTTCCTCTTGCTCTGAAATTTGTTCTACCTCTGTCTCTTCCTTGGTTAATTGAAGCTTGTGACTTGAATGCATGCTCCAATGACATATTTGTTGTTCTGCTGAGTCTGTGCTCATGAGAAATTAGTGAAGCGTATAGCTCATCACCTGAATACTGTGTGAGATCCTTTGTCTCTTCTATTGTGACTGTAATTGACTCAAATCTTGTCGGTAAGCTTCTTAAAATCTTTTCTATAACTTTGACATCTTCTAGTGTCTGTCCATGTGTTCTCATCTGGTTTACCAGTCCCATTATTTGAGTAAAATATGAATCTACAGACTCATTTTCTTTCATAAACAGAGTCTCAAACTCTCTTCTTAGTATTTGCAACTTTGCAGTTTTGACTTTATCCATTCCTTGATATGCAATCTGTAAAATGTCCCAAGCTTGCTTGGACTTGGTAGTGGCTGAAATTATGTTTTAAATACTTTCATGTACACCTTGTAGAATGAAGAAGCGAGCTTTTGAATCCTTCTTCTTTTTATCCTTCAACAAATCTTTACATCTGCCGGTTCTGGAAACCCATTGTCTACATACTCCCATAAATCTTGTGAACAGAACAATGCTGTCATTGTTATTGACCAGTAGTCATAATTCTTTCCATTCAATTGTGGAATTTGGGATTACTCAAGCTTGTGCTTACTGCCATGATTTATAGACTCTCTACAACTAACCTTAAGCTCCGATACCACGTGAAGGAAATGGCAGAGATAATACATACACAAGAAGAATTTAACTTAGATATATATTCAACACAGAAAAACCATTAAAATTCTTTGCTACTTCAGAGCAATTTTATATTTTATAAAACTTCTGTCTAATCAAAATTACAACCATACCACTATATACGAATACAGTCTAGTCAAAAATAAATGGAAATTAAAATGCAAGCAAGCAATCATCCTACCATATAAAACAAAAGTCCTATCATATTAAATATACGTCCTTTATCCTATATGTCCACCAACGCACACCATACAAAACAACGCAGCCCAAAAAAGGTCAACCCTCCTCAACCACTACGGTACCATAGCAGTTTTGGAAGAGACCACAATGGTTGTGGTACCCAAGTGTACATCAAAGAAAAATACCCACCACTATACTATGGTAGTTATGAAATAGACAATGGTGTATGCGGTAACTGCCCAGACACAATCATCACACAACGAAGCAAAGGCACCGAGATACCACTGATGGTTAGCGGATAGACCGCGGTAGAGCGGTAACGGCACCAATGAACGAAGAAGGAAAGTGATGATGATCACCGTGGTATTGCACGCAGTTAGACTGTAGATCATGGGAGGGAGGTAATGACTGTTTGGCAGTTAGCCGCATTGCCGCAAGCAACATGCATTTAGACCGTGGTAGCGAGGTAAGCATTGAAGACTGCCACCATGAAACAACCATCGGTGAGAGACATGACCGTAGTAAAGCGGTAAATTGTGGAGTGCATGATTGTGAAGCCTCAAATGGGAGAGAGAGTGGGTGTGGTAGCCCGATAGTCATCGCCAAACCATGAGCATTAGAGATTGAGGGCACAAGGGGTGTATTTAAGGCAGGAAACAAAGGTGGGAGTGGAGTAAAACTCCAACAAAACTCGGGGAAAAGAAATGGTCAGTGGTAGGAGAGAGTGGGGACACACACTAGAAGTAGGGTAGAGAGAATGAGTTGAATAATAATAGGGGACGGAGAAGGAGAAGAGGCTAACAAGCCAGTAAGAATTACCTCGTAGGACGAGGGGACAGGAACCACAAGGGGAATCCAAGGAGTCAAAATGGATGAAGCTAATGCCAGAATAGATCCCCCAACACTCGAGCCAGGGAAAGGGGAGGCCATAGCCTTAGCTTTTCCCATGGGGGATCTAAGTAAGCCTTTGGGACATGCATTGCAAAGATGACCAACAGAAGAACAATTTTGACAAAAAGGAGCAGATTTTTCGTATTCAATGGTTTGGGACCACTTACGAAGCCTAGATTCTAGAATAATTGAGGTTGGGAGGACCTTATTCAGCTCAATATTGATGTGAAAGTGGACAAACACCAATCTACACCTTTCTTTGGTGACATAATCCAATAAGAGGAAGTTTCCAAAGGAGTTGGCCACTCTTGTAATAATTTATTCATCCCAAAAATCCAAAGGAAGGTTGTTTGTAGGAAGCTCAGCTGCCAAGTGAGGTAAAGGGTCAAAACTAGGGTGACATTTGCATAGGGCAAGGCTCTGTTTACCAAATAACCAAGGGCCGCTAATGAGGGTAGTTAAGTAGTTCTCGTGAAGGTTAAAGTTGAAACAAAATAATCCTTTCAGAAGAGCTAAAATGGAGAAAGAGCCTTTAACAACCTACCTAGAAGAAGCCCACTTAAAAATATTTTCAATATTGGGCCTTCCTCCCACAAACCTTCTAAGTAGGTAGTTATCCATTTTTGCAATCGAACGGTCCAAAGATGGGTCTTTTATTTTTATAGTCGTACTATCATTTGAATGCATGATTTGGACCCCATCCCTGATGGCACCACAATTACACTGTCAATTTTTGGATAAAGATTTTTCTAGTTTTAGCGATGGGGTACCTTTTTAGAAGGGATAGAAAGTGACCCAAACGACTTGTGAGAATCTTTGGGAGACCGACCCTTCTCTATAAAACTTCTAGAATCCCCTCACACCAAAGGATAGGAACTAGGAGATTCCCATGCAACACCATCCATCTGCATGCTGCTCATTTCATATTCCCCTTAGGTTAAAAAAATCAACATTCAGACACCTAAATTTTTAACATTTTCTCACTTGTTGAATACTTTGCAATAGCCAAGGGAACAAAACCATCATAGAATCAATTGTTAGAGGTTAAAAATGCCATAGACTTTGAACACCATTTGAAATTCTCTATGCTCATAGGTTTGGTTAATGAATATGCAACATTCATCAAAGTCTCTACTTTAACGAGCTTCACCTTACCATATTCTACCATGTCTCTCACAAAATGATATTTTACATTAATATGATTGGTCCTAGCATGTAATTCCAAATTCTTAGCTAATAAAACAACACTTTTACTATCACAATGAATTATATTCTACCATATTTTAATCCAATATTTGAACACAATCCCTTAAGACAAATGGCTTCCTTCAAACATTTGTAGATGTCATATACTCAAACACAGTAACAAACAAAACAACCATATCTTATCACTTATTCATCTAACCAATTGCACCACCAAATAAGATTAATACATAAGAAATGGTGAATCATTTTTATTGACATCACCTACTTGCTTTGAATCCACACAAACACAAATATCATAAAAATGTCCATCTCTTATCAAATTAACATGATAACACAAGAAATAATCTAAGATAACCACTATAGGATCTGACCCCAATTTCCGATGGTCTTTCGTCGGAATCTCGACGAAACATTGTTGGTCGGCCGACGATTAACAAAAGTCAGCATCGTCGCTCAAATTTTGTCTACATCCCAACGGGCTACAAAACGTCGACCTCACAAAGCACGCTCATCGGAACCACAATGCCAACTTTGTTGATCGCGCAACAAACAGTGCTCAGATGACGGGAGGCATACCTTCGCCAAACCAACAGATTAACAATGTACGTCCATCGCCATTACGACACAAATTTGACGTATTGGCAATATCGTTGAGAGATCAATATTGTTATAGCGATCAAAATTGTCTGAGAAGATATTTTGGGAGGACTAGATTTTTGTCTTAGCAATAACTTTTCATCATCGAGATACACATCTTGTCTCATCAACAAAGCACGAGGGAAGCATATCGACAAGACATATATTATTGAAGTAAGTTTTGAAGGTCTACCTGAGCAGCTATATGACACCAATAAGATTACATCGGCAGGAGTCTTGGAGACATAATTTAGATTGAAATAGCGACAGAAGTTTGTCTAACGGGTGACAAAATAGGCAAGTCAGTACGGCAAAACTTCGTCAGATAGATTGCAAATTCGTCAGACATTTTTGCGGTTCGTCGTATATTCGATGAGAAAGTGCAAATTGTTTTTAAAAAACCTATTCGTTGAAAGATCAAGACTATTACAGCGATCAAAATTTTTTGAGAAGATATATCGGGAGGACTAGTTTTTTGTCTCAGCAATAACTTTTCATTGGTGAGACAGACATATTATCTCACCGAGGAAAGCATATCGGCAAGACATATATCATCGGAGTAAGTTCTGAATGTCTACCCGAGCAGCTCTATGAAGCCGATAAGATTACATCAGCAGGAGTCTTGGCGGCATCGTTTAGATTGAAATAGCGACAAAAGTTCATCGAACAAGCGATGAAATTGGAAAGTCATTACGGTGAAACTTTGTAGAATACATTGCAAATTCGTCAGACATTTTTTTGGTTCGTCGTAAATTTGACGAGAAAGTGCATTTTTTTTTTAAAACCTTTTCATTGAAAGATCAAGACTATTACAGCGATTTGAGGCCTATTTGTAGCAGCAATAATGATAACTATTTTCTTGGCTATCATACAAGCCATCTCCATTAACAGAGCTTTGAAACCAAATCCACACACAACACAATGTTCAGAGTGAAAAGTTAGCACTTTCTTTCATCTTTGCAGATTGGTTTGATGCTTCAAACGATGCATTTCTTATATTGAAAAGTACATTACTTACCTTTTTGAGCTTCTCTTTGTTTTGAGAGTAGTTTAATAATCTCTACTTAATAGGGCCAACCACATGAAGGTGGAAGCTCATTTGGCCCTTCCGCCCCCCCTCACATCACTCTCAATTCCCCATACCCGATCATATAACATTAATCATTCATTCATCCATTAATAACATATAACATTCATTCATTAACATATAACATTTTTTCATTAACATATTCAGATTCATTCATTAACATATTTTATTTTTTCAGTTTTTACACATTATCAAAAGTATGGCTGTCATAATATGATTACAATCACTTTTATTTTTGTTTCTTTTTTACAGCTAAAAAAAGCTGAAGTGGAGTATGGTTTTCAAAATCATCTGTTCCCCCTTGAGTTGTTTTGAGCTCTGCTCATGATCTTAATGTAAGCCTAGTCATGTACTCACAACCATGTGGATGCGGTTGCAAGGGGGGGTTTGCTGCAATATCAAAGAAATGTTAAATTGATATGTTTTATTATTATTGTTACACGTATTTCATTAATTAAAAGAACATCAGAGTGGTGCTCTTTGCTTGATTAGGCCACATCATGTTCCTGATATTGTCTTATAGCCTTATGCTCAACATGTTGAACACCCTTTAAATCCTAATCTGGAGTTGAAACATGAAAGATTACATTAATTAATTCACCAATTGCAATTAAAAATGTTTAAAATAACATTAGAGTGGTCCTACTTACCTGATGGATCCACATCATGTTTTTGATCTTGTCTAGCCTGATCATGCTCAACATGCTCTAAAGTTGAAACACAAAAGGTTACATTCATTAATACACTAAATGCAATTAAAGATGTTTAATTGTATTAATCCATACTACGTTTTGTATAGCACATGAATACATCTAGTACTGAGATGCATACCATGGCCTTCATCGGCATGTTGCGCTCCACCCTCACCAGGCTGCATTCCAATGTCATGTGCAGGATTATCATTGCTTATCTATGTAAAACAAATAGGCACATTATTATGGTGGAAACTAATATTGAACAGATTGCACAAGTATTCAATTTGAAATAAACTTTATTGAGTTTATTTACCTGCGTGTTGGATGTAGTGGAAGATTGTGTTTGCCCAGTCGAGACTCTTAGCTGTTCAGTCAGGGCTCCATAGCCTTGGTCGAAGGCAATCTTTAGGTCCTCTTGTGTGGGCACTCTGTTGAAATCAAAGCCCTACATTTTTGCATGCGATCATGAATTTTGCTTCTATGATGTGATAAAACCAAAATTGTTTGCAATTTATTATTTGGATGCAATATTTCATTTATTGATACTTACAGATTGTGTGGCTACTTTCATATAACCACCAGAGCCAAGTTTGTGTTGCTCGTGTTTTTCTAGTCTTGCCTTTGTTGCCTTTGATGTGTCAGGTAGCCTATGAAAAATTTGAAATACGTTAGATTATTTAAAAAGAAAGATTAATCAGTATATAATTAAATTGTTGATAGTATTACATACCTTCCTTGGCCTGGTAGTATCTTTCCTTTCTTCTTTTCAGCCTGCTCCTTTCCATCCGACACCAAGTCCTTCCACTCCCTTTTCAGAATCATGGGGGGACGCTCGTACTTTCTGTTCTTCTCTAAATGTAACCTATATTGGTCCCTCACATACTTTAGATAGGTACCAGCTTTCTTAAGGACCTTGGTTCGGTTGAATGTTTTATCACCGAACAACACAACTAAATGGTTAATGAGCTCATCTTTTAAATGTTGATTTTGGGCATTCCACCATGTACCTATGGTGGGCCCAAAGAGCTCCAATGAAATATCACTTAGATGTTTATAAAAAACATCATTTCCTACAATTATAATGTAGGCAAATATTGCCATTTTGTAAATCAATATAATAGGGTGCTATCCCCACTGTTAGCACTTACTTAAAATAATAATAATAATAATTAAAACATTTTAAAGTACCTAGGACCTTCTCTATCTTTATGGGAAGGAAATCCTCGGTCACCACAAATGTGACCGGCAATGTTCCCATACTAGTAATACGGGAAGATCCAGGAAATGCTACTAAAACATCACCAGTAGTAGTGGCCTCTGCATCCACAAGTACTAACACATGTAGTGGCATGTGTTCGTTGCCAGAGGGTGGACTACCAAATGCCTGCATGGTATGTGTTGCCGACATTTCAGATGACAATATAGGCACAGATGATGGGGTCGGATGATGTGTTGTATGCAGAGGAAGATCAGGATTGACACTTGTACCGTCCCCTACTTCCCGGGAAACACTTGCAGTACCTTGATCATAACCAACAACATGATCATGAGGATGCAAATAATCCTGTAAAAACAACACATATTTTAGTTCATGACATAAAAGAGTACAAAATATAAAACCATGAATGAACTTATGTTATAATTAAAGATCTCATGACAGCTTACTTCCAAGTTTTGTGCTCTTTGAGACAATATTTTAACCCTTTCTCTTATCTCATCTGTTTGAGGCACTATGAATACCAACTGAAGGATTTCTTGATTGCATTTTTTTTGGGCCTTCCTCATCATATCCACAGGGTTTGTGGAAAATGTGATGTCATCATTAGATAATAGTGACTGCAGCTCCATATAGATGCTCTCATGTACTGCTGATGCCTTTCCTCGATCAGCCAACTGCAACAAGAATATTAAAAACATTATCAAAATTAACCCAATAAACTCATGAAAAAAACATAATAATAAAACATTTTACTCGTATCTAATTTGTACAATTACAATGACGTAAACCTGTCAGATAGAAGCACCTGAAGATGGATCGCGATCTATGCTCTGGGCCGGAGCCTTCCTCGTATGATCAATGTCCCGCTGTGATAAAAATTAAATATAAAAAACATTACCGAAATGAAACCAATAGACTTAGGAAAAAAAACATAATAATAAAATGGTATATTGGAGTCATTAATTGGAGGTTGGGTAAAATGGTATATATATAGTACATACCACCCCCATAGTAATTGTGTTTGTATCTAAGCGATTCAAATTGTAATCGATTAGCAACTCTTCCCCTACAGTTATTGATTTTATCGCACATACGAATACACGGTTTCCCTCTCGCACCTCGAATATACAATTGGGTTGCTTATTTGTTGACCCAGGTCATGTACTATTTATAAACCCTGCAATATTCCTTGATGCTTTTGGCCTCCTATCAATGTACCTAGCCACTCCTTTATTTTGATCCTTATCTTTTAGTTGTATATAATTTGTTGATAGTGCATACCTACGCATACTTCGTGTATATTGAACCAGCTACATCTAATCTTTGTAACTGTAACAGGGTCCAACATACTCCATCAACTCAGTAACTTTGTTGTAACAAACTTTTATGCTGTCAATGCAAAATAGGCCCAAACCATGTAATGACGATGGTGCTATGCAATATATCCTCTCGTTGACACAAAGATCAGTGTTTATTGGAGGAAGTTCCTTGGGTACCCATTGTTTTCGTAGATATTTGTACCTCAAGGGCACCTCAATGTTGCCTATGCTCTCATCATCATAAGAACATGACCCCCCTTCAGTAAGAAAAAATTCCATGCGTTTACAAAATTTTCTTCTAATCTTTTGACCTCTAGTTAATCTCCCTCTTTTAGACCTACTACATGTCTCGCTTTCCTCTTCTCTTCCTGAATTTCCCTCGCTTGAGGAAGACAAATCTGACAAATACCTATTTTGTTGTGCCTGCACTCATAAGGATGTTGGATGAAGTTCTTTCATGGTGATGTGATCCGAAGGTGACATTATGATTAATTTATCATTTCATCACTAGAAATTGATAGCTTATAAGGTAATCAAGTCTTGATAGATTGCAAGTTATTGTTACTACCGTCCAAATGTGTTCATCACAAATCAAATCTATTGAACATCTTTGTGCAGTGTCTTTGCAAGCATAAAGTAACTTCAAATGATAGTTTGGAGTTAGTTCTTTCTTCTTTTGGCAAGTATTGTAGCTCATTTTTGGAGCTTTCAAGAAAAAGATAGCATTGTAACTCATTTTCATGGACTTGTACTGAGCTGTATTTTTACCTTTCAATCAATAAAAGCAAGCTATTTTTCCTTCTCTCTTGTCTAAACTTATTAGCCATGAAACAGGACAACCATAAAAAATGTAGAAATTTTTGAAGAATGCAGTCATGATAATATTATATCAACCTTATTGGGTTCTTTGAAAGAAGAAGAAAACCATGAAGTTCCAAATCAATTTCTTGTACCACAAGAGCACCATAAGAGTAAGATGAAGGATATGATCACACCAAAAGAGGAAAAAGGAAAAAACAATCTAAATCTTTCAAGGGGATGTCCTATTAGGCATCTAACTAGGATGGAAACTAGTAATGCATCACAAGTCATTATTGCACCCAAGCATGAGGACTCTATCCTACTATCCTATCCATTTTAAGATAACATGAATGGTAAGTCGATTTGTGGATGTGTTTTCTCCATTTATGAGGCATTGCAATAGTTGGTTAAACATCTATCATTTCTTCATTTCCTCTTTGATGCTCACAAACATATGGAGCATTACAAGTTGCAAAGAAAGGGTAGCTACTTTCATGAACCAGTTAATGGTTTTATTTAGGTATTCCTTTCCTCAGTTAGTCTAGGTTAGGATAGTTTTTGTTTTAAGTGAATAATATTTGTTTGCACAGTTAGTTTGTTTTGAGTCATTTGGTAGGTTGAATAAGGTTGGTAGGTGTTATGTGATGGAGCTTTTGTTTTCCTTCCCTTTGGGGTGGTTTTATCTTCGTTATTTTTCTATTGGTCTGGTATTTGGGGGTTTTTTCTTTTTGGTCATTGACTTGCTATCAGCAGTACTCAGTCACTTAAGTCATGTTTTATCCCTTTTGGCCGTTACTTCACTGGCCCCTTTTACCTATCCTTTCAGTTTTGCATTTTGACTTATGCATCCCTATGGTTTTCGGCCTATTAACCTTTACAACATAGCCTTTGAATTATTTTTTTGACCCCATGGGTTATTTTCCCATTTGCCTAGTGGTCCCCTTTCTTTAAGGTAACTATTTCACATGTGCAAATTTGTATTAGCCAACGGATGCAGGAACTGCGATCTTGACCGTTCATCGCACACCTCGCAAGGTTTGTGCTTGCATCACAAAAAATGCTGTGAGGCTTGTGAGATGCTACAGCCTGTTGTGTAACTTGGTGGGGCTAGTTTTTGAGTGTTGACTGATGGACGGGTGATGATGTTGATAGCTGTGTACTATCTGATGCATCTGGGCCGTCCCTCACTGACCTCGCACAATTAAAACTTTAGTTTCAATAATGCTATGAGGTACGCGATGTTTTGACGCATGGGCACTGGTGTTATCGATTAATGAATGAGGTGGGACCGGTTCCATGTTGATGTGGTACCTAATGGGCAATATTCTTGCGCGCTTGCTAACTGGAAGGAGGATGTGTCATTTTCAAACTGCTATTGACCAACTCTGGAGCGTCCGTCTGGCCAACTGTATCTTTGATCAATGACATGTTTTCAAACAAACTAGTGTTGTACTATAGCTATTCTATCTCGCATGAGTGAATAGTAATGGTCAAGTTCGACTTGACTTGCGTAATTAAATGCTAAATAACTAGTGGATTGCTATTTCAGTGTTGCTTTCTGGTTTATAAGAATTCCTCCATGTTTAGAAAAGTAGTTATTATCTCAGTTCTCCATTATCGCAACAGTTGACGCTCTGCAAAATAAATAGTAAGTGATACGAATGCCTTCTTTTGTAATTTTAGAATATATTAGCATTGCCTATTAAATAATTGGTGATTGTGTCCTTTTCGATTCCTAGTGAATTGTTAAGCGAATTTGCTATTAGAGCTTATATAGGTCATTGCTAGTGATTTGTGTGCATATAAAAAAGTTTTCTGTAACGGCAGTCGAGAATAGGGTGTAATTGTTTGTTTTTCTTTAAGAAAACCCTAGTTCAAATCCCCTTCTATTTAAAATGTATGGCATCCAAGGCACAAACTATTGGCTCCCAGGCTATGCCTAGGGGTTACTCACAAGATATTATTGATCTGTTGAAACCTTCTATGAGCAAGAAGCAAGAAGGAAGGATATTGTTCTATGGACCCATGATTCATGAAGGTTTAATGGACAAACAGTGTACAATCCATGATGCCGAATTGTCGTACACTAGTTGGTAGCTCTTTTCCAATTCGTTTGGAAATAGAAATTTGCCTATTCCTTTGTGTAATGCATGGAGACTGGACTTGGGTAAGTTGGTGGTACCGAATGTCTATGAAGATGTAGACTTATTAAAAGATATTGCTGCAAGGTACGATCCCGTGACTCAAATTGTCATAACGCATCTTGGCAAGCCTATGACTAAAGTAACCAGAGAGGAAATTGCAGAGATTTTTGGCTTACATGAATGGAGCCAGGATATGATTCCCGTCAAATTGGAGGTCATCGGGGAAGAATACAGAAACACTAAGGGTTTGATAAGGAGATCCCTTTTGATACCCCATTTGGCTGTGTCAGGAAGAGGGAAGAATAAGAAAAAGGTTGTTATTGGCAAGAATGAGCATGAACCTTTCCCGGTAGACTACTTCGCCCCTCATTTCAAGAAGACCATCTGTGCACTATGTCAAGTTTTAGGGATTGACCTGAAGAAGACTGTGCCTATAGAGATAATGTATATGGTTGTCAACCTCCAACACCCTAGTTATAATGTGGTATATGACTTTGCCACTTACCTTGTAGAGAACATAGATTTTGGCTTAGCAGCTTTGAAGCTGGGAAAGAATTGGGTAAAATTCAGATGGTTTTCACTATTGATTCATATGTTTTTATATAGTGGTCAGAAGGTATTTGAAAAAGATATGGAGTTGAAGAAGATGGAAGGAGATATTGAAATGCCTGTCCAATATTGGACTAGGGTCTTAGACAAAAATGATCATAAGTTTGATTATGTCACCTTTCATAATATTTTTGGATCTAAGTTAAGGAAGGCTTTAGTTGTTGATCCACCCAGGATTCCAAAATAAATTCACGACTTTCTAAGACCTATGGAGAGGAGGCCTGAGCTGAATCTAACCCGCAATTGGGGTGATATTATCCCCAATCACAATACTACAATCTTGAGGGTCTTTGGCACCAATGCCATCCCGTCTGTCCTACCTAAAGAAGTTCCTCTCAGGCTTGGTTTTGTAGAGATTATGAGGCAATTGGGAGCATCTCAAGATTTCCATTTGCCTGCTGAACATAAGAAAGGAACCTTTTTCCCTGAATATACAGCTTTTGCAAATTTTGTTATCATAAAGGGAGGGTGGAGAAATTTACACTTGTTACTCAAGCCATATAGATTGAATACTGTACGCCCTAGGAATTATGATCCTGAGGGTTTTAGCTCCCAAATGAAGGCTAGACATTGGACTGGAACCTCTGTTCACAATTTCTACTACCCTGAAGATATCATTAAGAATATTTTTGATGAGGACTTACAGGATGAGAGAAAGGCAATGTTCACAATTTCTACTACCCTGAAGATATTATTAAGAATATTTTTGATGAGGACTTACAGGATGAGAGAAAGGCAATGTAAATTGCCTATTCAAAAATGGTAAGAAGTAAACAGGAGAAAATACCTAGTTTTGATCCTGTACCTGATGCTAAAGATGAGTTCAGCAGGGCAATCTATGTTCTTGATAATTTCGAGAGCATAGTAGGAGTCTTGAAGGAGGAAAGGGAAAGTCACATGTTACTAAGTAGCACCCTGAGATAAGAATTGAAGAAAAACCTACCTACCAGCCTCAAGGGAAAATAAAAGTGTTTTCAAGAAGGAAGAGAAATAGGATAGAGGAAGTTATGATGAGTGGTGCATCATCTGTCCTAAGGAAATTAGTATCTAGTATTATTGATCTGGATTCACCTCTGAAGAGTTCAGAACATATTAGCACATCATCCCCAAAGAGGCCTAGAACTGATAGTATGGGGGATGTTGGCCAGAAAGTTAATGATGAGGAGGATATTATTGTAACTCTGGATGAAATAAATCCAGAAATGCCACTAGATCTAACTGACATTGCAATGAGCTTAGGAGCCATCACCCTGAGATTGGGGAAGGATGAGATTAAAGGAATTACAAATAGTGATGATTTGAGAATGGAAGCCTGCAAAGAATTCAGGATGGATGACTCTTTTATCCATACCTATGCTTTTGAAGATTTTGTATGGAGAGATCATCTCTCATCTTATACTAAGCAGGTAGTACATGAGAGAAGTTTGCACCCAGAGCTTCCAGAGCAAGTAATTCAGTCAAAGGTCAGAGTACAATTGAAGGAGAGGTTTAAGGAAATCACACCAGAATAGGGTAGAACATTGGTTCAAAAGTGTGGGATATTGCTGATGCTGTAGTATTTGATACAGTAAGAAGGGAAAATAAACTGCTTCTTGCAATAGAGGAGGAGGCGTCATTAGCACTTAAAGGATCAACTTTTAGTGAAGAGTGGGATTCTCTGGCAATATGGTCACTATCTACAGGGTCTCAAAAACCTATTGTCACTGAAACATCTGATTTTAGTGGTCATTTGATTGTGAAGAGAGTTGTTGATACCCCTGCCTTGGAGGCTATTGACATGGTTGTGAATGTTGCCAAATTTACTAGGGCAACTGTGGAGGATTTAACTAAAAACCAAGATACTCTGAGGAACCAGTATAATAACATTATTATTGAGTATAATAAGAGTCATCAAAGGGTGGCGGAATTGGAAATAGAAATGGCCTTATTAAGGCAACAAATGGAAATCTTGAGATCCCAAAAGCAGGTTAGCTCTAGCCAAATTATTGTTGACCCACCAATTGATCGACCCCAACCTCTTGCACAGGTTCAATCTTGGGATATGGTCCTGTATAATATGGGACAAGTGCCTATTGTGGTTGAGAAGGCCAGTACCTTGAGCGAAGATCCTTCTAGGGAAAATTTACTCCAGTAGATTGAAGAATATAAGGAGATGGTAAATCAAATCCGGGATGCAGCAGGAAGGAATAATTCAGAAATTGTTGATACTGTGTTAAAGCATCTACATAAATGGGTCCTGAGTAAGCTGAATGGTGTTCATGCAAATTATGCCTTGATGCTGCAAGCACTTGAATTATTTCCAAGGGACAGAGAATTGGCTATCCCTTTGCTAAATAGATGGGGCCCTAGAATGGAAAAAATGAAATTTATGGGAGTTGGAGCAAAGAAGCATGGGAATAAGTATCCTACAGTCATGAAAACATATCAATTTGTTAAGACTATTGTTGAGAAAAAATTCCAAGGGTCTGCTGCTCCTATTGAGTCCAAAATCAAAGCACTGAAGGATATTTATGATGGAAAAGATTTGACTCCACTACCTCATATTTTGCATAGTCAGGATAGTGTCAAGCCTTTGCAGGAAGGGAAGGAGCAAATGAATAATATAATGGCCGCCCAAACTCATGAGATATGCAAAAATGCTGATATTCGCATGCTGGAGAATACTTTAGAGAAGTTATCACTTGTCAGTAGTTTCCTGGAGAATTTTGACAAGACAGCCATGTCATTAATGATAAAGTATGTACCTTGTCGAAAAATGGTGGACTGAGTGGTGGCTTTCAGTTGGCCGTCGGAGGAAGATTTTGAGTCATGGAAAAAAATGTTTATTGATGAAATTGAATTATAAATAATGGGGATGAGAGCTGCAATTTGGTCGTGTAAAATGCAGGTCTGGCCTACGGTATTATATTTTGAAATGCATTCTCTTCCCAGATTCAGGTACAAATTGCGCAAATAAAATCAGCACATGGAGCGGTTAAAAGATGCTTTGGTGTCAGGGAATCAATACTTGGAACCACGCTTTCCTTTCCTCTATAACAAATTAATCATCATTTTGTTTTAAGCTTTTCTTCTCTTACCAAGCAAATGATGTAAAGATAACTGATTAGGAATTAGCGGTCCAGTAAAAAATGGATGTGTATCCTCTGGCCTAAAGCTTGTTTGCTCCCTTGTTTTTATAAAAGGGAATTCTAGGCCGAGGAATAGGTCTGTTGAAATTACTTAAGATACATAAGAGAAGAATCAAGTAGAGAGAGAGAAAAGAATATGTCCAATTTTTTGAAGCTTTGAGTCTGTTTGGGAACTTTGTAAATCATGGGGTTTCGGAGCATACTTATGCAAATCTTGTGATTGTTTTGAGTCTATTTTCTCTCCTATTGTAATAATTTGCATGAATTTTTAATGAAAAGTCTATCAAAGATGATTTTTATTAAATTTCATTTGTCATTTCCTATGGATTATGTTCGACTATAGCTCTAGTTCAATGGACCTGTTAAATGCTTTAGTTGTTTAATAAGTTCATGCAAATTAGCACATAGGATTTTCTAAAGATTAATAGATTCATGTATTGATGAATGGATGGTAATGCCTTACATACAAATCATAGATGCTCTAGATGAAAGTTACCCTGTAGTTCAGTTTCCAGTTTGACTCTGTGCTTTAGGATATGGCACTGGTACTCTGACTGCTTATTGTTCTTGTATTTTTTGTTATAGCTTTAGGAAATTTCACTCAAATATTTCATAAAAACAAACTTAGGTGTTATTTCAATTCCTTGTTAAATAAGAGCTGAATTCTCTTGAGAAATAGCCAATTTCTTGAAGGATTATCTTGTTTAAACTTAGACTGGAATTTATCTGTTGTGTATCCACATATGAGCAAATCATTCTCATCATGAATGACAATATATTTTAGGGATACCCTCCTGGATCTTACAGAGTCCGAATTGTAGGAGAGATAACAATTTTGTTGCATTTTTCTCGTTAAGTTGGCACAGTGCCTTCAGGACTTTTAAAATTGAGTATGGCAAGCTCATAGAAGCTTCTGTAGGTTCTACTTGGGTTGTGAAAAATGCCAACATTATGCAAGACTATTTCTCAATTCTTGTCAAGTTCCAAGGTGCCCAATGGATAAGTTTAGGCAACTGGTGAGGATGTTTAGCAGGAAAACATATAGAATATGTCACCAATTTTTTTACCTAATTTAGCTTCTAACTCAATCAAGTAAAGTTGGGATAGTTTTTGCAAAAATAAAGATAAAGGTACACATTCAATTCTACTAAGTTCCATTCATATACACAAAAGTATTATCAAATGAATTGTAGTTCATTATGCAAATGTATACAAGAGAAAGATTGCACAAAATTTTCACAAATGTCTTTTATTGATAATTACAAATGTATGGTGTCCAACACAAGTTGTGGGAATAACTATTTCAATACAATATAAGACATAAACTATACATTTGAAGAAATAGAAAGGAAAGATCATATGGAAAGAGTAGGGATCCGTCATTGCCTAAATGATGAACCCCAAAGTTGAACTATTGCCTAAATGATACACCCCAAAGTTGAACTATTGCATCATTAGAAAAGTATGATCAAATTCATCTATTATGGAGAATTGTTTTATGTGCCTCTAGTAATCACTATAAAAATGTGAAAGACAAAGCTATTTTATTTTTTCTATCTTATCTTATACCATTTTATGAGAATGGGGGGCCAATGTGCGAGAAGATCTTTGGAAACTAGGCATGAAAATTGCAGGTTAAAGAGAATGGGGGTGCCAAACTTACAGTACTCATTGTCCCTTGGTTGTCGATTTTCCATGAGTGCCCTCAACTTGGTCCTCGATGCTGGTATTGATCTTGTTTTAGCTCCAAACTCTTCGTCGGCGCTGGTAGTGACCTTTCACTTGTCCAATTTGACGAGCTACAACCTGCTTTAGTTAGGTTTTAGAGTATGTTAATTAAATTTTAAAAAATTATGGCGCCATTTAGAGTAGTGAATATAAAGCAAGCAAAGCCTATTGTGGTGCCATTTAGAGTAGTGAATATAAAGTAATCCAAGCCTATTATAGTCATGAGGGAAATAATAAAACTCCTAGGATACTTTGTGAAACCATTTTCCTTGGTTAAAGGGAGGCCATAAAATATACCTTTGGATTTTTTCAATCTTCAAATATGAGGATTTGCAAGGTTCTTAGCAACATGAGTAATGGAAATGTGTGCAACAAGAATTTTTGAACACACATGGAATCTCCTTGCCAAAGAAAGGGGCTTCATAATTTAATATGATAATTTTTCTCAACTCTAGAATCAACTTTTAAATCTTCTCCTAATAGGGCCAAAATCACATCTTCTTGTGTTTGAGAAGTCACCAGTACTGAACATAACCATCAAGCAACTTTTCATCAAGATTATAACACCATTGTCGATTTTGAGCACGTGCATCTCGGAGCCACTTTAGTAACCTATCATATAATGTACTAAAACTCGACATAAATATTAAAGCACTTTGATTAATAGTAGTGTTATAATATTAATATATTATATAACAATATTATATTACATTATATGAATTATAATGATATATTTGATATATTAAGATTATATATAATCTATATATAGATTAATAGTAATTATATTAGATTATTAATATTATTGATATATTATTAATAATATTAATATTGTATTAGATTAATAATAATTATAATATTGTTAAATGATTAATTATATTACAAATGAACATTGCTTTCAAATTCTTAGCTTTGAATGAATGGTTGAAGCACCAATGTTGAATGTTGCAACTCTAGTAGGCATGAATAGAAGTAGAGGAGATTGTTTGGGAGAAGAATTTTTTCTAGTGCTAGGTTATGTGTTAGGTTATATAGGGTTAGGTTATATAGTGTTTGAGCCTAGCCTCAAACACTACAATTAGGGTTAGGTTATGTGTTTTCTTTAGGGTTAGGTTTGGGATTAGTTTTATGGTTATGGTTAGAGTTTAGGGTAATCCAAATCATAACCTAACCCTTTCTCTTGAAACCTTAACCTTGACCCTAACCCTCACCTTTATCCTATCTTTATAACCCTAACCACAACCAAAACTCTAACCCCGACCCTAACCCTAATTACCTAAGCCTAAATATTATTTATTTTATTAATTAGTTGCATTCACTCTAATAACCCTAAACCTATCCCTAAACTTAACCCTAGCCCTATCCTTGGCCCTAATCCTAACCCCAACTCTAAGCCAAATATAAAAACAACCCTTAATCATAATTACAATAACCCTAATACTATAATCCCTAATTTTAATACTAAACCCTAACCCTAATTTCATATCTAATCCCTAACCCTAACCATAAAACATAAACCCTAACATTATTTTCCTAACCCTAACCCTAACTCTAAACCTAACACTAACCCGAACACTAAATCCTAACCCTAATTAAATACCCAATCATAACCCTAAATTGTAACATCATCCTTTGAATTGGATACTACATGAAAAATTATGTGTTACAATCATTGCTTCCATTGTTGGCATTTTTACATTGGGATGCATATATTTTTTAAATCAACAAAATCTTTTAATGTCTTGCCAAAATTAATATTATTAATTGTAATATCAAACTTATAAACATGTATCCAATTTACAACATAAATAAGAAATATATGGTATTAGTTTCTTCAAAAAACAAAGTGATGTGGACTAGGACTATAAGGACTATAATGAATTTAGAATATACACATAATGGATTTGTTGAAAAGGTTTTAGTAACTTTCAAACAAATGCAATTGATAGATGCAAAGAAAAATTCCACAACCTGATGGAACTTCAGTAAATTGAAGCTGGGGTTAGAGGGTTTCTAAATTACTCAGGGTAACCTTCAGTATGGATCGGTCAAAACCCTCTTGTTATGTTATAACAGTGACCTATTGCCATGGTGGACTGGTCACTTAAGTGAGGTTTCATCCCTCTCGGGTCATGCTTAACCGACCCTATTTCACCTGATTTGTCAGTCTTTTTGGCGTAATGGCCTAGGTATTACACCGCCAGAAATTTCAATGCAGGCCCCACTTAAATGTTCCATCTAAGGGCTGATGAGTTGTTCGATCACAGAATTCAATCTTCACCACGTCTCACAGACCTCGCAGGTTTGTCTGTTGGCGTCATCAAAGTAGTGCGAGGTTCGCGAGATATGGCCACATGGCGTGAATGGATGAATGGGTTTTCTTCCCGAGGTGTTCGATATGATAGGGGGCCGTGTTTTGACCGGTAATAGCCATCCCCACTTAAATGTTCCATTTGAGGGCAGATGAGCCATCTGATCACAAAATTCGATCTTGACCGCTTCTCGCAGACCTCGCAGGTTTTTCTGCTAGCATCATCAAAGTAGTACGAGGTTCACGAGATATGGCCACGTGGCGTGAATGGATGAATGGGTTTTTTTCTTGAGGTGTTCGATATGATAGGGGGCCGTCTTTTCACCAATAATAGCCATCAATAATGAGGTAATCATGATCTCTCACACACCTCGCATGGGTAGAGTAAATATCTAGGAGAGTGTTGCGAGGTTCGCGAGGGAGTGGCACGTGGCTTTTCTTTTCGTGCCAGTGGGATTATATGGGACCCATTGTGTGGTCTGGGTCTATTCTTCTGTCGACGTGGATTTTCAACATCCATTGAATTGATCTCCACCCTCCATTTTTTAAAGTGCCTCCCGAATCAGTGGTTCATTTATAGGGAAGAAGTGTGTGAGTTGCCCGCGTGGCATGTATTACTTGGATGTTGCTCGTGTCATTAATGATACAGGTTTCTTTTCTCCCAAGGATCTCCACCTGATTTCCTCCTGTGTGCGAATAGTGCCATCCTACTGAGGGTATTCATAATTATCCAGATCATTAACTATGCAAGTGCTTGAATCACCTTCAAGTAATTGTACCCTGCATACCGGCTTCCTCTATAAATGCTAACTGAATTGTATGTAATCAGCATTGCATTCTCTTGTGTCTAAGTGTAGTAAAGTTTTTCTTCTGTTTGTGGCTACGCTCTGTTTCTATCATGATTAAATCAGTTAAGCAAAGGAGTGTGAGGTTGGCTTCACCAATCATGAAGAAATCCGATTCTAACATGTCTCCCAAGGCTATTATTAGGAACACTGGGAAGAGACCAGTACATTGTTCGTCCTCGATAATCATCTTGGATTCTGATGAATCTGAGACTGATTCTAATTATCGGTACTATTTGGCTTCCCTGGCTGATCTTATGGGAGTGGATGAGGAGGTTCTAGCAATTGAAACAGTGTCTGCATTAGCACTAGGTCCAGTTGTTTAGGAATGTGCTCACAAGGTTGGTAAAGAGGAGGTGGTGCCATCCCTATCGCAGGCTCAAACTTGGAGCGTTTGCTTGTACCGGGGCCATGTTGCTTCTTCATGATTACTGGCAGTGGGTCCGTTGGATGTGTCTTCTCTTCTCTTGTTGTTCTATCAAGTGGATGTGGATCTGGATATGGACGTGCATGTGCTTTGCACGAAATGTTGTTTTTCGACTGGTTATTTCATAACCGTTTTGATTCCTTTGTTCATGCACGGTATCATTATGACAAGGAATGTAAATTTGAATTTCATTTTGGTGCTGAAATTCAATTTGGTGTCACAATGTAGCCTAATGCTTTTTTCTCTCCTATTCTATAAAGGAGATTTCATGGCTCATTGTGAAGGGCCAAAAAAAATTTACAATCCGATGCTTGGAAGTTATACAGTCCTCTTTATTGTTAAAGTGTTATGAACATTTTGTTTCAGGAAGTCATCCTAGGGTTAGGTTTATATACATATTAGTGTGATATGCTTTTTTAATTACTTATATCAAAAGAAATCTATAAAATTAAGATGGTTTACTCTCCTGGGTGTGTGCCATGGATTATGAATAGCTTTATCAAAGATTCATCTATTCATTTTCAATAGTTAATTGAAAATGTGATTCATTTTCTTGCTTTAACTCAAAGAGTTAATCAAATGCTTGAAAAATAGGTTACATGTTCATGGTTGTATATACTCAGGATGCTTGAAGAAGTACTATCTTAATATGCTAAAATATCTCATGATAGTAATGCTATATGAGATGGGTTCATCGTATCAGGATTTTGTTTTGTATGACTCCGTTGCCCTATGGATGCATGAAGCACTGGATAATGTTTGAGTCATTTTATCAGTTCAAGACTGTAGGTTCTAAGCAAGGATATCCAAATACTGAACACAAAACACTTGAATACAACCTTGTCCTCCTCAGGGAGGTATTGTAACAAATAAGTGGGCCAGTTCCATTGCTCTTTGGTATTGGTAGTCATTCTCTGGTCTACCAAAACCTTGAGATGATCACTATCCCTTTGAGTGTGTAGGAATTGTAATTTGTACATAGGAAGTGTTCTTACCAATCATGAGACATTCATGTGAACACGTTTAGCCTTACCCACCTTGGTCCTACAGAGCTAAAAGTGTAGGAGAAGTCAGTCCTTTATTGACTCTCATTAGTTGGCCATTAGTGGTTGTAGTTGTCCTCAATAGGGGTTGGCTACCTCTTAGATATCTACAACCTCTACATGGATTGTATTTTAAACACCAACAAAACCTTCACCAAAATCCTTATTGGTTTCCTTAATATGGGAGATTTGGAACAAGGTATAGACATCCATCAAAGCATAATATGAAGATGATTTTTTCAAATGTTGTGGTTGTAGATGCCCTTTTAAAATTTATACAGAATGTGGAAGGATAGAAAAATTTTGTGAACTATTTGACAAAATGTCTCAAAGAATTGTAATCTCTCAATTTATTTTAGTGTCTATTTTGTTATACCCCATGTCCCAAATTGGGTATAACACAATAGACACTAAAACAAATTGATAGATTGTTATGAGGGCAGTGATGAGACTTTTCTAATTAGAGTGTATTCCATGAGATTACAATTATTTGAGGCATTGTGTCAAATAGTTCATGAGCTTTGTCTATCCTCCCACATTTTGCATAGATTTCAAAAGGGCATCTACAACCACAAGATTGGAGAAAATTCATCTTCATATTATGTTTTCCTTATGATTGGTTGACTCTTATACTAAATTAATATGTTCAATATATGTTTCCTACTTGATCTAACTATCCACAAATGGCAATTTAACAGTGGAAATATATGATCCTACTTTGGTATAAATTGTATATGCAATATCAAGGTATGAATTAATATGTTCAATTAAGAGATGTTAAATGAAATGAATAAAACTAATGTAATGTAAATAAGGGAGACCAATGCCTTATTGGGTAAAACAGAGTCAAATGAAAGCCTTTAATGAATGGTTTCTATCTAGCAAGTCCTCTAATTGTTTGGCATATAACTATAAACATGCAAGAGTGTAAATGATAAACCCTAGTTGAGGCAGAATATCAAATCTAATAATCTGATTCTTCTTAATGATCCAAATGGAATTCCCAAATTATTGTAATTTATTGAAAGGAATTTTAATTCTTCTTTAAAGAATCCAATAAACCAAATCACACAAAAAAAACAAATGTGTACTGATAAATAGAATATATACTTGATACTTCAATTTAAACAACCAAGAAACATCAGATTGGAGACAATCAAATAATTGCAAGAATCCAACAAACAATTGATAGCAGAATGAAGCCACTAAATCAACAGTCTTTCATTATCTCCTTCAAAGTTCATACATGCAACATAGTCTTCTTGAATGTCATCATTTCTCAAAATTTAATGCTTATAGCAGTCTATCCTATTCTAATTCTATCTTCTACCCCTTAAATTTATCCAACAACAGATACTTATACATCAGTTTGCAAAAGGATGTGCCTTTTCAAAAAGATTTAAAGCATAAAAGGTTTAACAAATCCACTATTAACTAATTTCTCTTGAACCACAAATGGACTGCAGACATATGCTCCGTATAATCCTGGCGCTCATGAGTGTCAGCATCTCCCAACGCATTGTGGATCACAATCTCCATCATTATCATTTTGCTCATTTTGCTCACATACTGCATCCAATATCACATCTTTCATAGTGGTTGTCTCCAACATCCCTTGGAGTATTGTTTCGCACTCACTTTTCCATGTAGTCGCTTCCTTCATTTTCCCTTCATCATCACATAACTTGGTGAATCTATCTTCGGCAACCTCTGTCAATTCTTGCATATCCCCTTGTAACTCCACATAGAAATCCCTATGCCTATCTATAATACAATTGGTATATCTTTCAATCTCTTCATTACTAGTAGTGTCCTCCTCCAATTCCTCAATTCTTTCGTGAATTCTGCTATCCACTCTCCTGTGTTCCTTTATTGCATCTACGTACTGTGAATATTTTCCCCAGAGTTTATTTAACCAAGTGGTTAAAACAACCTTCCTTCTTTTTATTATTGCAGCAAATGCATCCATTCTCCCTTGAGAGTATGCAGTTGACCCTTCCCAACAGTCTTTTTTCTGTGAACTCTCACCTTGAGTGAGCATCCTTGTTGGTTCTGTTACACCACCTACCAAGTCTTTCAAGCGTTCATTCTCTCTCAACATCCTCTCATTATTGGTTTTGTACATCTCCCTTTCCCTTATCAATGCTTGGATTTGGGCATTATTCAACTTGGCTATATTTATCCCAATATCAGTAGTCGCTATAGGATCAACCTCCCCAGCCTTCAGGGACATGACATGTCCGAATGCCTTTTTAGTATCAATAACAATTGATTTCTTGTGAGGAGGATACAAGGCCCACATCATCAATGTTTCATCATCAATATTGTATCTTGATCCTATGTATACCTCCGTCACCTTCTCTATACTGAGCTTGTGGGTAGCATTGTTATCTTTTAAGAAACTATCAAAAACTAATGCAGAATTCATATCCAAACATAGAAAAATCATAACACCTACCTTTTCAAGCAGCTCCCTCCCCTTTTTAGGGGTCATTTCAATCATCTCTTTGTCCACTTCATCCTTTAAGCTTTTTAACAGTTGATCCTCATTCCCTAGAGTGACATTGTCAGCCTGTCCCCTTATCTCTTTCCCTTTTTGTTTATATAAAAATGTCTTAAACTCCAAGGTCTTTATAAATTCATCATCTGATATGAAAGACCTATATTCTTCATGTCTTGTATCTACATCCATGGTTTCCTCAATGTCTATTTCTCTGGAAACATAGGCATACTCCTAAGTCTTCATTCTTGAAACTTTCCCAGATGAGCTTTGTGGCTTGTCTATTTCTGAAATCCCCTTAATGGAGGATAACAACTTAGCATCCACCAACTCCTGATTATGTTTTTCAATCACAATTTCAACTTCCTCTACCTCCAGGTTTCTGATTATGTCATCAGATTTAAAGGGCAGATGATGGTACCCTCTGAGATTTACTTTTTGTCTGGCAGAGCGGATATACCCTTCTAGATCAAATTTCTTTCTCACCGGTGCTCTGCTCATGTTGTAGTGCAATAATTTTTCCAGAATCAGATCATAACCTTCCTTGGCTAATATAGTGAAATCACTAAAACACAATGTACTGGGCACAAAAGCTTGTTTCCCATATGAACTTAAGTTCATAACACTAGAGTAATCCATTTGCCTAACAATTTCAAGGTATGCAATTCTATCCGGGACAGTTCTGGGCAGAATGAAAAGTGTATCCTCAAAGCCATAAACCCTAATCATTGTGGCATTCTCTAAGCAATACCAATCCCCCCAGTTGTGGTTAATTGGTCCATTGTAATCTCTAGGCCTAAGAAACCTTTTTACTTGTTCAGATAAAGAATAATCACAAGGATGGCTAAAAAATCTATACAAGGGTTTCACAAAGAATTCTTCAAAATGCAAGAAATTTGAATTGGCAAACCTGCTGTCCCAAATAATAGTCCATAATTGAATAGGCAATGGCCTACCTTCCTTGTCAGATTGTGAAATCCTTAGCTCCTGGGGCCATAAACCTAACTCTTGTCCAAAATACAACACTAAGTGCATCAATAGTGAGTAATTTCTGAGATGGAGAATAGAAGCACCACTCTTTATCGCCATCAAACCTGCATCTAGGTCCTTAAAAACATGTGCAGCATAGTCAAATGATCTAGAATTGTGGTACTGAATGTCTGCAGAAATCACCATGGGCACAACCGCCATATGCTTAGGTACCTCCATCCCTAATACCTATCCCACTGAGTAGTAAGTATATTTTAGGTAAGGTTCGAAGAGGTCTACATGAAAGGGTGGCCCCTCACTGTCTTCCATTGGAGTAGGTTTGCCATGACACCTAATTCTATGCAGAGGTAACCTCCACCCTTTATAAATGGTGTCCATCCCTCTGAAATCACTATCAAGCTCTTCACTCACTACTTTGTCACTGCATATTCCCTCCATTCTAAAAACCTCAGCAATTGCATTCTCAGATACATGTATCAATGGATTCCTTGACAAATCACATATAACTTTCTTTTTTGAATCATAGTGTCCAGCCAACAATTTTACTAGTTCGATGTTAATAAAAACATTAGGGCACACTAATTTCCCCAAATTGAGCCTCCATGGATTACATACTGGCTCAAAGCGATTTCTCCTATGGTAATGGAAATTCAATAACTCATAGCCTCTAATCGGAGTCCAAACATCACCTATAAATTTGCATTTGTTATCAAATTTGTCAACTTCCGCTTTGAGCTATGCAGAACGCCTAGCTTTAGGTCTAGAACCAGGTAACTGGTCTATGAGGTCTTGATTTAGCTTCCTTTCAGTACCTTCTGGTTGCAACTTAGTCTTTTTCTTTTTTGCTTTTGATTGGCTTCCCTCCCTGGGTTTTCTTCCCTTTAGTTTTCCTGAACCAGTGCCTTCCATAATTCAAATTTTTATGAATTCTAAGAGGACGAGAAACTTACTGTAACTTCTTCCAAACTCAAGCTAGGTGAATGCCTTAATTTCTCTCCTTCACTTTGAATTCTATGAGACAATGATTTCAATTGATCATACCCTGATATGCAAAATCTCCTACGCTTTGTGGTGCCATTAATGTATTTTACCAATCGAGACATGAATGCTGCAAGTTTTTTTTTCAAAATTCTCACTATCACATCAAGGTTCAACGATCACCCACCCACCAAGACATCTTGTAGTTTCCCCAACATCACAGGTCTCGTCAATAGTTTCTTTCCTTTTGCTTTTATATCACCATGACTTTCACCGAAACAACTATCGCTTAGACTTAATGAATCGGGCCAACAGTTCTTTGCCTTACTCCGAAAGTACTTTGTCTCACCGAGATGTTCACTTTATCGAGTATGTCACCGAGACCAAGCAATTTGTTCTAGCAATAGAATAATATGCGTTGTGATATCTCTTAGATCTCCCCGTGGTGACATGTCTCACCGATACACTTTTTCTTCGGTAAGACCATGCGCATTGCCTTCTCGACACCCTTTATCTTCATATGCTTAGTTCTGTCGGTGTAACCCGAGGGGTCGGTAAGACTTTCTGAATTCTCCCTAGCATCGTTTGTCTCACCGAGTGAGTCCTCCCCTTGCTTTATCGGCAAGACTAATAACGCTATGGGCAGTGTTTTAAAATCTCTCTTCGATGACCAAAGTCTCTTTGATAGACTTTACGTTACTCCAATTGGCAAAAGGTAATTTAGCTCAATGTGACCTTACATCATCTCGCCGATACTTTTTGTCTTGCCGATAAGATATGGAAACCCACATTCTCTCTGTGTATAACTTGATCGGTGTGACCCTTGCTATGTCTTGCCGATACATTTAGGATATGTATATTATCATCGATGAGACCTGGATCAACTTATGCCGATATTTTCATATGTAAAGATTTTAAGGTCAGATGAAATTTATGGGGCGTTATGGCACAATTTTAAATCAGATTTTGGTAAAGTATGCTATGTGAGAATATTTTTGTCTTCATTATGAATCTTTTTTCAGAGACTAATAATCATGAAGAAATAATGAATTTGTCAAAATTTGACAGTTCCAACAGCATGAAGGTTTGATGTTTCATGATAGTACTAGCATTTTAGTTATAATGATATATTTAGAGCTCATGGCTCTCCTTTGTATAAACATATCACAATTTTGAATAATATAATCAAGGGTTATGGCGTTCATCTCACTGTTATCATGGTGTGTATGATTTCCATTTTTGCTTTAATTCAAAGATTAAATTAAAATGCTTGGATGGAGTCATAGATGGATATGTTTGTAAAGGGATTTGATAAGAAGTATTGAGTTAGGATAGAAATTGACACTGTTGTAATGCAATATTGTTAGAGATCTTATATGTTATGTGTTTGAACCTATTATGGAAATCTAAATATTTGTGAATTAATTCGACTCCCCAATAGTATATGGCACTGGCCTAAATCGTATGTGTTTGTAAGGTTCTGTGTCTATTTGTCTTAGCTTAGAGCTTGCTGCCAAATTGCAAATTAAATGACTATCTTATGTGGTGAAATGTCATTGTAATCATCTCATGCTCGAAGTAGTTGATACTATTGATGTTTTTTTGTTGTTTAAATTGATATATCAAGCATATATATATATATTCAATTTACTGATACACATTTGTTGTATTTGTGTGATATGATTATTTGGTTCTTTCAAGTAAAGATTAAACCCTCCTAGTCAATCACAGTAACTAAAGAGTATTAATTGTATCAATAAGAAGAATCACATAACTAGGATTGTCATTCTATCTCAAGTAGAGTTTGTCAATCATTTACTTGAACATTTATACAAGTTATAAACTACATCTATGTGCCAAACACTTTGAATTATTGCCTTCATAGATTACACTTTTATAGATCTTCATTAGACTCCATACACCCAACAAGGTAGTGGTCTCATGCTTTCATCTTTTGGTTTATCCATTTTATTTTTTACATCTGTTAACTGAACATATTCTAATATAATTCAAATATAATTAAAATTAAAAACATCATAAATTAATTATGTAATCACATAAGTCAAATATAATTCTTTCAAGAAATTAATATCAAATAGACAATACAAATTAATGTCCTTGATCTTCTTCTTCATCCAACTCTTTGTCTGTATCATCTTATCCAGATTCAACATTGTAAGGATTCGTCATATCATCATCATCGTCATTGATATTAGTTTTGATAATGTCATCATCCACACGGATATCATCTTCATGAACATTAAATCCTAAATCATCATGATCTAGTTCCTCCTCTTCAATATCTTTGTCAGGCACATCATCAACTAACTGTTGATCCTGATCATCATCTACATCATCTTCTATTTCTTCAGTATCTTCTTCTTCTTCCACCACCTTATACTTTACCAGCCTTCCTCTTGGATCATGTCTAACAACATATGACCAACCCACTTTACCTGGAACCTCTGAGTAAAATACCTGCTCACATTGGCCTAGAAGAACATAGGGCTCATTTCCAGTTCTCTCAAAATACCTTGTATTAACCATGGTAAATCCATTATCATGTTCAATAACAGTTCTCTCGGGATCATTTTCATTCAATCGTAGCTTGTACCATAGGATGACAAACAAAACTAATTTGAAGGACTTAAAGTCACACTCAAGTATATCATCCAAAATCCCATAGTATTGATTTTCTGAGACTTCTGGATGTATGTTGCTTCTAGATGAAACATTAGTCACCTAGAAGACTGCGGTTATCCCAGAATCACAAGTTCTCTTCGTGTTATCCAACTTTTTGATTTGAAATATACGACCATTGCACCACATAGCCTTGTGGTGTTTCACCTACAATATGTCAAACATGCAAAAATTATTGCAATATCGTCAGTTGATAAACACATTTATTCTTGGTTGAATGTATGCAAAGAAAAAAATCTCAACATATATATACATCAATATAATTTAAAATAATTAAATAATATGGGTGATTAATATATTTATACATACCTGTTTATCTCTTAAACCATATGCTAAATCAATTTCCCTTGGTCTAACATTGGAATCTCCATTATGATGAGCTTCTTTAACCAATGAAGCCACACCTTCCCATGTTAATGCATGACCAGATTGTTGACATCGTTCAATCCATACCATCATCCAATCAAGATTGTTTGCGACGTAGAAATGTAGTGCATCCCACTCTCGACCAACTGTATCAAAAAAAAAATGAAATTCACAAACGACATATAATTAGTTAATAACCACGGTATACGACCTTAATTTATAAGTACAATATACATAAAAACCAAATGTAAAATGTATTCTAATTAATCTCTAGTGCAGGAGCACATCTAGGCTAACCTCCATAGTTAGGATATTTTGGGCTTGTATCTGACATTATCCAAGTCAGAGTAATTGTATGTTTTTTTTGGACCTTAGAAGGTCATTGTTGTGGCTAGGTGAGTTAGTCATTAGGACTAAGGTCACCAAAGTTAGTCATTGTTAATAGTTTTTACATTGCTTAGCCTTAGTAGCTCAAGTTAGGATTTGAGTCTTAAATGTGTTCTAAACACATGAATGATGTTACAAAGATGCCATGAGGCCTTTAATTGGGTTGGTTACTCGAAATATAGGAGATAGAGGTCCTAAGAGTTAGGAAGGTGGCATAATGATAGAATACTTGCCAAATGTTGTTACAAAATTGACATGACAACAGTTGCCATTATGGAAAATGTTGCATGCTACTTGGTTACATAGGATCCCCTAAAGGATAGGAGTGGGGGATCGACCAACATACCCTACAAACATGGTGAATGGAATCTAATATGAAGCAAGCTCGAATTCAAGAAAGAGGGAGATTGTAATCAAGTTTTTGGAATAGAGGATAGCTATGCAATTTTTGTTTTTATGTGAACTCCGAGTGTTATTGAGTGACAGTGATACTAAGTGAACTGGATGTTTTGATTTAGTGTTAGAGTTGTGTTCATGGGATAGTATTAAACTTTTTTCATTCTGCAAGTTGGTGTAGGAACACCTAGGCTAACCTCTATGTTTTGTCATTTTGGCTTGTATCTAACCTTAGCCAAGTTAGAATGTTTGAACATATTTGTTTTTTACCTTAGATGGTCTTGCTTTTGGTTGGGCTAGGTGACCTTAGTCCTTAGGACTAAGGTCACACTATTTTTCCATTGTTAGTAAGTTAGTTTTCTTAATGTTTATTGTCCAGGGGAGTAGAGTCTTTAAGTTGTTCAAATGCTTAAAGAGGTTGTAATGATGACTTAAGGCCAGTTAATGAGTTGGTTCCTTGAATTCTTGAGGGAATGGTGGTCCTAAGAAATAGGCTAAAGGCATGAAGGAAGATGCCAAATGGAGAAGGCAGTTTGCATTGGTGGTTGCATGCAATCCGATTACCCTTGGATTCCCTTGGGAATAGGAAGTGGAGGAATTCGACCAACTTGCCTAGAATCATGGAGTGGGCATCTATTATGACCCAAGGCTTGTATCTTTGAAGAATTGGTAGTTTTTGAAATGAGTTAGTAGTTTTGTAATGAAGCTTTTATGAATGAGAAAAAAAATACTAAAAATTCTGTGTTTTTGTGATATACCGAGCAATCTTCAGTGAGTGTGTCACTTGAGGGATCAAATGCATTGATTTCATGTTATTTTTGTGTTGATAGAATAGTTGCAAGTCTTTTCCCTTTGTTAATCAAGCTAGTTTAGGTTAGATTTAGTGTTAATTGAGTCATTTTTGTGGTAGAGCTCCTGCTGGTCCTGTCCAGACTAGTCTGTGCTCTCATGGCTCCCCCATGATCTCTAACCTTGGGAAACACCTAAGGAAGGGTGTAATGGTAGGGGAGTTAGTAGTGTGTATAGTAGTTAGTGTTAGGAAGCATGACAGAGATTGGAGGAGCTTCTCTTAGCAACTGATCTCTAGGCGAGCAGGTGGAGCCCCGTTAGAGAGCTAGAGGAGAAGTATTAAGGTTACTTACAAGGAAATACTGTATAGTATGGTTTCAGTACAGTTCCAGATGGGTTAGGGATAGGTCTTGCTATGAAAAGAGGTTAGAGATCTCATGAAGTCATTAGAGTAATGTTTGAGTAGGAAAACAGTGAATTCCTAGGAATTAGGCCTACAAAGCCTACATACCCTATGTTATAGGAATCCCCTGTACGAACACTGTCAAAAAGAATCATTGGGAAATTTAAAACTCTTAAAAGGGTACTGGAATATGTCCTGAGGTTAGCAAGGTCTTTGGAAGAATTTTACAAACAATAGAAAAAGGGGACTGGTAAATATTACTAGAATTAGGCCTAAATTGAGGTCTTCCATTGATGCAATCTTGAAACCGACCAGAACAAGGCTCAAGAACCTACTCAAATGATTCCAATTGGCAATGTTATGAAGGTCATGACAAGCATAGACACCCCTGCAAGGAAGAGCAAGGAAGAATGAGTTTGAAGTGAGATGGCACTAGGAATTCTCTAAGTGAAGAAGGAAAGTGAGCAGGAATTTGAACTTGTGAAATATTGTCTGACCTCCAAGGTGAAGCACAAAGGGAGAGCTCTTAGAATAGGGCTAAGATTGGACTTAGTTGCCAATCAGGACCTAGAGGAGACTAGGTTCCTAGGAGAGACTAGCTAGGTCTCTCAGCAAGCTGCAAGCAAATCGAGGAGCTCATACATCACAAGTAAGTTCATTTAAGTTGTTTTAGTGTCCTGAATAGATAGGTTAAGGTTTAAGGGTTTTACTGGTCCTGTCCTGACCAGCTTGTGTTTTTATGGCTCCCCCATGAAATCTAATCATGGGATTTTTCTGAGGGTAGATGGATGTGTTAGGGGAGCCATTGGTCTATACATATGTAGAGTTAGGAGTCATGGAGAGTGGAACAACTATGTTTAATGTCAAGTCCTAGGTGAGCTTAGAGTGCCCGGTTAGAGGTTTGACAGTAATGAATTGAAGAATTTAGGTAGGGGATTGAGGTACAATAAGGAACAAGTACAGTTCCAGGTAGGGTATAGACATATCCTAACATGCTAGAAGGATTGAGGTTCTATCAATCCATTTGACTGAGGTTTGAGCAAGAAAACTAGTGGGGTCCTACAAATTAGGCCTAATAGCCCTATTTAACCTAGATAATAGGAAACTAGTGTACGGAGGACTTAGGAGTATAAAATATTTTGAATCCTTTAGAAAATTCAAAAGGGTATTCGAATGTGGAATTAGTTTTTTAAGTTGTTTGGAAAGTTTGGGTAGGAACGAAGTAAAGGTCTCTGTCAAGGGCTATAAGAAATAGGCCTCATCAAGACCAATTCTTGAAACCGGTAGGAAAGGAGTTTGGAGATCCTCCAAGATGGATCCAGTTGGAAGTACATGGCATGTTTCCAATGTGTTTGGCACCCCTGTAATCAATTCAATGTTTGTGTGATGTTGACACTTAGAGTCTTCTAAGTGTAGGAGAGAGTTTGCACATAAAAAAGTGGTGTTAGTCCTTCAAGGTGAAGCACAAGGTGTGAGACTCTTGGAGAGGAGTTGGACTAGGACATAGTTAATCATTTAAGCCTAACAAGGACTTAGAAAATATTAGGTTCCAAGAAGAAGGCAAAGAAAGGTCTTCTTAGCTAGTTGTGCAAGAAATCCTTGGAACACTTACACCAATCTCCATGACCATCTTATAATTACCTAACACTTTCCTCAATCTACCTTTCCCCATCAAGTACTCCCCTTCAAATTTGTTAATGGAGTTGGGATCCCAAATGCAATCTACATGGATCTTTGTGCAAACTTAGGAAGATATTCAGTAATGTACACCATGGTCTGGTATACCATGTATCCCTCCACCATAGAACCCTCGAGATGTGATCTCTATCTAACCAAAGCCTTCAAAAATTTCAAGTGCCTCTCAACCATCCACATTGACTTTGTGTGTACAGGTCCACACAATTCAATCTCCTCAACTTGGTGTATGAGGTAGTGTTCTTGTGCATTGAAAAATGTCGAAGGTAGACACTTTTGCATTGCACACATTAGACGAGGAATTCTTCTCTTCCAATAATTTATATCTTCTTTATGGATTGCTTTAGATGACAGCCATCTACAAATGATTCAAGGCACAAATATATTAATGAGATTTAACAAAAATATACAATGAATTGATCAAATATCACTACTTACCCCATGTATTTTCCAAGATCATATATAACTTGCTTGACATTATTATCGAAGTTGTCTGGGAGAGATAGAGGTATAACGTACTACAACATTTATAAAATGATCTTTTCATTAATATTTTTCCAAAAGTAGTAAACATAATACACTGAAAAGTACATGCAGTATACAAATATATATATAATATACCAAAATAATTACCTTAATGAAGGTATGCCAATCATGCGTTTTCATCCCTGACCCAAATTCACCTTTGTTTGTTATGATATTGTTTATGTTAGCATCAAATCTTTTGGGAAATCTAATTTTTCGTATGACTTGTTTTATAGAATTGCTTTGCTACTCTGTTAATAACCAAGGAAGGGCACTTATATTAATTTGGTCTCCATCGCTATTTAATTGAATGACATTTTTCATTGCAGGACTGACTTCCTGAATGTCACTACAAATTTTGACAATTTTTTCTTTATCATGCCTTCCATCCAATATTTTCCATAACATTTCTATCATATTCTTTCCGATATGTATTGTATCAAACAAATGCACAATTTGTAGCTGCTCATAGTAGGGCAACCTACTAAATTGTCTAGGATAACTTTTCAGTCCCTGTGGAAGCCGACCATTAATGCCTTGACGACCTTCATGAAGCATATAAGTTAAACAAATTAACAATGACAATCATTGTCAATTACAGCATGATCACAAAATAAAAATAAAAACTCAAAACATATCATAAATGATAGATAAATAATTTGATCTGATGTATAACCTTGATGATTAATTCTATTATATTCCAACTTCCATAGGCGAGGTTTCATTCTTCGTGGTTTTGATGTAGTCTCTTCTTTCCCATTGAAAAGATGTTTTTCAGTAGTTCGATACTTATGATTTATGTGGAGGAAGTGCCTATACTCGTCAAACACTTGCTTTCCTAAACTTGTTGAACGACGAGATTTCATCTTTGGACCACAAATTGGACATGTAAATTTTCCCTTTGTTTGAAGACCTGCAAATCATATATAATTGGATTAAATATGTCAATTTTTATAATTATATATAATGAATAGATTATTTCAAAAACATTCATGATATCTAATTCATAAAATTAAATATCGTTAAAGTCATGCAGTTGAATGTTATAACATACCAGAAAAATGTGTTAGCCCTGGGGCATCATGAATTGTCCATACAAGCATTGCACGGAATTGAAATTGTCTTTGTCCTATTGGTCTGGATACATCATACATAGTGACGCCATTCCATAACTTTAGTAACTCGTCGATAAGAGGCTCAATATATACATTCATATCTTTAACTTGGTACTTACCTAGTTGAATGAATATAAACATTATATAATTATTATAACCATTTTACTACAATATATATAAATTCATGTACATGACTATTAAATGAAAAAACATATAAGTCATTATGCAACAAATAAGACAAATGAGATGCTACTACGTTAAAGAAAATTGATGTAAACAAATACCTGGAACAATCATTGCCAACATTATGTGCTCCCTCTTTATTGACATCCATGGAGGAATGTTATTGTTGATAACAAAAATAGGCCACATCGAGTATATAGATCTCAACTCTCCAAATGGATTGACACCATCTGCTTGCAATGAAAGCCTGAGATTACGAGGTTCTTATTTAAAGTGTGGCCATTTTTCCTCCATGTCCCTAAATGCAAAACCATCCGCAAGCATTCAAAGAATCTCATCTCCACTTCTATTACGTGCATGGTAATCCATAAATTGCGCTAAGCTTTCGCACCTAAATAATTGTTGCATACGTGGAATAATGGGAATATAACAAAGAACCTTGCGAGGCACCTTTTTTGTTAGTTGATTTGTTCAATATCTACTGATATGATATTCCGGGCATTCTGTTGCAAATTCATGTTGTTTATGATCTATAATATGATCATTAGGACATGCATCTATTGCTTGATACTCCATTCCAATATCTTTCATCATGCCAGATAAATCTCGGTATGAGCGAGGTAAAATATTTGATGGTGGTAACAAAAATTCACTAATCAATCTACAACAAAAAATAAATTCTTAATATGAAGAATATTAAAGGTACATACTTCATCCTTTATTTACTAGTGATGAACTAACAACAATTAAAATAGATGAAAAAAAATGACATATATGACATACCTTAACATCTGTGAGATTGCTATGTTGGATAAACCATTCATAACCTTCAAGTTCACCAACAACAATACAACAGATAGAAGAGTTGTTTGGGAGCCTTCATAAAGCGGCTCGTATGTGTTCTCAAGTATAGGTAAATCATGAACATCATCAAAGTCATCTCGATC
>CM021105.1:187465879-187603011 GCA_007115665.2 Sequoiadendron giganteum | reverse complement strand
AACATGATCAAATGTGCCACTACATGTGTCATGGATCAATGTATTTGTACCATCATCTTCAATTGTGTTTTCTGGTGCATGATCATCTTCTTCCATAGGATCATTAACTTCATCTTCGATATTCACAGCTCCATGTTCCTCCGCTTGCAAAACCACATTCTCTAGGCCGTGATAATTCATATTATGTGCCCTAGGGTGCCCCACCTTTATAATAATGATAGACACAAATAAACCATGATCATGATCAAGTGATTTTTTATATATATATCAAATGTTAAAACAATATAAACATTTACAAATTCAAACAATATAAACACATATAATGAACAACTTACCAATGGATGATAATCATGCCCCCCTTAAACGTGACCATGCTGCCTACAATATTTCTCAGCTGTTGTGATTAAAAGTCTTCTCGTCTTTAAGCCCTTGCAATTATTGCAAGGACAATAACATTTCCCATCACCCTTTCTTTTCAATATAGCCCACAATCTAGCAACTGTCTCTTCATTTTGTTCTGGACTAATATTATCTAACATGATTTTTTTTTACCAAGCTTGAATATTTAGATCTTCAAAAAATATCAAACTCACATGGACTCCAATAATTTTTAATCGTACACAGGTAACAAAATATAATAATTATGATATTTTACACCAAAAAAAATCAGCATGCAACCACCCCTACAAAAGAGAAGATAGTCTGAAGTTAATGACCCCCAAAAACACTTTCAAATGCTAATTCCAAAAATGATTAAATTATGATTTTACAATGATTTCCAACTGTTATACTCCTAAAATTAGAATATTGAACTTGCACAATAAAATCTGGAAATGAAATTCTTAAAATGCAGCTAATAGGCCTCAACAATTAAGGCCTACTCAAGACTTTGCGAAGTCACTGCAAGGTTTCTAGGCCTTACCTGATGATTTGAGCAAGAGGATTAAAGAGTTGGTAAAGAGTTTTGATGATTGAAGTGGCACATCTTTACTAGATATTGTAGATGCCCAAGGAAATGTTAGATCACTGTAGCAATGGCAGGATAGGGTAGATGAAATCATTAACACTAGCACATTTTTGGAATCTTTTGAAAGGGAGATGAATCAAGTAGTAGTAAAGTATATAACTTACAGTGCGAAGGTAAATTAGGTGGTAAATTTTAATTGGCCAATGGATGAGGAATATCAATGATGGGTAGAAAAGTACTTAACTGAACAAGAATAGGACAGAGTCTACAACCGGCAGTTAATGGCTTAGCAGTTATGGTTATAACAAATTTTGGCTATGTCTTGGTGGCAATTTTGATGCAAGTTTTCAAAGTTTGGAAAAGGCAACAGTTATTCTCTAGTGGACGGGATGAACAAGAAGATTCTCTAGAGACTTATCTGTTGTAACCAATTTTTGAAATGCCATAAGGCGGTCCAAGTGACCAGTGACAAGTGTATTTCTAGTCCGATGCTTGTTGCTCCTTCATTTTCCCTATAAGAAGGATTTCAGGACCAAAAATATGGCCGGTTAGCAAGTTAGATATCTTTAGGTCAAGTCTAACTGAAGTTGTAGAGCGAATTTGTAAAGAGCCTGATATTATAGTGAAGATACTATTCTTAGGTTTGGTGATGTGAGTGTTCCAAGGCTTGCTTGCACTACAACTAAGAGACCTAGCTTAGAAAGGAACCAACTCATTTAGTGGCCTTAAGGCATCTTTACAACAACCACTAAGTGTTTAGAACATCTTTAAGACTCTAATCTCCCATAGACAACTAACATTAAGAAAACTTAAATTACTAACACTAGCTATTTGTGTCACCTTAGTCCTAATGACTAACTCACCTAGCCCACAAAAGCAATGACCTTCTAAGGTCTGAAAACAAACTAACATCCTGACTTGGCTAGAGTCAAGTACAAGCCAAAATAACAAACATGGAGGTTAGCCTAGGTGTGGTCCTACACCATTTGGTGTCATTCTGTTGTAGGTTTTAGTTTCATGGGTACTTAATTTTCAAGACAGTACTAGCATCTGAATGAAAATTACTCATTTCAAGGTCATGTATCTCCATTGTATGAATATATTATTATCTTGAATAAAATGATCAAGGGTTATTTTGTTCATCTAACTATTATGGTGTGTGATTCTCATTTTGGCTTTAATTCAAGGAATTAATTAAAATACTTGAGTGAGGTTATAGGTGACTATGTTCATATAAGGATTTGATAAGTACTATTGGGTTAGAATATAGATTGATGGTATTGTAAGGCAATATTATCTGAGATTTTATATGCTATGTGTCTAGAAGATAAACTTGGTTACAGTAAAAAAATAACCAACACCTTTGATATTATCTAGCTATGGCTCCCAAATCTATTGCAAATTGATCATTAGGGTTAAAATTGAAACCTTGCAAATATAATATTTGTCCAAATCCATCAAGAATTTTCCATCAGTTATAAACAATTCCCTTATAAAGAATTTGTGAAGCCAAGTCTAAAATCTGGAAATGAAATTCTAAAAATGCACAAGACTATAAATGAAATCTGATGAGATGTTGCTTTCAAATATGATTTTCAAACCTAGAAGTACAAATCTGACTTCACAAATGAATTTTAGAAAAAGACAATGACTTCCCTCAACCTGGCGATATCTTCTTGAGTTTCTTCTGATTTTCCCCAAGAAAACCATCGAGCAAAACACTGTCGCAATAAATAGTCGAGCTCATTTCAATTTATGCCCGCCACAATTTAACTTTGTAGAACCGCCCCAATTTTGGCAAAAGGTCTTTGTTGAAATGTACACAAAACAACGGCTCGTCGAAATTCCGATGAACGTTGGGGTAAAAAAAATTTTTAAAATGGAAATTCGCACAAGTGCCTGACGATACATCTGATTATATAGGTTTCGTCGGAAGGTTTCATCGGAAATTGGGGTCAAATGAGTTAGTGAACCCACAAATATCTAAGGACTCTTTTAACTACATTCCAATGAACTCCACTAGGGTAAGACACATATTTGGAAATAACTCCCATTACTTAGACAATGTCTATTCTAATACAAACCATAACATACAACAAACTTTTGACTACACTTTGTTATGACACTTTGCTGATGTGTTCCATCTTTTATGGCGATGTAGGACATTATGAAGCATATAAATTCATTCTAAATATGAAAAGAGCACAATTTTTTATGTTCCTATCTATTAAACCTTTGTAAATTTGAATTGATATGCTTACTTTAGCCAAGCCATAAATTTATTTTCTCTCTATCTCTTTTGATTTTTATCTCAATAATGTCTTTAGCTATAACAAGATCTATCATTTCAAATTTAACTTCAAGTTGAGATAATTGGAGGGTTTTCAAGAAGAGAATAGTGATGAATTTGTTTAAATAAATGCAAAGATGATGAATTTTGAATAATTATTAATGTTAAGTCGCATTTAATTGGTTGCATTATACTATTTTTTCTCTATATTTTTTAATCTTATTTTTTCAATTATTATGGAGGGTCATCAAGAAGAGAATAGTGATGAATTTGTTTAAATAAATGCAAAGATGATGTGTTTAGGATAATTATTAATGTTGGTTGCATTATAGTCCTTTTTCTCTATATTTTTTAATCTTATTTTTTCAATTATTATGGAGGGTCATCAAGAAGAGAAGAGTGATGAATTTTTTTAAATAAATGAAAAGATGATGAGTTTAGGATAATTATTGATTTTAAGTCACCTTTAGTTGGTTGCATTCTATTTTTAATATAAAATTTTACACAAATGAATCTAATCTAATTTAATTTTCATTTTATTTAAAAAAAATTAAAGATACAAATTTGTATAATTTTTTAATAATCAATATTTAGTAATTGTGGTGTATGAAAGTATTTTAGAATTTTATTTTATTACAATAATACAAACAAATAATAAGAGATGAAGGAATTAAAAGGTAAAATATTTATTTGTTATCATTATATAATGTATGACAAGGTAAACAATCTTTATGAGTAAAAAGCCATTATGAATAGCAATACATCGAAGATAAGATATAAGATAACTATCAATTTAATTATAAAATGAAGAAAAAAGAGTAACCCTAATTGTAACATTAAGAATAACCCCAATCCTACAATTATTGTTAGACTTAAGATGAAAAATATTATTACAAATAGAGTTAGAGTTAGAATTAATAGTAGGACTAGTGTTAAAATTAGCTTAGGATTAGAATCAATGTTATAATTATGATTAGGATTAAAGTTGTAGTTACAGTTTAGATGAGAGTTAGGTTGATGACTACAATTAGGGTTAAAAATAAGGTTATAGTTAAGGTTAGGGTTACAACTCTAGAAATAGGATCGTGATTCAATTAAAGTTAGTTTTATAATTATTGTTACATTTATTATTAGGGCTAAAATTAGAGTTAGAATTAAAATTAGGGTTTGGTAAAAATAAGTTGCAGGTAATTTTTATTTTTTTCAAATTACCTAGGGTCATGAATTGAGATATTGCGTCATCAATACATTGCCATTTGACACTTCCAATACCTATTCACTTTAATATTTATAACTCTACTCTAAAATGCTAGTTGACAAATCTCTCTTCCATTTAGAGCACATGGTATAAATATTTGTAAAGTTCTAGGGGAGAAGACCCAGTTACCACCCCCCATTGAAGAACTGTCACCTCCATGCTCACTCCACCCACCAAAAAAAAATTAACTTTGACCCAGTACAAAACTTTATTTGAAAAAATAAAAAATTACAACAACACCAATAGCTGCTCATAACACAATGAGTAACTCACCAATCATAATAGACAACTAAACATGCTTTTTCATTTATAAATAAAGTCAACTTGCACATAAAAAGGCTCATTTACAATTTAATTTAAAACATTTACTGTTACAAATACCCCCACTTGCAAAATTTTGTCCCTCATTACATTTTATATTTACAACTACACATGCACACTTAATGGTGCTTTACATGACATAATCACAATCTCTTATTAACTCTATGGGATTTGAAATGCACAGTCTTCCACACACTCCCTGGAAGATATATGTATTTACTTCATTTCCTATAGGTACCTGCACAATTAAATACAAGTGTAAGGCTCCCCAAATAAACATCAAATCCAAATATAATGCAAAATTCACTCATATCATCTCTAAAAACCTACGTACTGGCATCTACAAATTCATTTTTTCAAACAAATTCAAATTTCAAACTCAACAACCAAATTGAATGCATTCAATTGCCACATTCGAATTCCTAAATAAGAGGGGGAAAGCAAGTAGTTTCATTTGTTATCTGTGACAACTTATTCTCTGCATCCTCTGCACATTCCTTTGCAGTTTCAGGTTGGTACTTTATACACATTCTACTTATAGTTATTTTCATGAACTATGCATTTAACATTTATATTTATGCAGTGTCTTCTTACTTTCATGAACTGATCATTTAACATTTATATTTATGCACTGTCTTTGTACTTTACTTTATAAGTAAATGAGAGGTCTTTTTTGTTGTCTTTACAAGATTTGCAAAAGAAATTCTCCTAAGTTTTGCAACAATTATTTTATATCATTTTCTACATTTCCTTTGGCTATCCAATACAAGAAACTAGCATTTCAATACGTTTCCTTTGGCTGTCCAATACAGCAGACTAGCATTTCAATAGGTTTCCTTTCGCTGTCCAATACAACAGACTAGCATTTGTTTATATTTTTATACATTCCATTGCACATACAGTAGACCAACATACATATATTTGTCATTTTACATTCTGTGTCTCTTGTTCATTAAAAAAATTGATATATATGTGTGTATCATTTGTCTATCCTTTGGGAATGTAAACAATGGTACTGGTTAATCATTTTCTTCTGCATCTTATTGAATTTGTAAAAGAATGTGTACAATGTTATTTATATATATATACCTGTAAAACTCATATTAAGCAGTGTGTTTCAAATTGTAAATGAATCTGTGCAATGTTTTATACATTTATTTACAAATTATGTGTCTGTTGTCTCTTGTTCATTGAGCAGAATGATATATATGTCTATTTCCTTTAACTATCCTTTGAAAATGCAAACAATGGTACTGGTTAATCATTTTCTTCTGCATCTTTCATGACCCGTTAAGGGTTTATTCGATGATTGAAAAATTATTACTGCTTGTTTATGAAATAAATCATTCCTCTTGCATGCATTCTCACTGTGTGCTATTTTATTTTGTTGGGTCATGGTGCTATTTTTTTCTCCCACATTGCATGTATGGATATATCTATGTTTCTATGCATGCACATACATACATACATACATACATACATATATACATGCATACATATATTTATATATATATATGTATACATATATGTATGCATGTATGTATGTATGCACATACATACATACATACATATATATATAAATGATTTCCTCTCCTTGTTTTTCTGCGTACTCATGGTCATGTAAAGACCATTGTATCATGATTTTGTATGCAGAAATGATAGGGTAATTTTGTGGGTTTGAGCACATGTCTGCAAACAATGATTAATGGTCTACATCGACCTTTTTATAAAAAACCCATGTGCATACGAGTGTAAATCGCCAAACCCATTTAGTATACACCATTTTTTGTGAAAACCCTTGCTTTGTTTTTCCAAATACGGGTTTTTTTGGGGTTAAATGATTAAATACGACCTGGTAAACTCGACTATCTTATGATATTGTCTCCAGACATAATGAGGAATTTCCTGGGTTTGACCAGATGTCTGCAAATTTTTGAAAACCCTAGTGTATTCCTACAAGTGAGGAATTATTATTATGAAACCCTTGGCTAATTTCTTGTGCACATTTCTGAAAACCCAAGTGTGTAAACAATCTACTTCTGTTAAAATTTATACCCTATTGTTATTGAATATAGCACAGCTTCTTTCATTTACTGTACAATATATATATGTGTGTATGTATGTGTGTATGTATGTGCACACACACACACACACACACACACACAAATATATATATATATATATGTCTTTATGTATGTACAAACATACATGCATACATATATATATGTATGTCTCTATGTATGTACATACATTCATAAATACATACATATATATATTTATGAATTTATGTATGTCTATATGTATGCACATACATACATACATATATACATACATATATATTTATGAATGTATGTATGTATGTATGCACATACATATATATATGCCTTCCGTCGCCATGAGAACCTTCCAAAGAGAGCACACGGTAAAATGATGGAAAATAATGGGGTACCCACCAAAAAAACATTACTCATATGCTTAAATTGGACTCCAAATGAAGATTAATTAGGGTGTAATGTGTTTGGTGTCTACTGCTAAAGTAAGGAGATTAATATGTAGGAGTGATTTTTCATAAGCAGGAAAATGATTTTTTAAGGTGCCAATGTGAATTAGACCCATTGACTTTTGAGCGGATTTGAATGATATAATAGTTTTATTTAAATGTTAATAGTGACACATTTAGCACTGTTTTCTATTTTGCACTGTATATCAGTGATTTTCTTTGTAATTATATTTGTCTAATCATATGTATAGGATCACAGTTTTCTAACTCTTTATGGCTTACAATGTATAGGATCATTGACAATCATGGCACCAGGCCAGAAGAGGAAGAGATCGACTAGGAGGTGCGTGATTAGAGTACCTCGTGGAGTGACATTCAATGTTCTAGATGTTGTTGATGAAGAGCCAACAGTGAACACCAACGAGGAAGATATTTCTGAAAATGCACAACAGACCAATGAAAATGATGGTTTTGAACCTATTGTTCATAATATTGAGGTAGAAATGGAACCGCCACCTGCTGACCATGTGACAACCCCAGATCTGTGCATGAAAACTTGGTCTATGGATGACGTGGAAAAATCCATTGCAGATGTTGAGGACAATCGAATGCCAATCAGAGGTTCAGCGATCAAATGGGGAATCCCGACTAGCAGTTTGTGGGCATGGTTCAATGGTGTGACATCCACAAAAAAAAGGGGGCCCCGAACAATCCTAAGTGATGAAGAAGAAGCTGAAATTGTGCAGTGGTGTAAAGATATGGCTAATATTGGCCATGGCCTTCAAGTGTCACAACTTAAGTCAACGGTGGCCCAAATGGTTGGAGCAAGTCCTAACCCATTCACAAATGGGATACCAGGGAGGTCATGGTAGGTTGGCTTTCGCCAAAGGCATCTCAATCTAACAATTCGAGCACCCGAAGGACTGGACATAGATCGAGCTATAATGCTACGCCCAGAAATAGTTTCTTCATTCTATGATAACTTGGAGGAGTTGTACAACAAACATAATTATGGGCCCAACAAAATATGGAACTGCGATGAAACAGGTGTGCAGGCTGGCAAAAACTGTGCAATGAGATTTATTGCAAAAACAGGGATGAAATGTGTTCCACAATTGATTGCTAAAAGCAGAGAATGGATCACTGTTCTAGCTTGTGTTAATGCAGTAGGTCAAGCTATACCTGGTTACTATTTGTTTAAGTCCAAAAGGAACATTAGAAACTATATTGTTAATTGTGAGCCAAGGGCATGCATGGAAATCCAAGAGCATGCTTGGATGACCAAAGAATTATTTGTGGAATGGTTAAAACACTTTGCAAGAAATGTCCCAAAAGGGGTGTCACCATCCAACAGACAACTTCTCATCTTTGATGGTCATGGTAGCCATGTTGCATTCAAAACGATTGAAGAAGCAATGACTATGGGAATAGATCTGCTCACACTTCCAGCACATTGCAGCCACAAATTGCAGCCCCTTGATGTTAGTGTGTTCTCACCATTTAAGAACTACTTCAAACAACAAAGGAGTATATGGCTCTCTGAAAATCCTCAACTTGACATTGGAAGGGTAGAGTTGGCAACACTTGCCAGCAAAGCTTTTGCACAAGCTTTGACCTCTAATAACATTGCAAGTGGTTTTCAAAGAACGGGAATTTGGCCATTGAATAGACATGCACTTGACTTCAATATGGGGCCAAGCCAAGCTTTCGTGGTTGAAGAGGAAGGAACCACATTGGGAGAAAAAACAAAGGGTGATACAGCTAATGATGAGGCACAGTTCATGGCAGTAGAAGCATGTTTGAGGATAGCAGGTTGGAATGAGGATCAGATTGGACAGTTTGTGGACACCTTTTCTACAAGCATACCCCCCAACCCAACAAGTGAAGAAGGATATTGCCCAGAAAACATTGAAGCAACATAAATTGAACAAGAACCAGCAGTTCATTCATGCAGTCAGGTAGTTGAAAATGAAGAGAGTCTTAATCTGCCATCTGAATTTCAAGATGCAGCTTTGAAACTAGGGGTACATCTCAATTTCAGTCAAGTGGATGAAGGGTTGTCCATGCCATCACCACCAGATGTTGATCCTGAAGATGTCATCCATTACTTCACAACTGGGAGAAATTGGGAGGCTGCAAATGATGATGAGGATGGACTTGAAGGTGATGAGGATGGACTCGAAGGTAATGACTCAAGTGACAAAGAGGTTGACTATGTTCCATGCACAAAAATCAATGATCAGCAACCAGCAAGCAGGAGAAGCATTTTTTTGCAACTCCCAATGAAAAGGGAGCACCAATCATCTAATACAAGTCGCAATGGGGTCTTATGCCTTAGTAGGCAGTCTCAAATTTTGACATCAGATGATTTCTTCAATTTGCTGAATGAACAAGAGGCACAAAAATGAAGAAACCAAGAATTGCAGCAAAGGAAAAGGGGGCAAATGGCTGAAAAGAAGACAGAAAGAGAAGCAATCCTCGCATAGAGGGAGGCAAACAGATTGGAGCATGCTGCAAAAAAATAGAAAATTACAGAGGAGAAGTTGAGGCAACGACATCAAAAGGAGCTTTAAAGGGAGCAAGCAAAGATTGCTCGACAGTTGAAGGAAAATGAAAAGCAAGTAGAAAGAGTAGAAAGAAATAGAAGTAAGAGTACTCCTACAACTCCTCTTCCAAGTCAACATCCAATTTTAAGGGACATGGTTAACATTTTGGCTCCAACCTTTGCTACTCTTAGTAGCATACAAAATGGGTCTTCTGAAGGCTACTCTCCATAGTTACAACTCACTCTAGAGGCAAATCATGCATTGCTTGCTTGTATTGCAAGTGCCATACAGAACAATCCGCAACCCTTAACATCTTCTCTAATTGATGCAGAGTCAGTTGAACCCCAAGGAAACACCACTTGTTAATCAGATCTGTGGATGTTTGATTAGGATTTTTTGTTGTCAAAATTTTGACCTCGAAGTGTGCTAGAGTGTTTTTTGTAAAACTGAATGCTAGTCTATTGTATTGGACATCCAAAGGATAGTAGTCTATTGTATTGGATGGCCAAAGGATACAACTATCCAATTTTGTAGAACTGAATGGTAGTTTGTAGTCAACTTATAATACTTTGATGTCTGCCAGTGTCTTTTTTCTAAGACTGAAGACTCCTTGTCTTCTTTCCAACTTTGTCTTAATCATGTTTAAAGTAATTGATCTGTGCTTTTGTGATTCGAAATCGATTTTGTGTTGGTTGTATTCATCAATTATTTTGTTGGATATGTGTTTGTTGTATTCATCTAACTAACATTGTTGGAAATATAAATGTACACTAAGAAATGTATGTAAATGAAGTTTAGAAAATTATGTACAAATATAAAAATTGTAACTGTAAGTGTAAGTGGAAATCAATCTAATTGTAAATTATAAGTGTAAGTTTACAATGAATAAGAAAAATGAACATCATATATATACATGCATACATATATGTAAGTAAACTCTTGAAATACTTGACCTGAAATGTCATCTTCTAATTTGACATGCTCTTTACAACCTTCATAGTTGTGTATACATGCATACATATATTTAAATATATATATATGTATGTATGTATATACATACATACATACATACATATATGTACGAATGTATACACAACTAAGTATATGCATACATATATCTATACATCTATATGCAGCATATCCAAAAATTAATCTATTTGAAATTATAAATTTTTCAACACCTACACTTGGAAATCAATCTAATTGTAAATTTTAAATGTAAGTTTACAATGAATATGAAAAATGAGCATTATAAATGAACACTATGTCTACTGGGTCACAGCCAAAGTAAAGTCCTGAAAGACTTTACTTGAAATGTAATCTTGCAATTTGACATGCTCTTTAAAGCCTCCTAGCCATTTTACATGCCTACCAGAACAAACAAACATGGACAATAGTTATTGAAATAAATACCAAAGACATACTAGCTAGTGAACAATATAGAAAAATAATTGAAACATAGAGCCATTTGAAAAAAAAAACCTTAATTATTTGGTGTGTTGACAAACACATTTATCAAACTGCCCACCCTAAACATTGTTGCACCACCTCTCCTTGTTCTCTCTTGCCTACAAGAAAATATTTATAACCATAGGTAGTCACAACTGAGGCTAGTAACATACAAACATCATAGAAAATTTGAAATAATGCATGTACAACAACACATAATTAATCATTGAATTCTGTATTATATTAATATTTGATATTTATTTGGGGAGCCTTATATATCTGTGATTTTTTGCATGTTTGTATGCATGCATACAGTCATACAAACACAAGCATACATGTAAACATTCATAGAAACACAAGCATTTATACATGTATTCATATAAACATATACATACATATACATTGCAGAAAATATTTGATATACATTGCAAATAAATTTTTAAAAATACCTAAATGTGTCACTATTAACATTTAAATAAAACTATTATATCATTCAAAATCCGCTCAAAAGTCAATGGGTCTAATTCACGTTGGCACCTTAAAAAATTATTTTCGTGCCCATTAAAAATCACTCCTACATATTAATCTCCTTACTTTAACACTAGACACCAAACACATTACACCCCAATTAATCTTCATTTGGAGTCCGATTTAAGCATATGACTAATGTTGTTTTTGGTGGGTACCCCATTATTTTCCATCATTTTACTGCGTGCTCTCTTTGGAAGGTTCTCATGGCGATGGAAGACATATATATATGTATGTGCATACATACATACATACATACATAAATATATACATACATTCATATATATATATATATATGTATGCATGTACATACATATATACATACATTCATATATATATATATATATGTATGTATGTACATACATACCATACATATATATATATGTATATGTGTGTGTGTGTGTATGTATGTGCATACATACATTATATATATATGTATGTACGTATGTATACATATACATGCACATACATACATACATACATACATTCATTGACCAGATTGATATATATGTTTGTATCTTGGGCTTATCTTTTTCGAAATGCAAACAATGGTACTGGTTAATCGTTTTCTTCTGCATTTTATTGAATTTGTAAAAGAATGTGTACAATGTGCATACATACATACATACATACATACACATATATATGTATGTATGTATGCGTGTATGTATGTATGCACATACATACATACATACATATGCATACATACATACATACACTTTGAAAGGAGAATGATGTTTGTTGTTACCTCATAGCATGGATAGACAACTTTATATATACATACATACATACATAAATACATGCAATGTGGGAGAAAAAAATAGCACCATGAACCACAAAATCAAGTAGCACACAGCGAGAATGCGTGTAAGAGGAATGATTTATTTCATAAACAAGTAGTAATAATTTTTCAATCATCGAATGAACCCTCCATGGGTCATGAAAGATGCAGAAGAAAATGATTAACTAGTACCATTGTTTGCATTTTCAAAGGATAGTTAAAAGAAACAGACATATATATCAATCTGCTCAATGAACAAGAGACAACAGACACATAATTTGTAAATGAATGTATAAAACATTGCACAGATTCATTTACAATTTGAAACACACTGCTTAATGTGTGTTTTACAGGTATATATATATATAAATAACATTGTACACATTCTTTTACAAATTTAATAAGATGAAGAAGAAAATGATTAACCAGTACTATTGTTTGCATTCCCAAAGGATAGACAAATGATACACACATATATATTGATTTGCTGAATGAACAAGAGACACAGAATGTAAAATGACAAATATATGTATGCTGGCCTGCTTTATATGCAATGGAATGTATAAAAATATAAACAAATGCTAGTCTGTTGTATTGGACAGCCAAAGGAAACGTAGAAAATGATATAAAATAATTGTTGCAAAACTTAGGAGAATTCGTTTTGCAAATCTTGTAAAGACAACAAAAAAGACCTCTCATTTACTTATAAAGTAAAGTAAAAAGACAGTGCATAAATATAAATGTTAAATGAACAGTTCATGAAAGCAAGAAGACATTGCATAAATATAAATGTTGAATGCACAGTTCATGAAAATAACTATAAGTAGAATGTCTATAAAGTACCAGACTGAAACTACAAAGGAATGTGTAGAGGATGCAGAGAACAAGTCGCCACAGATAACAAATGAAACTGGCTACTTTCCCCCTCTTATTTAGGAATTTGAATGTGGCAATTGAATGCATTCAATTTGGTTCTTGAGTTTGAAATTTGAATTTGTTTGAAAAAATGAATTTGTAGATGCCAGTTACGTAGGTTTTTAGAGATGGTATGAGTGAATTCTGCATTATGGATGTGATGTTTATTTGGGTACCCCATTAGCTTCCATCATTTTACCATGTGCTCTCTCTAGAAGGTTCTCATGGCAATGGAAGGCATATATATGTATGTGCATACATACATACATACATACATTCATACATATATGTATGTATGCATTTATGTATGTATGTACATACATACAGACATACATATATATATATGTATGTATTTATGTATGTATGTACATACATACAGACATACATATATATATGTATGCATGTATGTTTGCACATACATAAAGACATATATATATATATATGTGTGTGTGTGTGTGTGTGTGCACATACATACACACATATATATATTGTACAGTAAATGAAAGAAGTTGTGCTATATTCAATAACAATAGGATATAAATTTTAACAGAAGTAGATTGTTTACACACTTGGGTTTCAAGAAATGTGCACAAGAAATTAACCAAGGGTTTCATAATAATAATTCCTCACTTGTAGGAATACACTAGGGTTTTCATAAATTTGCAGACATCTGGTCAAACCCAGGAAATTCCTCATCATTTTTGGAGACAATATCATGAGACAATCAAGTTTACTAGGTCGTATTTAATCATTTAACCCCAAAAAAACCAGTATCTGGAAAAACAAAGCAAGGGTTTTCACAAAAAAAGGTGTATAATAAATGGGTTTGCCGATTTATGCTCGTATGCACATGGGTTTTTTATAAAAAGGTCAATGCAGACCATTAATCATTGTTTGCATACATGTGGTCAAAACCCATGAAATTCCTCACCATTTCTGCATACAAAATCATGATATAGTCGACTTTACCAGGTCGTATTTAATCATTTAACCCCAAGAAAACCTGTATTTGGAAAAACAATGCAAGGGTGTTTGCAAAAATGGTGCATACTAAATGGGTTTGCCGATTTATGCTCGTATTCACATGGGTTTTTTATAAAAAGGTCGATGCAGACCAGTAATCATTTTTTGCAGACATGTGGTCAAACCCACGAAATTCCCCTATCATTTCTATAGAGAAAATCATGATACAATGAACTTTATGAGGCCATGAGCACGTAGTAAAACAGGGAGAGGAAATCATTTAACCCCAAAAAAACCCATGTGTAAAACACCAGCACTATGAGCCAACAAAATCAAATAGCACACGACAAAAATGCGTGTAAGAGGAATAATTTATTTAATAAACAAGTAGTAATAACTTTTCAATCATCGCATAAACCCTTCACGGGTCATGAAAATGCAGAAGAAAATGATTAACTAGTACCATTGTTTGCAATATCAAAGGAAAATGATGTTTGATGTTACCTGTGCAGGAGCCGTGGAGACCAGACGGTGTTTGCTTCCATGGGCATGGAGACCAATTGGCGATCGCTTCCATCGCCGTGAGAACCTTCTAGAGAGCGTGCGCAGAAAAATGATGGTGCCCACCGAAAAAAACATTACTCATATGCTTACATCGGACCCCAAATGAAGATTAATTGGGGTGTAATGTGTTTGGTGTTCGGTGCTAGGCTAAGGAGATTAATATGTAGGAGTGATTTGTAATGGACATGAAAATGATTTTTTAAGGTGCCAACATGATTTAGGCCCATTGACTTTTGAGCAAATTTGAATGATATAATAGTTTTATTTAAATGTTAATAGTGACATATTTAGGTGTTTTTGAAAAAAAGATTTGGTGGTTGTAGCTGGCGGGTACTAGGACGTTAGGTGGCGGGGAGCGTACGACACCTCTAAAAGGTGTCTTTTTGACCTCCGCGTGCATATCCAATGCTCCCACACTCTACCAAATTGCCTACAAGCCAAAAGCTTAGTTATAAGCTCTTATCTCATGGGCGAAAAAAACCCATAAAATTTTTTTTCGATTCGACGCACGATTCACATTCTATGATTGCGCGAAGTTAGCCCTGGCGAGTACTGGGTCTTCTCCCCTATTCGCTTTAATTTTTTTAACTCTAGTTTATGATGCTACTTAGAAAAGTCTCTCTTTTATTTTATAGTGTGTGGTTTAAATACTTGTGAAGTTCTATTCACTTTAATGTTTTTAACTCTAATTTAAAATCTTAATTATACAAATATCTCTCTTCTATTTTACAGAGTGAATTATTTAGATATTTTTGAAGTTCATATTTTTATGCTTTTAGATACTTGCCAAGTTAGTTTGTAATGTTATAATTTCAAATACTAGTGAAGTTTGATTTGAGAGTTTTGTAGTATTAGGCTTTCAAAATACTTGTGAAGTGTGATTTGAAAATCTTATCATATGTATCATAAAAAATAATCCATAAACATTATCTATTTTATATTAAGAATGTTTCATATATGAATGTTCATCCATATGAACCTATGAAAGATCCAACATTAGATATAATAATGACTAGGATACAAAATATTTTAATCATGTATATGCATTAAAATTTGTAATATCAGGTTTCTCGTAACACCTCTTTAAAATTTTGTACAAAGATTCAAGATGAAATATATTAAAGAATACTAAAAATTAACTTCATTACACAAAATAAACAAAATACATTTTTATTATTTCAAAATCAAATTACAACAGACACACCATTACTCTAATATATAGGCCTTCATTTGATACAAGATTTATCTACAGAATTTCATCTCTTACTAGTTTGACATGAAATTTGACCACCATATTCTAAAATACACCAATGTATATGTAGGCTATGCAACACAAATCAAAATTAGATAATGATCTAAGCTGTGTTTTTATTTCGTTATCCTTTCTCACACTTTATGAAAATTGGAACGTATCCATATTTCACTAACAAATAACAACATATATTGTAAACATTAATAAAAGAAGCCTCACTGAACGTAATATCTCACTACACCATTCTTTTAGCTAGTTTATAAACAATATAGCTATAGGCAAATTTAATACGGTATTAAGTAGGAATGCTCTATCAATGTCGCTTAATACCAACCCAACATCATGGATCAAATCAAATATCTAACCTTACATATGGGGGCAGTAAATTGGATATTGTTTACTCACTCAAGAGAATGTGGATCCCTCTGAAGCTCACTTCTTAAATGACTCATACGTTCTAGTTCTAAGTAGCAATGGACAACATCTTCAATCCTATTAAACAAATTTATAGTTGCTACATGCATAAGAATTTTAAACAGCAAAACATTATACATAAACATTTGCTATGAATTGTATAATTCCTTTTCCAGAAAACATTTTTTATATAGATAATTGTAAATAAAAAATAATTTGTAAATCCAACTTATGAAATAATTTCAACTAGAATGATAATTACAGGTGACTATAAACTGTAATTTTTTTTCCTGTGTCCATATAGGCCTTATGTTTTATTATTTTAGATGTTTGTATGTAGTTGAAATAAATTTGTTATGTGATGAAGTTATCCCCCTATTTGCATCTCATTTACGAGCATATAGGCGAATTGGAAGACCCTTTACCAGGGTAGGAACAGGAAAGTAACAGATTTGATCACCTTCAGTCGGTTCCCACCTGCATGCACATTCCATCAATTACTCAAATTAGTCATTTCTTCATCCTTTTACTCCAAAAGTCATAGACTATTTCTTAGAGTAATTTTACAATGTCTCTACTTTTTGAAAAGATGGTTACCCTCACCTAAATCTAGTGACAAAGTGATGCAAGAAGACAACAATTTCAAATTTGGCCAAATGGTATCCTGGACAAAACCTGACACCTTTCCCAAATGGCATATAACATGGATTTTCAAATAATTCCAGCAAATTAAAGGAACAAGTTGAATTAGATTAGCATTATATAGTACATAATACCATCCACAATATTCTAAAATTCACAGTTAAATGAGGTTGGTGTCTTCACATACTAGAGCAAACTCATTTTGCCAGTGCCATGGATTGAATGTGAGTGGTTGAAGATAGTACTTTTCATCCAAATGTGTGGCATTCAGAAGCACATACACTGTCCATCCTTTGGGAATGATGATTTCTGCACTTGCAGTTAAATAGTTTACAATAGACTAACTTTAATTTTTCAACTTCCTCACCTTAATCAATATGAAAGTTAAACTAAGATTTTGCTAGATGTTACCTTTAAATTTAACATTCTATTTTGCTTCTCTGAAAACCCCTCGGACAACATTGCCCAATCAAAGAGTTTCTTTAATCACCTGCCACAACAACCAAATAGAACACATGGATCCCAATTGCTCTTCTAAGCATTACAATATTGTGTAGAAGACAAGAACATGATAAAGCAGATCAAATTATATACTCACACAATGAGTGAATTTCATTGCTTGGTAGTTGTCCCATGTCAGCTTTTTATTTCCATTTTCCTTCAACAGAGAGTCATGCTCAACTTGCATAATCCTTCATTTTTTTTTGCAGAAACTCAACTTAATACACCAGTCATTCTTATGCTTAAAAAGTATTAGTATTAGGCAATCCATAATTTCATTTTGAGCTACAACTACATACTAACCGTCAAGTCCTCCAATGCTTCTGGACAGTTTGTAAGAAATTTTATAGAAAATGCCATTGCTATGGAAGAAGTCTCATAGGCGGCAACCAGCATAAACAATAAAAAATCTGCAATAATTTCATCCGGCAGTGATTCTTCTTTCACAAGTTTTGTCAACAGATCATTACGGATCACTTGAGGATGCTGCCTTCTCTCCTCTATACACTCTTTAATCTTTCTGATGAGGGTTTCTCTTGCCTGCATTCTTGATGAGCCAACATCAGTATAGTATCCAAAATACATTTATACTCATCAAATATTTACTAGAACCATACCAGCTACCTTAATCCCTCTTGCATAATCGGATCCTGGGAATTTGATGGGGATTTTAATGAGAGCTCCAACGAATTCCTTAAAAGCTTTGTAGATTTCATTCATCTCTTCATAAAGTGGCAAGTCCAACAATTTTTTCCTCATTATATTCAGAAGAACCTATAAATTTTCTTAAAAATTAGAGTAAAATATTATATTAAATAAATGTAAATTACAACTTAAATTTATTATATAAAAAAAAATCACTATTATTTTTACATGTATCTTCTAAATATGCAGCAGGAGCCTCTTCTATGGATCCCATACCATACCTTCAAATCAATATTTTGTAAATGATTTAAGCCATTTTTTCATAGTAAAAACTAACAGTAGGATAATTCGAGTTTTTCCTGTGAGACATACAAAATTACAAATAACAAACAATGTGCTAGGTTTTTAGTTTCAATGTTTAAAATATTCTTAAAATACTGCTGACAATTTTAAAGAACATTTCATGAAATAAAGATATGTTGCATACCTTATTGCACTCTTTCTGAAGATGAATGACACACTTAACTTTCCATCTCTGTGTTCCACTGAGGATGGCATTTTGTATATCGTCCATGAAACCTGAGCTGAGGTTCTCGTGCTTCATCAAATTGGCAACAGTTGCATGGAGCTTCCTTTGAAGTTCACTATGAACTGTAAGCAAACCATACTTTCCTATAAGATTTTTCAAAGAGGCAGGGTAATTGGCCTCAAACAATCTGCCCTCATTTTGTAGAACATATCTATTGAACTCTGGATCCACTAATACAATTATGTGTGCTCTTCCAAATAAGTTAGACCTGAAAATTGGCTTGTATCTGCATTCCAAATGATCTATCTGTCATATAAAAGATAAAAAGCAAGCAAAATTATTTGAAACTTAGATCTTTAAAACTTCTTCATGTTGGAAATTCGTCCAACTCGCACATCCTCATTGCAGTCAAAATCCACATCGAAGTCAACTCTGGCAGTCGTAGTCAACCCTTACCGCCATACTGTGCAGACCCAGTCAACAGCCTGCGGTATCGCGGTGTCTACCACTCTACCACAACCTTCCTTTTCATTCACCGCGGTATCGTAGTTAAACCTCCAATGGCTCCATCTCCCTCCATCTGTGTAGTTACCACAACCACCGCGGTCTTCTCTTTTGTCTCCAGCGGTAGCACGGTGTCCTTCCCTGGTGGTTAGTAGTTCGTCGATGGGTGGTTACCGCAGCCACCGCGGTCTGTTTCTAGACCATGGCGGTAGCACGGTAAGTTCTTTCCTCCCAGCTCTGATGGTTACTATGACCACCACGGTCTAATATTTAACCGCAATGGTAGCGCGGTAAGCTCGTTATGGTCAGCTCCTGTAGTTACCGTGACCACCGCGGTAACCTTGTAAACCGCAACGGTAGCGCGATAGTCAACAACGATTGACTTTTTGGCTTCTTCGGTGTGCTCGATAGTGGGATCCACGATGGCATAAAAGGATGGATTTGCTTAATATTTTGTAATGTATAAGGATGAATATTAAGTCGATATGACCTTGGTTAGGACGTTTATTTTGCTGGCATGTTTACGACATTAATGTTGTATTAAATTTTTGTGTGGGTTGAAAATCTTTAAATACTGGGATATATTTTGTAATCGTAATAGAAGAAAAGTTAATATAATTTTTGCTCTCAAGTAGCAAGGTGTTTTAATGGTTGTTCTAAGTTAATATTTTATATGTATTTAAATTTGAATTTTTCTATCTCTGCTATTTTTCCACACGTGGTATCAGAGCTGTAAGGTTAGTTTTAGAGAGTCTCTAAATCATGGAAGCAAGCACAAGCTTGAGTAATCCTCAAATTTCACAATTGAATGGAAAGAATTATGACTACTGATCTATAACAATGAGAGCTTTATTTTGTTCACAAGATTTATGGGAGTATGTAGAGAATGGGTTTCCAAAACCAGTAGATGCAACAACATACAATGCATTGACACAAGCAAAGAAAGACTTGTTGAAGGATAACAAGAAGAAGGATTCAAAGGCTCACTTCTTTATTCTAGAAGGTGTGCATGAAAGTATTTTTCCTAGAATATCAGCCACTACTAAGTCTAAGCAAGCATGGGACATATTACAAATCGCATATCAAGGTATGGACAAAGTCAAAACTACAAAGTTGCAGATACTAAGAAAAGAGTTTGAAACTCTGTTTATGAAAGAAAATGAGTCTGTAGATTCATATTTTACTCAGATAATGGGACTGGTAAACCAGATGAGAAGACATGGATAGACACTAGAAGATGTCAAATTTATAGAAAAGATTCTGAGGAGCTTACCCACAAGATTTGAGACAATTTCAGTCACAATAGAAGAGACAAAGGATCTCACACAGTACTCAGTTGATGAGCTATATGCTTCACTAATTTCTCATGAGCACAGACTCCACAGAACAACAAATATGTCATTGGAGCATGCATTCAAGTCACAAGCTTCAATCAACCAAGGAAGAAGCAGAAGTAGATCTAATTATAGAGCAAGAGGAAGAGGTTTCAACAGAGGTGGAAGAAATAACTAGTCAAGTTCAAGTGAAAGAGGCAGCAGCCAAAACCCATCTCAAAACTTTCCTCAAGGACAAAGGTATGATAAATCTCAAGTCCAATGCCATTATTGTAAGAAATTTGGTCATTACATGAATGAGTGTAGAAAGAAACAGTATGAAATGGGTAGAAAAAATGCAAACTTTTCTAGAGAGAGTCAAGACAACAGACTTGATAAAAGTACTATGTTTTTAGCCTGTAATGTAGCTCAAGCTAGTGAGAAAGAAGTTTGGTTTTTAGATTCAGGTTGTAGTAATCACATGATAGGGAATTTAGAGTTATTTACAAGTGTAGATGAGAATATCAAGTCAGATGTCACCCTGGGTAATGACAACAAAGTGTCTATTAAAGGAAAAGGGAATGTCAATATTCTAACCAAGCAGGAGGAGCAAAAATATATTTCTGATGTTTATTTTGTGCCTGGTCTTAAACACAATTTGATGAGTGTAGGACAGTTAATTCAAAAGGGTTTTAGAGTGTCTTTCAAGAATGGGTTATGCACTATTTTAGAAAAATACCCAAGTGGCCAGTTGATTGCAAAAATTCACATGACAAACAATAGAATGTTTCCTTTGAGAATTCAATTAGCTTTGAGTACAAACTTTGCACAAGCAAAAAAGGAATCAATGGTTATTCAAACTGTCTTTTAGGCAGAGGTTAAGGATGAGAACTAACTTTGGCATTTAAGGTTCGATCATTTAAATTTTGGAGGTTTGAATTTGCTTCATAGGAAGAACATGGTAAAGGGAATTCCATTAATTCAAAAACCAGAGTGTGTTTGTGAGGGTTGCATACTTGGAAAGCAACATAGAGAGTCTTTCCTAGCAGGGAAATCACTAGAGCAAGAGCCCCATTAGAGATAGTTCATTCAGATTTATGTGGTCCAATGCAAACACCTTCAATAGGTGGTAGTTTCTATTTTCTGACTTTTATAGATGATTATTCAAGGAAGACATGGGTGTATTTTCTGAAATAGAAGAGTGATGTGTTTAGTTACTTTTGTCAATTTAAATCTTTAGCTGAAAAACAGAGTGGTTGTTTCAAAGTTCTGAGAACAAATAGAGGAGGTGAATACATTTCAAGAGAGTTCTTAAATTTCTGCAAAGAACATGGAATACACAAATAGTTTACAACAAGATACACACCTCAACAGAATGGTGTAGCTGAAAGGAAAAATAGAACCATAATGGAAATGGCTAGAAGTATGTTAAAAGCCAAGCACTTGACAAATGAATTTTGGGCTGAAGCTATATCTTGTGCAGCATACATTATGAGAAGATGTCCAACTAAAAGTGCGATGAACATAATTCCTGAAGAAGCATGGACAGGTAAAAAGCACAGTGTGTCTCACATGAGAGTCTTTGGTTGTGTTTCATACACACATGTTCCTAAATAGTTTAGAAGAAAACTTGATAAAAAAGGAGAGAAATGCATCTTTGTTGGATATAGTGAAGAATCCAAAGCATACAAGTTGTTTAATCCCTCAACCAAGAAAGTAATAATCAGCAAGGATGTTCAATTTGTTGAAGATAAAGCATGGGATGGAAGCAAAGAAAATATAGTCAATGTTACTGTTAATATCCCACAAGATGAGAATGATAATACAATTCAAACTATTGCTCCTGTTGTTCCTAATCAACCTCAAGCAAGTGGTCAGCAACAGACACCAGCTAGTAATACAAGAGCAGCAACAAGAGGTCTTCAGACACCTACCACAACAAGAATTTCAGGCATAGGACCTTCAAGTCCACATTCTGCAGATTCAAGTGACTTATCAAATCCAACTTTGGCTAGTATGAGAAGATAAAAATCAGAAGCATGACTAATATCTATAATCAAAATGAAGGTGAGAACAATCCACAACAATTTACACTATTTTCCTTTTATTCACAAGCTGAAGATCCTATTCATTATGAGGATGCAATCAAGGAAGAAAAGTGGATAACCGCAATGGATGATGAGATAGATTCAATAGAAAATAATCAGACATGGGAGTTGTAAATTCTTCCAAAAGATAAAGATGTCATAGGTGTGAAATGGATCTATAAAACTTAATTGAATGCAGATAGAGAGGTGCAGAAGCACAAAGGAAGATTAGTGGTAAAAGGTTATGCACAACAACCTGGAATAGATTATAATGAAACTTTTGCACTAGTTGCACAATTAGACAAAGTCAGAATGCTATTGGCATTAGCAGCATAGAACAGATGGCTTGTTCACCAAATGGATGTAAAGTCAGCATTTCTGAATGGTTATCTGGAAGAGGAAGTCTACATTGAACAACCACTAGGATATGAAATATCAGGACAAGAGGACAAAGTCTACAAACTGAAGAAGGCACTATATGGTTTGAAACAAGCCCCAAGAGAATGGTACAATAGAATTGACAGTTATTTCACAAGTAATGGTTTTACTAGATGTGACAGTGAAACAACATTGTATACCAAAGTGAATGATGAAGGTAAAATTCTTATCATATGCCTGTATGTTGATGATTTTATTTTAACAGGGAATCTGTCAATTGATCTGTTCAAAACAAAAATGAAGAAAGAATTTGAAATGACAGATATGGGCATGATGAAGTATTTTTTAGGCGTTGAGGTAACACATAACAGAGATGGTATTTTTATTTCACAGTCTAAATATGCAAAAGATGTCTTAAAGAGATTCAATATGTCAAACTATAAGTCAACACCTACTCCAATGGTGATTGGACTAAAATTGAGCAGAGAAGACAAAGGCTCAGAAGTTAATCCAACTTTGTACAAACAACTAGTAGGGAGTCTAATGTATTTGATAGCCACAAGGCCTGACATCATGTATGCAGTCAGTTTGATTTCCAAATTCATGGAAACACCAAAGGAAAATCACTAGATAGCTGGAAAGAGAATTTTGAGGTATGTCAGTGGCACAAGAAATTTTGGAATCCAATATTCTAGATTAGATGATTTTAGATTAATAGGATATATAGACAGTGATTGTGCTGGAAGTGTGGATGACAGAAAAAGCACCTTAGGATATGTTTTTCATTTTGGAAGTGGTGTAGTTGCTTGGGCTTCAAAGAAACAACCTATTATCACTTTATCTTCAACTGAAGCTGAATACGTTGCAACTACCAGTGCATCATGTCAAGCAGTATGGATGAGAAGAGTATTGCAAGAAATCTAGAATGAGCAGACAAAGGCAACACAAATTTTTTGTGACAACAACTCATCCATAGCTCTGTCGAAGAACCCTCTATTCCACAAACGAAGCAAACATATTGATACACGGTTTCATCTTATTAGGGAACTGATTTCAGGCGAAGAGATTTCATTAATTTTTTGCAAGTATGATGAGCAGTAGGTGGACATATTTACCAAGGCACTGAGCATAGAGAGCTTCACTTTTCAAAGAGACTGGCTGGGACTCAAGAATGGCGTGAGTTGTACTCAAGGGGGAGTGTTGGAAATTCATCCAACTCATGCGTCCTCATCGCAGTCAAAATCCATGTCGAAGTCAACTTTGGCGATCATAGTCAACCCTTACCACCATACCATGCAGACCTAGTCAACGGCCTGTGGTATCGCGGTGTCTACCACTCTATCGTAGCCTTCCTTTTCATTCACCGCGGTATCACGGTTAAACCACCATTGGCTCTGTCTCCCTCCGTTCGTGCAGTTACCGCAACCACCACGGTCTTCTCTTTTGTCTCTAGCAGTAGCGCAGTGTCCTTCCCTGGTGGTTAGTTGTCTGTCAGTGGGAAGTTACTATGGCCATCGCGGTTTGTTTCTAGATTGTGGCGGTAGTGCGGTAAAGTTCTTTCCTCCCAGCTCTAACGGTTACCGTGACCACCGCGGTCTAATATTTAACCGCGGCAGTAGCATGGTAAGCCCGTTACAGTCAGCTCCTATAGTTACCGCGACCACCGCGGTAACCTTGTAAACCACAGCGGTAGCACAATAGTCAACAATGGTTGACTTTTTGGCTTCTTCAGTGCACTCGATAGTGGGATCCATGGTGGAATAAAAGGACGGATTTGCTTAATATTTTGTAATGTATAAGGACGAATATTAAGTCGATATGACCTTGGTTAGGACGATTATTTTGCTGGCATGTTTATGACATTAATGTTGTATTCAATTTTTGTGTGGGTCTAAAATCTTTAAATACTGGGATATATTTTGTAATCGTAATAGAAGAAAAATTTATATAATTTTTTCTCTCAAGTAGCAAGGTGTTTTAATGGCTGTTCTGAGTTAATATTTTATATGTATTTAAATTTGAATTTTTCTATCTCTACTATTTTTCCACACTTCAAGCTATTTAAATCCTAGATCTTTAAAGCTTCTTTAAGCAGTTTGATTGTTGAGACTGTAGAGTTTTTTTGTTGCATTTATTGTTGAGCTTGTAGAGTTTTTTTGTTGTATCTAAATATATAGTCAATGGTAATTTTAATATTTAAGAATAGGAGATTTTTTAAAACAAAACATATAATAATTTTTCGAATCAAATCACATTTTATAATTTATTATAATAATATCATACTAAAACAGACAACAAATAGTTGAAAAAATAATCTTACTTTCAATAAAATAGGTTATTCAACAAAAGGATAAAATTTGTGAAAAAAATTTAATTATTGTAGGTACAAGAGAAAGTCAATGGATTCTTGATCTACTGATGAAGTTGAATGGTTCTGAATGAGTTCACAATGGACCAGAGATCAAGTCTTGATTAGTGCAAGACCTTGACACTTTAAGGGATCATGTCCCAGGTGAATTTGATGGAATGGATACACGTTAGTCCATGACTCTCAGCTAAAGAGGTTTTAATTAAAGACTCATGCTTCCATATTGAATAGCAGAAACAATCTTATGGATGATATAAAATCCTCCATGAAAAAATTCAAGAATCAAAAAAAGATTTTAGATTTCTTTTAGATGACTCAACTACAAACACCAATCTAAGGAAAGGAACCAAGATTAAAATAAAAATTAAATTATAATATAAGTACTAATACAATATATACATCGTTTCCATTTCATCTATTTTAGGTTTGTTAATTTTCATGATAGAAAAATTTTGTAGTCATAATAACTAAAATAATAAGTTGGACAAGTCTACAATATAGTTGGTCTTACCTATTCACATGATCTTCAATGAATTGTCATGGATGAAGAGGGGATCTCATGGCTCGATAGAAACTGATCATTTCTCCAATGAGTGGCCATCTAGTAGACCCTGATGGCAGTGATATATGCTGGTTTTTGCTGCTTCCTCCTGCAACCCATACTATTTTCCAAACAAGCAATGTCACAAACAACACTACTCCCACCAGAACCCACTGGTTCCAATATAAATACACACGAAGTATTGACATTTCCTCTATTTTCCTAAGCTCTCAAGAATTCATAAACATCAAATTACACTTTGGTTGTACACAATTGAAGCTTTATAGACAGTTGTTTACTTTGTGAGCCCAAGACTCCATTTCAGACCCTTTCAAATGCACAATAAAAGTTGAGATCTCTCCATACATCTTTTTAGTTATATGTAATGATTTTGATTTGACATAGTTTTTGTTCAAAGTCAAGTGAAAATCGCAACTGTATAAAATAAGGTTACATTCTCTTAGCCTAGTCTACATAGTTGTGAAGATTCAACGTAGCATTTTTCATGTGAGTTTGAACAAAATTGAAAAAAATATGTATAAATAAAGGGAAGAGAATCCAACTTATTAGATATGGTTGTCTTATTCCATTATTGTTTAGACTTAATATTATTTTTAGTAACCAGAAGTACTAAAAAAATTCTAGGTATCAGCATTAATCACCAATGATTGAGGAAAATATGATAAATAAACAAAAAAAATTCTTAATCACCAATGATTCAGAAAATATAATAAACAAACCAAAAAAAATTCTCGGTATGCTGTATGAGTATTAATCACCAATGATTGAGGAAAATATGATAAACAAAAAAAAACGAGCATCAAAATTATAAATTGTTTTGCTTGAGAAACTTGAGGCATTGTTGTTGGAAAACAGAGGCATAAAAAGAAGCATGGAAAGAACAAAAACATTGTTGTTGGAAAACAGAGGCATAAAAAGAAGGATGGAAAGAACAAAAACAATTTAAGTCTAATTTAAACACTGAGATTAAGATTTCGAAACATATGCACCAAACCCAAAAAATTTATATTGAATTTTCAAACATATTTTTCTTCTTTCTAAGCTGCTGCTCTTCACCATTATAGTCATGCTACTACAGAGAAAATTCTCACTTCTACTTCTGCCTACACAACATTACAAACTCTCGATATTATTCTGCTCTTGAGAGCAATATCATCCTGACGCCAGTATATAAATTAATGAAAAATTCTCATCGAAGCACTTTCAAAAGGAGGCACCAAAAAATAGTAATTAAACACATTAAAATAATGTCCTTTCGAATTAATTAAATGCCAGCACAAACTCCACCAAAGTACCACCAAAGTCATCAAAAACCATGCAACCGTGCATGAAGAAGGACCGGCTTGCGGTGAAGGTGCCAGATAACCGCCCAACCGTGAAGAGCAACAAGGGAGGTCGCGGGGCCGCGGTGAACTAGAGAAACTATGCTACCATGGATAGTAAGAAGGTGAGCTGTGGTGAAGCGGTGGACATTGCGTAGCCATAGGAGGAGAGAGAGGGGCCAGCGGTATGGTGGTGAAGTCGGGAGAAACAGAGAAACCGCGCTACCATGGTCAGCGAGAAGATAGATGGCAGTAAGGAGGTAAGCATCCGAAGAACCAAAGGAGACCAAAAATGGAAGGGTGTTGTAGAGTGGTAGGCCCAACACCATCGCAAGAGACAAGCCACCAAGCCGAGGTAATGCAGTGAGAGGAAAAACAAAATGTAGAAGTTGGAATTATTTCCAACACTCCCCCTTAATTACAACTTCTGCCTGCACGATGCTCAAATGATTTCTTTCAACGCTCACTCCTGAACAATCTTCAATCTTATTGCAAATGTTGTGGCATTCTTCAACAATCTAAACCTCTCTGCATCCTTTATCGTCCTTGGACTTCATCAATCTCCCATCGACTGTCACTTTCTCTTTGATCAGCTTCGACTGAAGACAATCCATTTCTTTTCTGCAAACTTAGTGTACTTGCTCTTACCTTGACTTCTGCCAATTAATTTTTTTTCCAACAGCTACGGTTGTACTTATGTATCTTCCTTGGAATGGAATGCATTGAATAATGACTTTAGACCTTTCGATAGTAATTCCTTGTCTTCAATTGCTGCGACAGTTCTTCTTCTCCAATGATTATATCCATTCTCTATTTACAGCCAACGTCTCTTTTTTTTTTTACTGGACTAGTCTCTTTTCAATAGTCATACATAGTCTTCGCTTTCCCTTGATTTTCCAAGATGGAATCTTCTTTTGCAAATTTCCTTTATATCATTTTATGCAACTTAAACAAAGACACAGATTTAACTTCAACTCATTCACAGACATCATCATGCATTGATTACTAACTGTTATCAACTGAGCTGCTGATCATTCCTTCTACCATTAGATTCTCTCATTGAGGTGGTTTCAGATTACCACAAACTGACAAGGGTGGTTTCATTCCTTTCAATGACTTATTCTTGATTTTCTCAACTCTCCCCATAAAGACACACTTCTGGTGCTTGGGAGTTATTTCATTAGTTGCATCTTTTGTCTTCATTCTTGCTTACTGAATGTTGTTGCATTTCACTGTATTTCTTCTTTCTCGAATAGTTGTTGTTGTATTCTGCCAAACTCTTCCTTCTAGTTCCATAATTTTGATCAACATTTTATTCAAAATACTCCAATATCCTTTTACTTTCTTTGTCCTACAAATATTGGATATGACCAAGAACACAAAGCTTCTGTTCCAAAAAAAAAAATCTTCTCATTGTGGCTTTGTTGAATGACTTTGAGAGCTATGGCTCTGACTCTTTCCCAGTACTATTGACTGTGAATTTCAAACTTTACCTTAGATGATATCCTTTAACAACTGCAGCTATGAACTTCCTTTTTTTAATTTATTCATACCTAAAATGATGGCATCTCCAACCCATGATCAAATTTATTGCAACTTTCATTTTTGACAACTTCATATGCCTTCTTTTTCAAAAACATCCTTGAGCATTTCTTTAATTAGTTCATTAACAGATGCTGTTGTCCCAAACTTCAAGTTTTGATGTGGTAGCTTTAGCTACTTTTTTAAAAATCTTTATGACTCTTTTCATATGACCCCTCTACACACAAACTTGGAAGCTCTTGTGACTTCATCTTGCATAACTTTGTTCTGCGATTGCAACAATGTTTTCTAACTTTTTCAAGTCTCTCAAACTTTTTCAACACACAATAAAGATGCTATTCATTTTACCCTTTCAACTACAACAACAGTTTCACCAACAATTGATTCAAAACATCAACATAGAATTTTCAATATCTTCACAATCTAAAAGTGTCTCATTAGACAACAATTTCTTTTCATTCAAAACATTTTTTATTCCTTGTGAACATTCATACCTTTCAAGTTTTTTTATTAATCTTCACATATGAACACTTGTACAATCTTTTGAACATTCCTGTTAGCTTCTACCAACCTGAATCATAGACCCATCCACAGTCCATCTTTATGCATTATGTTTTGGATTCATTCTTTGATACTTTATTCCAACACATTTTCTCATAGTTATTTTTTGAACCACAAAGACTGCAAGGATGTAAATCCCAATACTTATCCTTGGTATGACCTTTTCTATGGCAGTGTGAACACTCAACAATCTTCATTTCACGGACAATTGTTTTTGCACTTGTAGCACCATTTACCTTTCCTAGAACATATCTGATTCCTTCATACTTTGGCCTTATTGCAGGCTCAATTAGCTCTCTCATTCCTTGATCATGTTTGCCTAGTCCTTGTCCTATGTAACCCATTCTTTTCATGATTTTTAACCCAACACTGTCTTCAAAAAAATTAGCATCTTTTGCAGATTCTAACACATTATCACAGCTAGTGAGGTTTGCAAATCCATCAACATGTTCATCTTGACATCCTTTTTCATCCATATCTTCAACAAAAGCAATTTTATTAGATGAAAAACACAGATTTGTTGTGTCACATGAGACATCACAAACTAAATATTTTGACTTCACACATTTATTTCATGCTCCTAATTTATCATTTTCTTCCTTTAGTTTTGTGATTTCTTTTAGCTATAAGATATTTGCTTCTTCCAATCTCTTCAATTTTCCTTCCAATTCTACACTTTTTTTCCCTATTTCATCAAACAACTTTACTCCCTGTTCAAGTTCCTCATTTCTTTTCTTAATCTCTTCAAAGGATTTCAACCTTTCTTCTAATTCTCCATTTCTAGCTTTAACCTTTCTCAGTTCTTTCTCAAGATCATCACTTTCATCTAACAACATACACTTTTCTTTAAACATCTCTTTTATTCTTTCAATAAAACACCCATTGTTCTTTTTACAAAATATCCAGTTCATCTTTAAGAAAAATTAGTTCTTCCTCTAAAACATCTTTTGCAGATGCCAAATTTTCATTTTCTTTTTTAACCCTTTTTCCTACTTTCCCCATCTGTAATAGGAAGTTTCAACTTAACTTACTTCAACTTGTTCGAGGGATATAGCAGCTTTGTGTGCCTTTAATCTTCTTCAGCCTCTGTTTTTCCTTTGTTCAATAACTGGGTCTGTAACACTTCATTTGTTTAGGAAACTGGTGGTCTATACAATCTTCTTCTTCAACACAACCTCTCTTCTTAACAATTGAATGCTTTCAAAAGAAAACTTATAACAACTTCTTCTTATTGTGGGATTCTGCACAATTTCTCTTGTGATTGTGAATTCTTCTCTTTGTTTTAAAATACAACACCTCTGGCTCTTCACAATAATTTTTTTTCTTCAAGCATTCTCCTTATTTCTTTTAATGTACACAGCCTCCTATTTACTTCTTCCAGCAACTGGTTTCAACTTTTGAAAACTTTCAACTTTTCTAATATCTTCCTTTCAAGGTATGGATTCTCACTTACTTGACAACTACATATGAAATAAACAATTTATTTTCTATTGACAAAGCACTTGTGGCTACCTAATGTAGTGACCATTTAAAAAAAAAAAATTAACTTCTTCTCTTATCAACTCCCTTCACAAATTTCTAACCCCAGACAAACTTTTCAGATTTGCAGACATAACTTTTGTTCTTGAATGCAACACCACTAGATGAATTTCCTAAACACTCTATGACTATCTCAAACACATAACCCATATAACTCTACTCTCAGTGAGCCTGACCGACACTACTCTGATACCACTTTGTTGGAAAAAAGAGGCATAAAAAAGAAGCATGAAAAGAACAAAAACAATTTAAGTTTAATTTAAACACTGAGATTCAGATTTCAAAACATATGCACCAAACCCAGAAAATTTATATTTATTTTTCAAACATATTTTTCTTCTTTCTGAGCTACTGCTCTTCACCATTATAGTCATGCTACTACAGAGAAAATTCTCACTTCTACTTCTGAGTACACAACATTACAAACTCTCGATATTATTCTGCTCTTGAGAGCAATATCATCCTTTTCCTGCTTCCTTCACTTACATACAACCAAGCAACTAAATATATCAAAAACTGCCTCAAGAACCTTTTTACAAAAACATAAAATACTAAAAATATATTACACCCACAAAGCATGTGAGACCAGTACATAAATTAATGAAAAATTCCCATTGAAGAACTCTCAAAAGCAGGCACCAAAAAATAGTAATTAAACACATTAAATAAAGTCCTTTCGAATGAATTAAACAAAAAACATGAACTCCACTGAAGCGTCGCCAGAGTCATAAAAGCCCGTGCAACCATGCATGAAGAAGGACTAGCCTGTGGTATCGCGGTGAAGGCACAAGATAACCGCCCAACCACGAAGAGCAATGAGGGAGGCCGTAGGGCCATGGTGAGCTGGAGAAACTGTGCTACCACGAACAATAAGAAGGCAAGCCGCGGTGAAGCAGTGGACCTCGCACAACTGCAGGAGGAGAGAGAGGAGCCGAAGGTATAGCAAAGAAGCCTAGAGAAATGGAGAAACTACGCTACCATGGTCAACGAGAAGATAGATGGCACTATGGAGGTAAGTAGCCGAAGAACCACAGGAGACCAAAAATGAAAGGGCGCGGTAGAGTGGTAGGTACCGCACCACTACAAGAGATGAGCCACCAAGCCAAGGTAATGCAGTGAGAGGAAAAATAAAATGCAGAAGTTGGAATTATTTCCAACAATTGTGTCAAATAGTCCTCATGCATTGTCTATGCTTCTAGATTTAGAAAATTCCTCTTTACATTATGCTCTGATGGATGGTCATGTTCTGAAGATAAAAACCCCGGAAAATGTATATTTTCCCACACTAGTGCTTTAGCCTGTAGACCGAAAATTCCTATTCACAATACCAAATTCACAACCTCCGTCAACATCATCTTTTTGTCATGCCCATTACTCCTCTTTTGTAAAATTTGAAAAATGTTTTATATTATTTTACTAATAAATTTAATATTATATAAAATAAATTGAATGTTCATTATTTTAATTATTATCTTATTACGAAATATGAGAGGTAAGTAGGTCATTTAAAAAAATGACATCAATTTTTATGTTATTTTCAACAATGTTTTACTCAAAATAAATTTAATTATTTATAATAGTGAAATATAAAATATGTCATTTTTAATTTTGTATGGAGAGTGTTTTGATCCATTGACATATTGATAAATGACATAATTTTTTCTAAAATTGAGTCTCTTGACCTATGTCATCTACCTATCCCTCACACACATTTATATGTACTTATCCCATTATCTTATTTATCTATTTACACATTCCAATATATTCACCTTATCCATGCTCTAATTTTACTTATATGTGTACATATTTTGAAACACACACTTCCCACCTTGCTGCATAATGTTTTTGATCTTAAGTGAAGTTTAGATGATTGCATAATGTTTTGAGTCTTAAGTCAAGTTTAGATGATTTCACAATAGTTTCACCAACATATAACAAGGAGTAGACATAATTCAAGGAAGCGCCTAATGGCATTTTCTATGACTAGGACCAAAACCCTAGTGGAGGCATCATATTGCAATGGTGTTGGAAATGGTGTTTCCTCTCATGACGGTTTTGGAAATGGTGATTCAAATAATGAAGGTAATTGGGGTGAGTCATAGGAGTCTAATTTGGATGTGTAAGGGAAAAAATTGCACCCTATGTAATTTCACATTACATAAACTTCCATTTTAGCTTAATTAAATTTGATAATGCAATGTCCCCTTCACATAACTTTAATCTTGTCATTAACCCTTTCATTTTTGGTCATTTAAGGAAAATTTTGTTGCGGATGACCATATGTCATGTAGAGTACTGTACACCACGTAAATTTCCCTAAAAGATTCATGCCTACAAAGTCATTGTGGCATTACATTTCCTACCTACTTGAAAATTGTAACACCCCTATAGCTTGCAAACTCACCAAAAATTCCCATTTGCATGTCTATATCCTAGTCAAAATTCCATTTTCGCCATTCCTTCAACTTTATATGATCTTTGATTCACTCTAGCTCATTCTTGTTCATATTTTTCTTTCATTCTCTCAGTCTATCAAGTTCCCTTGCCCGTTTTCTCTCTATAACAACACTTTGGCTCTCTTGGCACATCTGGTACAAGCTTGGAGGTTGCATGCTCTTCCTTTCGACATTCTCATTTACCAAAGGAGGATAATAGTAATATCTCTATTGCATTATTGTCTTTATTTTGATAGCACATTGTCATTCTAACTTTTCTATTATCTTTATCTTCTCTATTTACTTTCTTGACTATTATTTCATATATCTATCTATTTGGCTATCTATGGAGGTGGGAACACCTATGCAAGGGTTTGACTGAGACAAGCCCCAAAAACAACCCAACCACTTTTTAATTTCCATGTGTGTAGGTTTCAAAGGTTTTTATTTGTGGGAGGCTTTATTCATGGACCTCTTGTAAGTCTTTTTCCTTGTCTTTTTATTTCCATCATTTAAATTTAATCTCATTTAGTTTATGTTTTTTAGTGTTGTTTTATTTATCTCTATTATTCTGTTAGTTTAGCATATCTTTAATATTTTAGTTTTTGAGTAGAAAGTAGGTTCTTCATGCTTTCTTGTAACAAACTCTATTTTCACTAGGTATAAGATTATAGTGTGCCGTAGGAACGTCTGCATGTTGCACTACCATCCTTGGTTAAGAGCTTGTTGGTTTGTCCAAAAAATATCTACAACTTTCTCATTTTATTTTTGAAATCCTTACATATTAATTCATCATAAAATATAAAATATAAAAAATATCCCTTGTCTTTCCATTTTTGTCACCTGAGCTTTAGTCCTTGAGGTATGCGAGGAACATTCACCCTTGATGGGGGGTGTTAGTTTTCTTCCTCTATATTTTCATGAACTTGATATGAATGGTCCTTATCCTAATCTTTTGTTGAAAATTTTCTTCTCTTATTTGGACATTTTCTAGATCAAGTGATGTGACACTTCTATGAGTTTCACAACCCATCCTCCTAATTCTAAACATGTAATTAGAACAAGTTATTGAGATCTATATATGGATTCAAGAAGAAATTTCAGTCCACCCTATTCTAGTTCCGATTTTGATTAGTTCACTACATGACTGTCACTTGGTTATACCCCTCCTTTCAATTTTGATTATCCTTTAACAAAAGTTTAAGAAAATCCTCAACCAAGCATCCCTCCTATTGGCTCTTCCTATCCCATAGATCATGAGTCTACTCTCAGGGTCCCCTTTGAGAAGGTCCAATATTTAGATGATAGATTAAAATAGTTCAAATATTTTCTAAGAAAAGATGATACATATAGTCAAGCTGCTCCTACCATTTGTCATCTAAGGGACTTGCTGATCTCAGACCATAGACGTCTTAAGCTACTTTGAGGGATAACTATCTTAGTAGAGACCAATGTCCCTTTCTACACTTCTATCTTGGGTAATCCTTAGAATGTTCAATTGGAAATCAGTAGCACATAGTTATATGTTGTGATAGTAGGAGTGTATGCACATACATGGTAGAAATTGATCCTTCTATTCCTTCCTTTATAACTATTGATAATACCAACACTATTCCCATAGATGATCTTGGAGTCAGGATCAACTGTGTCCCTTTGGGATACAATATCCCCATATTCGAAACCTGAGCCTCTACCACCTTCACTAGTTAGGCTTCATCAATTGATCTCATCTTGAATTCTTTATTATTGATTATGTTAAAAAATTGGAAGGTTCATCAAAGAGAAGTGAATCAAGATAATGAACCACTTATTTTTTCCACCAAAATCACTACAATTATGAGGGTCAAAACATGCAAATAACAATCAGAAGCTAACCCTAATTCTTATAGAAACTATGAGGGGAGTTTTGAGAGCTTAAAATGATGTGTACCTTGTTACAAAAAACCTATTTTTAGGGCACAAAGGACTTATTTGCCTTTAATGGAAAATGAGTGCCTATTAGGGTTTCTAAAACTGAGATCAAGGTTATATTGTTCAATGTTTTCACTCTCAGATTCTCCATTGTCAACTCCTGAAAACCTGTAATTAATTATGTAGCTTTAATTCTTTGTTCTTGCACTATGAAGGTCAATCTTGTAACTTGACAACTTTGACAATTTTGCTTCAAATCTCTGCTCCACTTGATCTTCAACCTGTAAATCTGCAAACACACACTCAAGAGGAGAAAACTTGTTGATTTTTAGTGAATAGGGGTTTTCCTAAGTCAAACCCCATTTAGGTAATTAAACCAAATGATGAAATAAGGAAATTGAAGCATGAATATGAAATGATACAATGTTGATATGTTGGAAGTTGTCTTGGAGTGTAAATCTATAATCTAACATGTAGTGGCCATAAAGAATGTAGATCTTAATCCTTGAATAAGATGTAATCAATTCTTACTAGTAGATCTTCAATGCTACATCCACAATCTTATCTCAACAACACACAATAATGTAGAATGTCCTTGTCATGATGAATGATCTTCAATTGCTACAATAAAATCTTGATAATCTACCTTGAAATGCCTTTGAAAATACTCTTCTAAACTCTTGTGAGCTCAATTTTTCTATAATGCATGATGCTTGGAAGTATAAGATGAAACTATGTGAATTAACCCCATATTTATACTAAATTGAGAGATTAACCACAAAATTCAAACAATTCAAGCCGGCACTAGATCTAGAAACAAACATTATTAAAATCCCACTAGAATGAAATTCAAAAAGGGGGTCCTCATTAAGGGAGGACCCATTCACCACCTAGGGAGAATGGTTCCTCACACTATTTTCTAGGACCTTTCCTTCGAGGGATTAAAGAACATCAAAAACCCATGTGAAATATGCCAAAAAATAGGGGTCCTATAGAGGGAGGACCCACTCGCCACCTAGGATGAATGGGTCCTAGCACCAATTTCTAGGAGCTCAACATTTCCCAATTAAATTTTATGTAATTTGAATTATGGGTTTTAGGATAGATTTTCAAGAGGTTTCATAAATAAGGCTTAAATTTGAATTAAAGGGCCAATTAACTCTAATTAACCAAAATTAATTAATGATACCCTAGATAAATGTGAATGTGTGTTACAACACTTAAAAGAGGGTACAAATTAATTACATTTTGTTAAGAAGGGGCCCAAGATCAATGTGAATGTGTTAAAACAATTTACAACATTAAACCTAGGAAAAATTAGATTAATTCAATGACCATTATTCCCAAATCGAGTAAGGAAAAAGGGATACTTTTTCCATTACTAGAATTACAAAACATGGGATAGTTGCAATTGCAGTTGGTTAACTTGGCTAGGTCTTCCTCTCAATCAACATTGCAACCATATTATCACCATAGTCCTTTAGCGCTTTCCATTCTAAATGCTCCCATCTCGCAAGGGATGGAAATCCCAAATTTTGATAAGTAGAGTGGCAAAGGTGACCCACAAACCCATGTCTCATCTTTTACTACCATGTGTACTAATTTCCTTTATCAAGATGCTTTTTTACAAAAGGCTACTCTCATAATCCCTCAAGGATGCTATGTTGGAGTGGTATTGCTCACTTCCTAACAACTATATATTTTCCTTCGATCAATTGGCTTATCAGTTTTCACAATATTTCCAAGCGAACATCGGGCCGAAGATCACTTTTACTTATCTTAACTGTTGTGAGCAAGGGACTCATGAAAAGGTAACTTATTGCATTTCTCGATACCAATCCTTGTTCTCCTAAATCTCTTATGCCCTATTAGATTACGTTGTTGAGTGTTTGTTCATCAAAAACCTGTTGTCGACGTTGAGAGAGAAATTTATCATGATGAAGTATCCTTCCTTTAACCATTTGTGTGTTGTACTGAGAGAATACCAATAGATGGTGATGCAATATAGGGATTCATCCTCATCCTCCCATCCTGATAATCAATTAATCATGTTTTTTGATAGGGAGCTTAAAAGAAACAAGGTAGTAGTGAACACAATTTATGTTCCTACTAAAAATAACTCAATGAGACATAATAGAATCTTCACAAAACTATAAGATTCCTAAACTAATTTTATTAAAAAATTAAAATATGATTTAATCACTCTCCTAGAAATAAGACCATTGTTTAAACCTTATCCTAATTGGTAGGATGCACAAAAAATTATCACTACCACCAAGTCTCTATTCATGATATCAAACATTGTGTGTGTCTTATTAATGTCATTCAGGACCACATAGATAATGGTACTATCCAACTCTATGGTAAGGAAAAAAATCCTAATAAATCTTTAGCCAAGCCTAATAGAAAACTATAGATATACAAAGATCCCTTTCCTTCCCACTCTATTAATATGGTAATAGTTGCTTCTTTGTCTTATGATCTAAGCCATTCTAAGTATGTGAACATGGTCTTGTTCAATTTTATTCCTCGTTCAATTCATGTGGAATTTTTTTTTGACATAACCTTCACATCACATGACCTACCTCTTAATAGTGAACCTTCTCTACTATACATCCATTCTCAAGTTAATTGAAACATCATTAGGTTGGTGTTATGATTGACCCTACTAGTGGGGTTAATGTTATTATGGAGGAGACCCTTTTTATCAGAAATAAATACACAAGGATAACTATTAGGAGTTGAAGACAACTATCTGTACTCATGATGGCCCTTTTGTGCCACTTGTTGGTTTCATTTCCTTGTCGGTCCTTTTTGGGGCTAAGTCGAATGATGTCTCATTTGTTGTGATTCCTAAATTACATTTGTTTATTGTAATACTAGGCATTCCTTGGCTATTTTCCATGAATGTGGTCACTTCATTTTTCAAAAAATGCCAAAATTTTTTGCAAGAAGACATAGTGAAAACTATTCAGGACACTATATATTAACAACTTGCATCATGTTGGGAAATTTCTATAGATCATTTTTGGCCCACCCCATGGAGACTTATTATATAAGGCCTATTATAGGTACTAGATGAGAGTCGCATCCCCTAGTATTTTTTTCCCACCTTCTTCTCATGCAATTTCCATGAAGGCCTCTATGCACGCACAATAGTGTGTCTTGTCCTTTGCACATTCCTCTTTGAAGGCTAAGGACAAGAAGGCTCTCACCCATAGACCTTCTAATTCTTCTCCTATAACTTCACAACCATCGACGGTGTCCTTGTTTCCTTCTATTGTGCCTAGGATAGGAAAAGGAAAGGCACTCATGTTGTGGAAGTTTAAAGAAAAAGTATTTCAACTATCAGTGTCACCCAATATCCCCCAACCCACCTTCTATGGTAAGTTGAAACAGGTGCCTAGTGTTGGTTCATCTACCCTTGTTCTAGGATATTGGCCTCTGAGGCCTCCTCCCATTCCTTCACCTACTCGCAGAGTAGAAAAAGGAAAGGAGCTAATGGCCAAGACCCCTATCTCTCTTTCTAAAGCTTCCCCTCTTTCTCCTCCTATTCCTCCTTAGGAGCCTTTTCTTATACTGTCAATGGCTATGAAGACCACCCCTTTGGTTGAATAGGAGCCCCCAAAATCTTCTCAGGATACCCTTCCTAGTGCCCATAACCATCATAATTGACTTTCACATGAGTGTAAACATCAATGAAAAGCATTTTCTAGAGAACACAAGGCCTCACAAAAGACCAAGAGAGCCTCCTATTTCTACTTCTTCATCTACTTTTGTTCTTGTTCTCATTCCTATCTATGTCTCTGCTTCTTTTCCCATCACCTCTATCTTTCTTCCAAATTTCCCAATGGACCTTGATGAACCTCCATTAAGAGGATCACACAAGTGTTCATTGCTACTTCTTTGTATCCTCCCTTGATCACCTCTCTACTAGATCTTCCTCCTTTTCTTGAGCCCATGGACATGGCTCATACAAGGGTTGTATTCATCGTGGATCCTTCTCCTTTTGCTTTTGATGTGAGGGTTCCAAATCCTCCCCTTAAGCACAAATTTGAGCATGTCCTCTCTCCACTGGATAGTCATAAGAAATATTCTTCTCCTTCTCCTTCTTCATCTCATTCTACTTTGTTTTTTGTTGTTATAATGAAAATTCCCCTACTTCCTCAAAGTTGGTCATTGCACCTCTTTCGAAGGTCAACAATAAATTTCTTATTTGTCCACCTCCTTTTGTTTAGTCACAACACTTCACTCCAAAGAAGTGTATGCTTGAATCGATGGAGGACATCTCAATATTTTCATCTATCTTCACTAGGTTGATGACCTTGACCTCACATGATCTTGTCGATAGAGACCTTGAGGGGTCCTCCTCCTTAGCCCTTGTTGTAGACAAGTCGACCAGTAGTGCCCTTGCTATCCTCCATCTCCAAGTTGATCTTCCCTACCATTATGATGATCTAGATTGGAAGCAAGATGACTTGTTTGATTTGTTAGACTAGAGAGGTACCTAGGGAGAAATTTTTCTCTAAGTATTTTCTCTTTTGGATTCAGCCCCCACAATTCCCCTCTTTTTGATTCTTTCTCTTTCCAAATTTTTATGGCATCTCATCTAGAAGATTATAGCCACTCTCACAAAAAGGCATGCAATACACCATATAGTGGCTATGTGACTTTTTCATATTGCTTTCCTTTCTGGGATCAAAGTAGAATACGTGGCTATGTCGCATGAATTTTCCACAAGATACTCTCATAGACTTGAAAATTACCCGCCAACGTGCCACATCACTCATCTTTTGTTGGGCAGGTTGTTTCACCCATGAGAATGTTATTTATTTGATGGATTTTGTTGGATAGCACAAAGGATCTTACACTTTTGGGATTAGTCTTTTGGCGTGGCACCATTATTACTTACAACTAATCATATTGGATTTTTCTAGGCAATGATTACTTTAAATCCTCTTTTGACATAAAAAATCTTCACGTTGGCTCCCACAACATCCAGATCCATTAATGAAGAAGCTCAGCTATAATTAGAAAATATTAACATGATCAAATCACATCCTTGATTGGATTGTAGAATATCAGATGAGGACACCTATTAGAAACTTATCCCTATCAGCAACGAATACCCAGTATAAGCATATCTTCTAGCCCTATAAAATGAAGCTTCAGTAGCTTGTTAAGGAGGATCAATAATCATCAAGATAAAGGGTCTTTTGTCTGTTAGAATAATTAGAGTAGTAGAGATGTAGGAATTATTTTTACAGATCTTTCGTTTTTCTCTATGGCTTGTTAAATACTATTAAGACAATTACTTTGATTGGTATTTGACCTTTTTATTTATGTTATTTTTGCAAGAACAAGTAATAGAAGGAAGATATATATGAGATTGTGCATCTATGACCTCTGTCATATATCTTATTTCCTTGTTTTGTGTATGATAAATGCTCTATGTCAACTCATTCAAGCATTGCCTTGGTAATTTCTTTCTATTCCACTAGCTTCTATGTTTAAATAATGCTATATTTCAAAAATTGAATCATGTTGGTTATACTCTCTCATTTTTCTCCAAAGATTATACTAATTTTAAGAGTAAGATAACTGTAAATATTCAAAGTATTTCTCTCAATATTGGGGCTTTGTTTTCTTCTTGAACTTGAATGGGTGCTTTCCATGGGGGGATTTCAAAGTCTACTCTGTGTAAAAATCGGACTTAGTTGTCCTTTCTCCTCCTAAAAATGAAGGTTTTGTGGAATTTTATGTTCATTTGATCAAAAAATGGAGCCATTAAAGGGCTCTGAAATGTTGTAAAACCTTTGGTGCATCACCACCTTTAGTTTTCTTGAATGTATTTCTTTCTCCCTTTTCCCCATACCAAGAGGAGAGTCGACTTCTTTAACAATCCCAAAGGTTATTTAGTGAGACGCAAGTAGGTCCCCCACTCACTAAATTTACCATAAGGCTATTCGAGAGAAGTGTAAGCTTTAATTATCAATAGTTCTCTTTTTGGCATGCCCAGTGGGACCAAGTTCTTTCAAAGTGTTTGATAATTAGTCTTAAAGAGGAATTTTCTAAATCAGACTAATAGGAGTGACTTGTAATCTCATGCTTAGATTCCAAACCAAAGCATCCTTTAGAGGAAATTTTTAGTATTCTCAGTTACCCTCTTCAGCCCCTAGGAGAAGATGAGTCACAGGTTGTGTATCACCTTTTAGAAGCAATGGGATAAGAAGTGGTAGCCCAAAGTCTAGAGCCTTATCTACCCCTCTAGAAAACTAAACCTTTCAAATCAAAATACCTATCTACTTGGTCCATAGGATTTTATTTTTTATGGCTCTCCAAGGAGCTCTTGCCCCTAGAATTTTTGTAATTTGAGATAGTGGCAGTCTGTTAGCTCCACCTACACCTCTAGATGTGTGTCTCACCATACCCATCAGTGCCCTCAAAGTAATTCTGAAGTTCACTGGGGAGGACTTCAAAATAACGTATGAGCACCTTTAGGACATAGTAGGGGTTTGTAGGGTTCACAAAATCACAAAAAAAATGTCACCCTCAAATTGTTGGTTGTGTCTTTCAAAGCTAATGTTCATGACTGGTATATATCCATGGCTTCCAATACCATCCATTCTTTGGATGACCTCAGAGAAAATATTTTTCACCGCTTCTCAGAGAAGGGAGACTACTCGTCCTTGTTACAAAAATTGATCACAATCAAGAGAGTTCCACAAGAGGCCATGATCAAATTCAACACCAAGTTCCATAAAACCTAGCAAAGGATTCCCATGACAACTAGACCTCCAGTGGCCATGGAATTCATGTTCTATCTGAAGGCCTTCAATTCAGATATTGCAGTCATGGTCCAATCACTTGAAGGAGATACCTTGCTCAACCCATATGATCTGGTTGTACGAGCATAGAATAGTTCAATAGATTTAGGGAAGCTTCCACCACAACCATTAATGCTAATGTTTGTAGAGATCTCTAGAAAAATACAAGAGGAAGTAACTCTGAGCATCTCTGCTTCACTCCCCAACACATCGCCTGCACCACCACCTTTGATGTATGTGTACCCAAATGCACAACCAAGCATGTCAGGCTCCTCTTCGTTGGTCGCAGATGTCAATGACATGAAGAATCTAATGAGGAATTTCACAAATGAGCTAGTAATTATTTGGTGATAGCAAGCAATGCCTCCAAAACCCCCCATCTAAAATTATCAAGGAGGGAGGCCACCTTTCTAGCCTAACACATATCGAGGAGCTACAAGAGGGGGTAATTAGTCGTAGGCGTCAAGACAGATGTTCTTGGTGACTACCACATTGTAGACAGTCAAAACTAACACGAACAAGGACTTGATCCCAAGAAAAAACAATCTAGAAGAAGATGCAAATGCCTCATTTTTCTCACTTAATGATGCTCATATGCCCTAAAAATTGTACACGAGAAATGTTCAGCAAAAGGTGGTGGAACAAAGAATTCAAGGAACTCTCTCAGATCCCAAAAGTTATCATTCCTCTAAGAATGAGAACACTAGATTTAGTTCTTATATGTAAATAATGTCCCTATAGAAAGAGTTGGATATCTCCCTTGACTAAGCACTCTTTTCTTGGATGGAGGCAGAAGATTGAATGTTCAATAATGAAGTCTTGACTATGATAACATCCTAGGTACAGTCAGACTATAATTAAAGATCAAACAAAAGGTCCACTAGAGAATACATGCCACATGTACCATCAACACCACTTTCCCAACAACCACAGTGGCCTCGATTGCAAGTACAACAAGCTCTGTAGATGCAACAAACTCATCAGTAATAGGTACAACTATTTTTGCAAAAATCCACAGATAAGGTTCTAAGTCTGGTTGTGGTAGACCAACCATTTTCTAAGTTGAAAGAAGCACCCTTGTTCAAACCAAAGGTCTCACCAATCAAAATGCTTAATGTGGTGGAGTAATTAAAAAAGGCTCCTACCATTGTATCCTTGTGAAATGTCCTATCAATACCGAAGCAAAAGACACTACTTCAAGAGGTGTTGAATAGGGAGGAACAAAATCTGCTACCAGTCCTAGGCTGCGCAATCAAGATAAGGGAAAAAGGCCTGCATTGAACCCTAATCCTCGAGGGTTGCAACATATGTGAATGGGACAAACAAAGAAAATGTGAAAGGTTTAATTAAGCCAAAACCGGCTACCTTCTTCTTGACATTTATCATAATGGATACGTTACTGCATAATAAGATGATAGATTCAACGACCAACACTATAGTGATTCCCAAGCTAGTGGTCAATGCTCTAAACTTACAATAAGAACCCCTCGACAAAGGAATGATGTTGTAAGATGAAAAGAAGGTCCCAACCATTGGTAGCATTAAAGACCTCTCTTTGACCTTGTTTTCATGTCTGAGCCAAACCATTACCCAAGAAGTGTTCATAATTGACATTCCCCCCATCTTCGAAATGTTCCTATCAAGGGATTTCACAACTAAGCGGTGTGGATACCTAGTGCTTGACTGGTCTCACTTAATATTACGAAACCATTGGTAGCATTAAAGAACTCTCTTTGACCTTGTTTTCATGTCTGAGCCAAACCATTACCCAAGAAGTGTTCATAATTGACATTCCCCCCATCTTCGAAATGTTCCTATCAAGGGATTTCACAACTAAGCTTGGTGGATACCTAGCGCTTGATTGGTCTCACTTAATATAACGAACCGAGCACGAAGAAAAGATGAAGATCTTGTCTAAGCCTTTGCATCCTGAACACATCATAGAGGATGTAGTGCTAAGTTTTGAGGTGAAGTATACATCCTTTTCCAAGAAGGATATGTATTGTGTGGAGATGTTGGAAGAAGAAGATGCGACAGGTGATCAGACCCACGAAGAAGATGGACTACTCAATCAATTTATTGATTTTGACCCTTTGGGAGCTTTCATGCTACTGGTCTAGGAACTTATGTAATTTTTGATGAGGACCTGACCCTCCCAAAGTTGGTCAAGGAGAAAGAAAAACCAAGTGAACTAGGTGACAATAGCTTTTAGAAATTGCATTTCTACAATGTCAAGTTCAAGGCTAGCTCTAGAGTGGAAATCCATCTTATATCTCCAACCAGGTTGGACACCCTCAAAGATTTCCACTTTTAGTTACCATGTTCAAATAATGATGAAGAATATGAAGGACTTGTTCATGGTTTGACTTTGGCAGAGTAGATGAGCTTAAAAAGGATATAGATGTTCAAAGATTATTAGCTTGTTGTAAGCTAGATCCGAGGATAGGCAGCCACCAAAAATGTGAGAATGTGGTCCTACTAGCACAAAGTTTGGTAACTAATTGAAAGGTTTGAGGATTTTAATATCTATGTCATCTTGATATCTCACAAAAAATTGCAGATAGAATGGCTTCAGTCAGTTCCCAATTTGAGAAAACCTTCAAATCATTCAAGAACTAACGTGTGGTGTGTACCACTATCCAACTATTTATCCACAATAATGACTAGAACTGGTAATTCTTTGAAGATGATGCCCAAATTGCTACCTTATTATAATAGTTAGGGGAGTTTTTCAATCAGCCACAACACAAATCCAAAGGGGCTGGTGAGGAACAAGTGATCCAACTCAAAAGAAATAAGCTCCTGAGAGGCTTAATCACTCTTGAGAATCTCTTTGATTGCAAGGATGTGAGAAACATTAAATGGAGATTCAAGGCGGACAAGGACTATGAGGACCTCGACATTGGAGATGGAAGGAAGCTAAAGGTTGGGAGGAACATGTCATAGGAAGACAAAGTGGGGTTGAGAGACTTATGCACTAAGTACAACAAATTCATGGCCTCGACCTATACTGATCTCAAAGGATATGATCCTAGCATAATCCAACACACAATTCACTTGATCAAAGGATCCAAGCCCATTCAATAGAAACAAAGGTTTGTCAACTCAAAGGTGGAATCCCTAATGGTGCAAGAGCTTACAAAGCTAATCAATTCAAAGATTATATACCTAATTAGGCACTCCACTTGGGTGTCCAATCTGGTCCCAGTCCAAAATAATAATGGAGACATACGACTCTATGTGGAATTTTAGTATTTGAATAAAGCCTCATTCAAGGACCACTACCCTTTGCCCTCAATGGAGCAGATCTTACAAACCATAGCTAATTCAAAACAATTCTCATTGATCGATGGTTTTTAAGGCTACAACTAAGTTCAGGTAAAGGAGGAGGATCAACACAAAACAACATTCACCACTAAGTGGGGGACATTCACATATGCAAAAATACCCTTTGACCTCTCTAATATGGGTGCCACCTTTCAACATGTGATGGACATCGCTTTTAAGGGATTAATCAACAAGATCATCTTGAAATATCTAAAAGACCTAACCATATTTTCAAAATCAAAAGATGATCATCTTGATCATCTAGAAATGGTTTTCAAGAAGTTCCAATAGTTTAGGATTTCTTTAAATCCTAAGAAATGAGTATTAAGAGTACCACAAGGTAAATTTCTTCCCTTCATATTATCCAAGTAAGGGATAACCATAGACCCGGAAAGGGTGAAGGCTATAACTAAATTGCCACTACCTATTAATCAAAAAGGGTTACAATATTTATTTGGGAAGATTAATTTTGTCAGTCGATTCATTTCATATTTCATAAGCATTGGAAGACCTACCAAACTGATGCTAAAGAAAGGATTGGCATTCAAATGGACATGGGAAGGAAAATTCACCTTCAAAAAGATTAAGGTAGCCATCTCCATAGCTCGAGGGTTATCCTACCTAGACTTTTCAAAAGACTTTTTGTTGTATGTTTACAATGGCCAACACAACATACCCTATCACTTTCAACTCAAGGTCCCTAGAGTGGTATGCAAATAGATATAATTTTGTGGAAAATCATGCCTTCTCCATTGCCAAAAGCCTCAAAAAGTTCTAACATTTGGTTTCAACTAGTAAAATTTTAGTCCTCGTCACCCATACCAGTGTTAGGGAATACATCATGCAAAAGGCGAGATCACCAAGAAAAGGGTGAACTAGATCACTAAGATCCTAGAGTATGATGTTGATATTCAGCCAACAAAGCTAGTCAAAGGAAGAGGCCTATGTGAATATCTCATGCAAGAGCTCTACCACAAGAGAGAAGAGGAAGCCGACTAGGTAAATGCAAATCAGTTCGAATCATATGAGTCCTAGGTGGTTGACCGAATGAGATTCATGCAGACCGATGAATACCCACTTGATGTCCTGCCACACAAGAGAAGATACTACAAGTTGTAAGGCACTAGATACATACTGGTTGAAGGCATTCTATTTAAAATAAATTAAAATGGATTCCTCCTCCACTGTATGAACAAGCCATAGGGCAAGAGAATCCTTAAAAAATTTCATAGTATCTCGAAAGGCAAGAATTTCTCTGCCAAGGCCATTGTCTGAAAAATCATGTGAGTAGGATACTACTAGCCCATGTTGTTCTTTGAGTCTCACCATCTAGTAAGAAATTTCACTTAGTGCAAATATTTTTTTGACAAGAAAAAGAAGTTTGTACGCAAGTCTAATCATGGTTGATGAACCCTTTGCATAGTGGTGTTTGGATTTCATTGAGATGATAAATGTTGGAGTACATGACCACTAAGAGGGTGGGGTGAATTAGTGGTCTAATGAGAAAAAAAAATTCAAAATTCAACTCAGTTGCATTATACAAAGAAACCCATTGAAAACATGATATGAAAATACTTGAAAAAAGATGAACAATCAAGCACAATATAGAAAATCGCCAAGAGAAGATAAAAGATGAGTTTTATGAGTGGAAAACCATAAAAGGGTGAAAAACCACTCTAAAAATATGTTTCATTAAGCCTCACTAGCTAAAACCTTGTTGATTACAAAATGCACTCCTCACTAGCAATACAATAAGCCTCACTAGCAAAACAAGCCTCACTGGCTAAATTTTTTTCCTCATTGGCTTCTCAATCTACCTCACTAGAAACTCAATATGCCTCATTGGAAAACTTACCACACTTCATAAAAATAAGAAAAATCATAGGGCTACTATATTTCCATAAAACTCTATCTCCCTTATTCACACTTATCACAACACTATTTTCATCAAATTGAAATATAGACCACCTAATGTTCATATGCACAAATAATTCAACCTTTGTACCTTCCCTTGTCTATAATTTTATTTAAGTGAACAAGTAGGTATCACAAAACTGATTTATTCCAATCAACCTTTAGTCAATTGTAATTTCACTTGGATCACAATAATCTATGCAATGAAAACATATTCTTCAAGAGAGTCATACAAAGTCTATATTCTATTGTTCAATACCCCCTCTCTATGTATATTCTTGACAAAAAAATCATAATACCATAGACTTCAATACCATTTTCCAAACCACTATTGAAATCTTCTCAATACATTGACAATCATTAGTGATCATGTGTAGACCACACTAAACTAAGTAAAGAAACCATACTTCATGAATATAGATATACAAAGGAATCATTTAATACTAACATTAAATTCTTCTTCTTTGTGTTTACCTTTAAAAAATCATGATATCATCAACACCAATTCACTCAAACAGAATAGTGACTTTGATCACATTCCAAACAATAAAATCATATTGAAATTACCCTAAAATTTACAGAAGATATAGTCATATAGAGCCATCATCCTTTATTGTGTATTATCTTAGCAAAGAAAAATAAAATGTATCATAGTTCTTCAAAATGCATTCTAACAAAGCTCACACACATCAAATTAGAACCTTCTCAATAACCCTTTCATTTTCTTCTCTTCAAAATTTCCTCACTCTGTACATTCATAATAAAAGTGTGATGTCATAATATCAAAACTCATCTCTCCAAGCTTGATGGAATACAAATAGACTTTGAATATAGTTCCTTGATCTACACTCCTAACACCATTCAGAAAAAACCTTGACTGTCAAAATTCTCATCAAAACTTAGGCTTTTGAAATAACCATTCAATAATTTAAATATAAACCTTTGATTTTAACTTGCTACCACTTCCAAATTTAAATAACATCCATTGATTTTCATTCAAACAATATAAGCTAAGATCACAACCTACTCAGCCAGTTACTCCAAAAGAAAGGGTCAGTTAACCAACATTATTAAACCCTTAAAAAAGTTCCTTAAGTGGCCTTTGACCTTTTTCCATTGGTCAATGAAAAAATAAAACAAAAAATAACTTACTTAATAACCTTGCACAAAAAAATTATATTTAGGGTTTTAGAAACAAATATTTCCAATAATAAAAGAACCCTAACCAAAATCAACCTCTGATGTAATTACTCTCTAACCCTTGATAATCACCATATACCTCTAATGCAACATATCATGACTTTTAAATGAACAAATAAGAAAAGCTTTAGAGTTATATCAACCTTTAGCATTAGGGTTATCTCTACCTTCTTCAACCAAGCCTTTAAGAAAACTTCTTCCACTTTTTATATCAACCCAAAAAATGAGTATTAACATAGTACAAGCACCATGAGATGAATATGGGTATGAGTAATTAACAATTACTTTATCCTGAAGCAATACCTTTGATGTAGAATATCATGCCTTGATGTAGAATACTTTATCACCAAAGTGATTGTGACTTGAAGCTAATTGAACAAGAAAATTACTCATCAATCAACACCAATGCAAGTTACTCATCAACCAATACCAATACAAGTTACTCATCAACCAACAAGAAAGTACCCAATGCAACATAAAACTTGAATACCTTACATAAAAATAACAAAAAATATCAACAAACCTTTGAAAATAAATGGAGAACATCAAGAACTAAATGTAAATGAACAAGCACCTTTTGGCTATACCAAGAGCATGACCAAAAAAAATTTCATGAATCAAAAAACAAACTCCTTTTGCAAAAACCTTTGAAATCAATGACAAACATCAAAAAACTCCCCCTTTGTCATTGATGGAAAACCAACACTCAACTCTCTTCAAATCTCTCCCCCTTTGACATCAAATGACAAAGGAGAGTACCTTGTATCCAAGGAAGCTCCCCTATTTGAAATGAAATAAATTCATCTATTTTGCAAACAATAATGACAACCAACATATAGTAATATAACCAATATTATCAATAAACAACAATAGGAAATCAATAATATCACTTTAAACATGACACTATTATCAGTCTTAATGTTATTTGACTATGTTCACTTGTATTGAATTATGACTGAGATCACCAACTAAGCATCAAATCATTATCCAAAATTCACTATCTAAAAACCATAGCATATTGCAGATTATAAACATGGATGCCATTGTTGGATGTTGTGGTTGTGTTGTTGATATATGGTTGTCATTGATGTCAACACTATTAGCATTAGTGAATTTGAAGGCTGTATATGTCAAGGAGATTGAGAAAATTGTAATAAATATATTGCAGGTAGCTAGTGAAGCTGAGAAGGTCAGAGTGATGAAAAGTTTTGTACATTGAATTTCCGGTGTCGTGCACTAAAGTCTTGTTGTTGAGCCTATCTAGTATGCTGTCCAAATGTTTCAATGGTACACATAAATAATTGAGGAAGTTATGAAGTTTTTTGTTCCTACAGTCACTCTATTATTGTAGTAGGTGTTTTTGGAAGAAGAGGATGAAATTTTGGCAATGTCAGTTGTTGCACATGTTCCTGTGACACTCATGGATGATTATAGATCATAGGCTATCCTTGTTGTATGTCTACATTGTTTGGTGTGATCGTGATCGGAGATTTTTTCCAATGTGTGCTCGAGTTTTCATGTTCTTGGCCGACATGATGGTGATAATGTGTTGCAGATCCATGAGGATTGATATTTTTTAGTTTGGCATGTATACAAAGTACATGTGTGAATAAAGATCAAATCATTCAAGTGCAGAGAAAAGTGTGAAAGAGATTGAGCAGAGTGTGAAGAAGTTTGAGCAGAGTGTGTAGAAGTTTTTATGTGCCTAACCAGAGCTATCATTAGGCTTTTGTAGAAGCTAATTTCTCAATTCAACCTCATCAAATGGATTTTATTTGATTGCTTTATGTAAGGCAGTGGTCCTTCCTTTAAGTAGTGAGCTCTAGGCAGTGTTCCTGAATGCATGTGCATTTCCTATTCATTTCTTTCATTATACTTCTAACAAGGTATAATATTATGGACTAACATCCACCATGGTTTTTCCCCTAATAAGGTTTCCACGTATAAAAATATTGGTGTTCATGTGTCTCTGATGTTTTGTTGATTTATGATTCCACTGTTAATTATCAGATATGAGATTAAAGGTTGTTTAAAGTTGAATAAGTCTTAATTTTGAACAACTAATTCACCCCCCCTCTCAATTTTCTATTCTTTTTTTTCCAACAACCACAGCATTTTAACCATAATATTATATATTGTCAGCTACTGCACTGAGCATAAGAGGGAGACAATAAACCAACAAAGTGAACCAATAATTTCACTATCACACCATAATAGAATGGACACTATCAAGCATTGAAAAACCACTGCTATATCATAGTATCCACCATCAAGCATTGATCATTAGGAAAAAATAACTGTTGATTGTGTTTATCCTAGATTATAACTTAGGAACCAATACATGGATACAACTTGAAGTATAAATGAATAGAATAGAACAAAGAGAAATCAAATATGCATTGGACCATGCAAGAAGAGAAAAGAACATTGTCCCTCAAGAAATAATGAGCATCAAGAAACTACTTTCTCATTCAATAGCCATTACTCTAGGCATGAAAGAAAGCACTATCAGACCAACAATTATCACTGCACCACACATTTTCTAGTGTCATACACCCTACAACAATATTTTCTCAACACTACCAAACTAAGAATTTGAGCTACAAATCCTCTATGTTTGAGTTAATACTATATTTTAGCACTGTCATAAGAAAATTTAGGTTACAAGCATTGCAACTGAAAAACCCAAACAAAAACATGAGGGCAAGAGGCAAGAAAATACAAAATAGGTTCATCCATTGTCACTAAGATATCTCACACTCACAAGTAAGAGTACTAACAACATACAAAAATTGTATATCACTATTAGACTATCAAAGGATTTGTCAAATATAATCTAAAATATCATTTTATTTTTCTACTATAAGAGATATATTTAAAAGACTAATGACCACTTTGTCAAACTTAGTTGAACCCTACACTTGTATCAAGAAACAATATTACACTTCCATCATATGAATTTACAGGAACTACTGTCAATAATGCTATTGTAACTTTGATAAACACTATTGTGCATTAGCAAGGACATGGATAAAATTATCAACACCAAAAACCTTTTCTCATCAAGATCAAAGTCAGCTACAAGTTCCACAATCATCACAATATCATCAACAAGCTCCACAGTCACCACACTAGACCATTGATAGTATTCTAGCATTGTAACCTATAACCATATATCTATAACAAGACACTTAAGTCATTATTTACAAACCACATCATTTTCAAACACCATATTTGAACCAAATAAAGTGCAGTGTCAATATCAAAGCATCAAAAACCACTCCCAAAGGTCACTGAACTTGATGCTTATTGAAGCGCAATACAATTACTAACTTCATAGCATGTCTTTTATCAAGCACCATTATCATGCATATAACCCTGTCAAGTTGGTCAAGATATACCATATCACTGTAAACACTAGAACTAGTTTACTCCCCCTTTCATCATTTCCTACAACAAGATACTATCAAGACTGTCATCATATCCTTAGTGTGTCTTAAGACAAACATCATAGTAAAATTTTTATACAAGGACTAATATGCATTGATTCCATTTCTTTTTCATGTGATATCACTGCTACTGTCACAAAAAAATTAGATTGATATAATTATAAATAGCTATGTGACAAGTAAATAAACCTCTAAAAAATGTATACTATCAAATACCATCGAAATCCAAATCACTGAACATTAATAAATTTATATATCATTTCTCAACCATTATAACAAAGCTAAATTGATGTGAAGACTATCACAATAAACCATGGGCGAGAAGTAAACTACACCTTGAAATTGAACTGAATAGTATGTAAGATAAGCATCCCAAGATGAGGAAATATCATTGTTACCCTATCAAGAACTACTTAGAGAATTATACCACCATGAAACAAAATCACCATAACACCATTACTGAATCAAGAACTCGACCACAATGAAACAAAAAATTTCAACAACTCTTTGAGATCAAAGACTAATGAAGAATTATAAACATGTATCTTTTAAGATCAATGACAATGAACCAAGTATTTTTAACATGACTAATGGAAACAAATTTGAAACCAAGAATCAACACTATGCAATCATGAGCAAGTTGAGAAAGTTCACCAACAATCATCGACAAAGGAACCGATACATAACACTGCATTGTTATCACTGCTCTTGACATCTACAAAACAAATCTAACTAAACATGGCACTTGCAAACTTAACTGCATGCATGATGGATTAACAACTCTGATTTTCTTTGATACCACTTTCTTTGAATGAACAAGTGCTACCTTTTTTTGCATCAAAAAAGTATCTTTACCTTATTTATCCTTTTCATCAGTCATAGAATTGTTTGTCACAATACAATAATAGTCATTGCATACATATCACACTTTAGTCATAACAAAGCATCGAAAGTTCTTATATCTCTTGTAACCACACAAATACCTTTCACCTTGGACACTTATACCTTGCACCTTGAATTCACCTTTGTAACAAGAATGTCTATGCATGTCATGGTAAAGAAAGAAAAATGTAAAAAAACTCAAATGTATCACTACAGAAACACAACTTCTTTGATGTTGTATAGGGGCTTGAATAATACATCAATAAACATCTCCCCCTAGCCTCATGCTACTGTTTAAGCTGTTATGGATGTCTCTTGTGCAACATGCACAAGATTGGGTTCTTCTTTTCCTTTCTCTTATTTTCTTCAAAATTTTATAGTGCTAGTCTTCTTATGATGCTTAAAATATTCCATTAAATCACTCTTACAAAATAATTATTTATATCCAAACTTATGGCATCTATAGCATATGATCTAAGAGGAAGAATAAAATAATTATAGTCTCTTGACAATCCGAAAACATCATTTTTGACTTGTGTCCTACAAAACCTTGCAATATGACCTAAATGGTTGCATTTATAACATAGACTCCCTTCTTCTATTTGAACATTCATAAGAGCTCTTGTTCAATCCAACTTTCTTTTCATGCATCCAAAACTCTCTTTCTCTATGACCAAATTCATAACAAGAATAACAATAACCATAAAAAAAAGTTTCAAAGCTGGACATTTGATGTTGTTCTGAATGAAATGATTTTATGAACTTGTTGTTTTTGACTTGCGCATGAGCATTTTATTTTGTCTTCTTCTTGTATTCAATCTTAGGAACAACATAATAATAGTTTAAATCTATTTTCTTCCTTAGAGCTCTAACCTTAGAACTCTTCCCTTTTTGAAAGCCTAAACCAGAAGTATCCTTGTGGCATTTTCTATTGTTTAACATATCATTTAAGTACTCAATGCTCTTTTCAAATTGAATATTCTTGTGTAACTTAGAAGATTATTTTTCTAGTTTCTTTATCAAAGAAACTATCTCTGATTCATATCTTTCACAATCAACCTCTTTTTCGTTCAATTGATTTTTGACTTCTATTTTATTAAATTCTTCAACTTGTACCTTCAAATCTATGATCATTTTTTGTGCTTCTTGAAAGGCTAAATTTTTTTTGGTCTTGGACACCTTTTCTTCTTGAAGCTACAACTTTAATTTATGATTCTCCCTTCCATGGTTCTTGATCTCATCTAGGGCATAAATAATTTCACCTTCATGATCAAATTCACATTCAACTTCATCATACTCATGTTCACATTCACTCACAATGTTGTCTCCTTCTTTGTCAATATTCTCAACTACAAAAGCATCTTCTAACCTTGTATCATATTCATTATTTAAGTCATTTCTTAAAACTTCTTCTTCATTATCCTTTGTACTTGGTTTAGGTGGTGTTTTTTGTTTTTCATTTTGTTGGATATTTCTTTTTCTCTTGTTTCTTTTACTTTTTTCCATGATAAGTACTCCACTACCAGGATCTCCCAAGTTGATTAAAATTGTCCAAGGGACCTAACACTTTGATACCACTTATTGGAGTTTAATACCACTAAGAGGGGGGTGAATCAATGGTCTAAAGAGAACCCAAATTTCAAAACTTCACTCACTTACATTAGACAAAGAAACCCATTGAAAACACTTCAAACATGATCTGAAAATACTTGAAAAAAGATGAACAATCAAGCACAATATAGAAAATCACCAAGAGAAGACAAAACATAGGTTTTATGAGTGGAAAACCCTTAAAGGGTGAATAACCACTCTGAAAATATGTTTCATCAAGCCTCATTGGATAAAACCTTGCTGATTACAAATTGCATGCCTCGGTGGAAATACAACAAGCTTCACTAGCAAAACAAGGCTCACTGGCTAAACAATATACCTCTTTGGCTTCTCAATCTACCTCACTGAAAAACTTACCACACTTCAAAAAAATTAAAAAATCAGAGGGTTACTCTATCTCCATAAAACTCCATATCCCTTATTCACATTTACCACAACACTTTTTTCATCAAATTGAAATATAGACCACCTGATGTTCATATGCATAAATAATCCTCAACCTTTGCACCTTCACTTTTCTATAATCTTCTTTAAGTGAACAAGTAGGTAACACAAAACTGACTTCTACCAATCAACCTTTAGTCACTTGTAATTTCACTCGGATTACATTAATCTATGTAGAGAAAACATATTCTTGAAGACAATCATATAGAGTCTATATTCTATTGTTCAATAATACCTCTTAGTGTATATTCATGACAAAAAAAAAATCATACCATAGACTTCAATACCACCTTCCATACCACAATTGAATTCTTCACAATACATTAGAAATCATCAGTGTTCATGTGCAAACCACACTAAACTAAGTAAAGAAACCATACTTCATAAATATAGACATACAAAGGCATTATTTAATACTCACATTAAAGTATTATTCTCTATATTTACCTTTACAAAATCATCATATCATTAACTTCAATTCACTCATGCAAAATACTAACTTTCATCGCATTCTAGACAATAAAATCACATTCAAATTACCCTAAATTGTGTAGAAGTGTAGACACGAAAAATATACTAGTTGATACTATGCACTTGATCCTACCACTAACATCGTTTCATCCTAAATCACCCTCTCAGCTTATCGTCGCTTTTCATCCCTTAATTAAATAAATCATTAGTTATTTGATTAAGGCATTCTTTCTTGTTGATTAAATTAATCAATTTAATTTAATTAACCCTAAGTCTCTATTTAATTAAATAATTCATTTTCTTTAAATTAAATCTCTAAAGTCCTCCTATTAAATTGAATAAATTAAACCTTATTTAATTTAATCTAACATCATCCCCTTTTGGTTAAATAAATCAAATCATTTATTTAATTAAATCTTTCTTCTCAATCTTGATTTAGATTAACCCATAAATCTAAGTCAAAATGGTGACATCACTTAATCTCTCATTAAGTTGATTAACCTTTGATTAATTTAATCCTAATCCATGTCACATCCTCTAGATAATGCAACTTGCACAATAAATCATTTATTTTGATTTATTAAAATCCCTATTTTCCCTCACATGGCATAAAAAGGGAATATTCCTCCAAATTTGAAAATCCCTCCAATAGGGATTTGTCCTTCCACCAAGGTATTTAACTCCTCTTACATGTCCTTGTGCATTGAGCCAAGTGGCATTTAAGTCATTCTTTTCTCTCTCCAACAAGTCATTTCACAAATTTGAAATTCCACCTAATAACATTTATTGGAACTTTGATCAAAATGTGCATAACCTTCCTCCATTCACATCTTGACAAGTGACACTTCGCCATTGGATGTTGAATGATCCCACATTCATGCATTTGTTTTCTCATTATTCCATCTTGTTCTTCTATAAATAAGAGGCTTTCCTTCTCATTATTCATCCATAATTTAAGAGAAAAGTTATTATCTTCACATTGAGAGAAACTTCATGTATATTTTCTTGAGCATTTTCCATCACCATAGCTAGGTTATTGCATGTTTTATCAAGAAATCATCTTGTTATTCATTAAAAAAGTGGGTCAATCTCCATCAAACCATCAGTCTTACAAAGGAGTTGGGAAAGGGCCAATTTCTACACATAATTGGCACCAATTCTCCCATGGGATTGAGTGTTTGCATTGCTTAGATAGAATTTAACTTAGTTTCTTGTCTTGTTCTTCATTTTCTTTCTATCTTTGAGAATTGCTAATGAATTTCATGGGGAATCCTTGTTCTAACTTGCATATGAATCTAATATTGTGTTTGTTTTCTATGTTTGTGCGGGTCTAGGATTGGGGTTCACATTTTGGCACTAGAAGGAGGGCATATCTCAAGCTCTAATCACATTTTTTCAAAAAAAACTGTGCTATTTTGTGCTTTTTTGCAGGGTCCAGGAAGCTTAGCCGCTGACTGTCAAGTAGTGCAATATTGGACTACTTAAAGTTCCAAACTTCACCATTGAGCTCTTCTCGCCTAAAAATTTCAAATTTCAAACTCTACCACATGCTTCGAAATTCTAAACTACACCACTTTTTCCAACTATGCTACTGGGTTGGAGTAAAAAGTACAAATTAGTTTTATTTTGACATCTACCTTTTGATTTTTTACTTTATGAACTTCTAACTTGTTTGTTGTCTCTGTATTTCCTGGTTTTAAATCAAGTTTTCAGATTGAGGCAAGGAGGAAAACAAAGTTGAAGGTTGCATTATGACATCATTCTCACATTATACCAAGTGTTTTTAAATACTTTAGGGTTTTTTAACACTCTTAGAGAATTCGTAATCTCTCTTAAAAATTTCTTATCTTTCATTTTTTAGGACATACTAAATTTCTTCTGGGCTCTAAAAAGAACACTACAAAAACATTCATTTTTACTACAAAGGGCTTAAAAAGAACTCTAGGACAAATTCACTAGATTTGGTTTAAGGATTAACTATTGAACAAGGAAAATTCCATATTTCATTTTGGTGCACTAAAAAGAATCAAATGATTGCTTTGTGGATTTAAAATTAACAAGTTCTTATTTTTTTTGTAATTACTTATCCAAAGTAATATCGTTAAAAGGATGTATGTGCTTCTCTCGCACTTTATAGCGATCTTGAGAATCAAAATTCCTTTTGGTGATCATAAATTGTGTAAGTGATTTCCTTCCCATTTCACTTGGGATTAAAACATTGAACCAATCTTGCGAGTGTGAGTGGGGCATATTGCGAGTGTTCTCCCTCTTTTTTCAACGAAGGTCGATCAAACTATGAGATCTGATTGCTTGCTATTGTTTATCCTAGAGGTCCTGCCTTGGTGGGAAAAAGTACTCACTCCAAGGGAATGACCCAACCAGGAACATGCTAGATGCCAAGCAACTTCCAACTGGTATATAAGTGTGGATTCTCGAGGAAAGTTCAATAATCATGAGGATTATTTTGAAAAGAAGGGAAGCAATGGTCTCTCGCCACATGGATGGGCCCCCACGAAAAAAATTCCCACATTAAAACCCTTGTTTAGCAAAGGCCAAAATCCTTAAGTATTTGTTGGTGCAAAAGGTCATGTCCTTTGAAGCTGCCCCACATATACATGCGGTTCTATTGTAGAGATGAAAAGTATGCCATGGGAGATTCATGGGTATTGATGCTTGGATGACCCAAGAAGAAAGTGTAGTGTAAGGGGGAGCCTATGTGGTCAAGCATCTAATCATCCACATTGAATATGCGTAGCTGGATTTATCCAAGTGGGATCCTGACAAATATTTTCTTTTCATCCTAGGATTGCGCATGATCTTGGAAAAAAGAACACTTTGCTTAGGTCTCAAAACAATTGAAAACAAAAATTCACCGAAGCTTCAAAATTTCAAACCCTTTGGAGGAAACAAATATCCTTGACAAATCAAAGTGCTCTTGCTTGCCCTAGGGATTCCATCCTTAGAGGCTTCTAAGTACTTGGATTTAATCATCATTTATTTTCACTAAAGTCAAAAAATAGGAAACTTTTTCCTTAATTTCCTCAACTTCCCACATAATGGATTTTGTGGGATGAGAAGAAATTAGGACATTAGACATTTAGTTTGAAACTTTAATCAAAGAATTGTTTGTGGGAAAAATAACTCATTAAGGAAAGATAAGGACAATTGGACCCCACACATGTGTTCTTTCAAATTATTTCCCACAAAATCAAAATCCAAAAACCAAGGTTCAAAAATATTAGTCCAAAATCCCATGAAGAATGTCTTTCAAGGCTTCATGAGGTAAGAGAAAGGTTGGTTTACAACTTCTACAAGAAAGCTTCAAGAAACAACCCTAAATTTTATGAGTTTTATTATCAATAGAATCCTAATCTCTTTCAAAGGTTTTATTTTCTCACATAGGAAGTATGGCATGTTCTTCAAAACCAAGGTCTTGTAAGAGGGAGTCTCATCTAGGTCAAGTCTAGGATAAAAATGATCACTCTCACCCATCCCTCAACCATCAAAATCAAAAATTATCTCACCAACAAACTCTTGGAAAATTTGAAAGCATCATCTTTTTGAACTTCTAGGAAAAATCAAAATCATCTTATTTGACTTAACACGCTTAGTAAAATTATCCTCTTGTGTATGAGTTTACCCTAGGATAACACACCTTACTAGAGTCTGCAAGTTCATTAATCAATCAAAATCCAATCAAATCAAGCCCTAAAATTTTAGCATCTCCCTCAAGGTTCTTCAAGAGTTTCATTCATCTGCATCATCTGTTTTCTGTTTATCTCATCCCATCATCACTTTCATCCTTAAAATATCCTAGTTCTTCTCTTTTGTGCCTAAGATTAGATCAGTCGACCTCTATTTTATGGTGCAAAAAAGATCACAACACAAGAAGACTATGGAAATCACCAAGGAAACACAAACTTCAAGTGATCTAGGTCAAACTGCTCCTGAAATGAATCATGTGGGATCAAGCAATCCTTTAAGAAACTCCTCTCTACCATCACAAACCCCTCAAGAGGAGGTTCAAGTAGAGGATGTCACCAGAAATGAATTGGGAATGACACAAGAGGAAATAATTGAAATGGTTCAGAATCTTGAGAATCATAGAATCATCAATGCCATGTTGAAACTTAATCCCTCCCTATACATACTTGAGTTAGCGAAAGAAGGGGCCAAACTCCCTTCTAACTATGATGTAAGTACTATTGTGGAAAGGCCTCTTGTGAGCATACCCCCAATATAACTTCCAAGAATCACTCAAGATATTCCCAAAATCATATCATCTATCGCTTCAACCCCGCCGGTTGTTAACAAGGGAAGTGCCATGCTTCGTGAACTCCAAAAACATCACCTTGTAAGAAATAGAGAGTTAAATACAAGCACCACACCAGATCACACTGTTCTAGTAAATCCATTAAACCCTTATGTTCCTCTTACATTAAATAATCATACAGATTCATCCTCATTTCATACAACACCAATCTATCTGCTGGATACACAAACCCCTCTCCCCATAATGTCACAAGGAGAAGGCATTTTATTTGGAATAGGGGGAGTCTTAGACCCCTCCTCATCGTCACTTTTCCAAGGGAATACACCACCATTCCCTCCATTACCATTAACATCCATATCACCTCTTGGGTTAAGTCTCCCTCCGTTACCCTCCATCAATCTACCAAATCAAAGCAACCAAAGCATCATATCAAATCCTCTCATCTTTCCATCAATACCGCAATAAAAGATGGAAACCATCCAAGAAACCACAATAGTCAACACATCCACCATTCCTCAAGTGTCTCAAGGATCAAGAATATCGCTCAGAACTTCCATAACTCAAACCTCGATTGTCAACATGACCCTTCCACTCATCACAACGGTCAACATCGTTCCCAATCCTCTGTTGGTCCCACTAAAAGTCAACATGATGAACTCATTCATCACCATGGTACAAGTAGTTCAACAAGCTGCCCATCAAAGGACACTCCAATGAAATCAACAAGTTACACAGTTGGATTCTCAGTAAGCACAAGCATAGTTAGCTGCACAATAGGTGCAACAAGCTACCCAAGCCCAAGCTTTATTACAACAATAGCAGACCGCTCAAGCTACACAAGTTGCACAAGATAATCAAGCCACACAAGCTGCACAAGTCGTTCATGCTACACAAGCAACCCAACAAGCATGGCTCAATCTCAAGCCCAACACCAAGTTCAACAGGCATAAATGCAATACCATGCACAATTGCAAGCAATCCATCAACAAGCATATCAACAAGCCTTGAAATATTTTTAGGCACAACAAAAAGTAGCACAACAACAAGCCCAACAAAAAGATTTTCTGGCTCAACAATAGCTAGATCAACAACAAGCTTTGTTGGAATAACAACAATAGGACCAACAACAAGATTTTTTGGAACAAAAGTAACAAGACCAACAACAAGCATTATTGGTACAAATGCAAGCATATCAATAGGCCTTAAATGCATAGCAAAGCATACAACAAAAGCCCATCAACACCCCACCCATCAATCAAACACTGCAAACACCTCAAAACACATTCATCCCACCTCCTGATCTACAAAACGATGTAACAACGCAGATCAAATTTCTCTCACAACAAGTGTTGGATCTTCAATCTGGAAAAACAACAAGGACACCCGACAATTTGTGTCCCTATCCTTTTGACAGGAGCCTTATAATGATACCATTCCCGAAGGGATTCAAAATCCCCAAATTCGACAACTATAATGGGATGGGAAACCCTAAAAATCACATCAGGGAGTTTCAAGTGCATTGCATTGAAGTCGCATACAATGATATGTATCTAATGCGACTATTTCCTCAGAGCCTGACTGGTCCTACCATGGAGTGGTTCTCTCGTCTACCCACAGGCATCAGAACATTCCAAGAAATTGTGGATGCATTCCTCAAGAACTATGCATTCAACATGGGCACAGATGTTAGTCTAAAGTAACTATCAACACTCAAACAAGGAAAAGGAGATTTATTCGCCTCCTTCCCACGATGGCGATCCAAGGCCAACCAGAGCAAGTGGACCATGCTAGAGGAACAACAAGTTTTCACTATCATAGCTAATCTAGATGAAAACTTGGCATTTTATTTAAAAATGTCATGCATCACCACATACGATCAATTGATCCCTAAGGCGCTCAACATCGAAAGGGCCCTCACTATGCAAGGGGGCACATCTACATATCCTTCACATCAAGATAACCACCCATCCACTAGTTATAATGAGAAACCTCGCACATGGGAAAGAAACAAAAATGTCACCAATGATGGAGTGGTTGATGCCAAGGTCATCATCAGTGCTCCCAAATAGAATGTCCAAACACACCATCAACCATAAAATAACAACTATAACAATGTGCAAACCAATGTGGTACTGCAACAACCACTACCTTTGAACAATCAAATCAATAACCTAAACAATCAAGGAGGACCACCTCCCTGAAATAAGTATCTCCCCAAGTGGAAGTTCACAGCCCTTGGGGAGTCAATCAAATCTATCATGAAGAAGCTAGTTAAAGAGAACCTCATCCAAATCTCCAATTCTCAGCAGTATGTAGAACCCACAGGAAAAACACCGTAGTATAATGAAAATTCCCTTTGTGATTATCATAAACTTAAGGGGCATACAATTGCTAACTGCATGAAATTGAAAAATATCATCCAAGATCTTATTGACAATAAAATCATAAATGTCGAGCAACATGCTAGCAATCAAGATCTCAAAATTTACATGAATTTGATGCCCAATCACAATCAAGGAAACAACCAAGGAAATAACCAAGGGAAAAATAAAGGGAAACAAAAATATGGCAATGTGAGCCATGTATACGAAAGTTTTATCGTATGCCTTGACAAATAGGTCACTGTGGTAAATATTAAGGGAGCCAATGCTGACTGTGGAGTCACCACATGTGATGGTAAGGTCACCACTGTTAGGGCATCACAACCATCTAAGATCCCCACTTCAAATTAGAAAGTCATTCCTTATGGTTACAACGTCCTTGACTAGTTAAAAATAACCCCTACTCAGATCTCCATCATGAAGTTGCTGAAAATTTCTGCCACCCATAATAAAATCCTTGATGAAGCATTGGCTTCATCCACAGTCTCTACTAACCTTGATACAGAGAAATTTCAAGCTATGGTTGTTAACATTTCCACTCAAAACCTCCTCACATTTTCTGCTCAAGACTTCCCAGCCCAACCATATCACAACTGTGCATTACACCTTGAAGTCCTGGTTCACAGGAAAAACATCAAAAGGGTCTTGGTGGATGGAGATGTAGGCCTCAACATTTTTTCACTAAATCTAATCAAGAATATGGGAATCTCTGAAGATTCCATTGAGAAATACAAAGGCATTACAATCAGAGTGTATGATGACTAGGAAAGAGTGTCTCAAGGCACTATCAAACTCCCAATCCAAGTAGGGCAGCTACTATGGAAACCACATGTTAGGTCCTCGACATTGATTTTCCCTACAATACCCTCCTGGGATGCCCATGGATCCATGGGATGAAGGCATTCACCTCAACATTCCACCGATGCATTAAATTCTCATACCAGAATGAAGAGGTCACAATTCATGGTGATCCTGAACCCTTCTCTTATTGCAAGAATCTAGAAGCCAAGTTCTATAAAGTTCTCGAAGTCCCAAAGAATGATGAAGGCCCCTCAACTTCATATATTGACCCATCCAACATCACCTCCACTTCTGGGACAAAGACACCTTCCATCCTTGAAATATTTGACATCAAGCTCATGATCCAAGACAATGGGTGTGGAGAATACAAAATGAAGAAGAATGATTTTATCATATGAGATTTACCTCAATCTCCTAGGTCACATGGGCAACCCCAACTAGCTAAAACACCCTCTCAAACTTTCAGGGAAGACCCTTCTAGATTCTGATGTTGGGGGGATCTAAGTTGGGAAGCCATGGATGAAAGAGACATTTCAAGCTCAATATACCAAGGTGAAAGGCCCACACCTAATCTTCTCATGGACGAATGAAGCAAGGGGCTACAAATGATGCTTGGTATGGGCTACAATAGAAATGAAAGCCTTGGAAGGAACAAAAATGGCTGAATGGAACCCATCGTTGTTGAGAGACGAATGAATAATCTTGGCCTTGGTTGTACCCCTCTGAGTATAACCATACGTAGCCGAGCTCCCCCAGTTAACACAATCAAGACTTCCCTTCAGTTATTGGCAGCTACTCTACGATTACCAATATCCATCGATCTACCCCTAGACAACTTTACTTTTGAAATAATCAATTTCTATAGTAGTAGTGATGATGAGGATACCATAACGAGCTTACCCATTATTTTTGAAGACTCCTCCTACTCATTATTAGTACCTTATCCTTTGATTCAGACCACCATACTCACAAAATAAACTTGGTTTACCCTCAACTCATTGATTATGACCTGTGAGGGCCACCAATTCTAGAACATTCAAAAATGATGAGGTGCTCTTAGAATTCATGGGACTAAGGGATATAGTACCATGTGGAGATCATAAGGTGTGATTTGGCATCACACTAGACACACATGCCTATTACGGGGAGATGATTGAGACCTTCAGTTGCAAAAGTGAAAAAGTGAGAATAATCTCAAGGTCATTGAGTGAAAATCACACTGTGGCACTCTCTAACCATAAAATAGTTAAAAAAATGGACACATCCAATGGTAAAAACCTCTATGAGGCTCCCGAGGATGAAGGATTCAATCTTCCCCCCATTGCATTTCATCAAGAAAAATCAATAGTCCTAGCAGAGCAATGCAACCCTGTCAATTTGGGAACAAAAGGAATACCACACATAACTTTCTATGTTGAGTCACTTCTATCAGAAGATCAAGAGCTCCTAGCGGAATTCCTAAGAGAAATATAGGTGAAGTTTTCATGGACCTACACTAACATGATGGGTCTTGATCCGAAAGTTGTGGTTCATCACTTAGCAGTGTATCCAAGGGAAAATCCTGTTAGAGAAAAACTCAGAAAGATGCATCCCCAAATATCCTTGTTATTCAAAGTGGAATTGCAAAAGCTCTTTGATGTAGGATTCATAAGGCCAATTGATTATCCTGAATGGGTGTCAAATCTTGTACCTGTTTCAAAGCCAAATGGGGGCATCCGTATCTGCACCGATTTTAGAGACTTAAACAAAGCATGTCTTAAGGATGAATTTCCACTACCCAACATCAACATGATAGTGGACATGATGACCGGACACAAGATGCTCTCATTAATGGACAAGTTTTCTAGATACAATCAAATTTTGATAGAAAAGGACGATCAACACAAGACAACATTCAGATGTCCGTGGGGGACCTACTACTGGAACATGATGCCTTTTGGGTTAAAGAATGTAGGTGCAACATACCAAAGATCCAAGACATTGATCTTTCATGAGATGATTCATAAGACAGTGGAAGACTACGTACATGAAATATTGGCAAAGTCCAAAAAAAGATAGGACCACATAGTAGCCTTGAGCTCTATTTTTAATAGATTGGAAAAGTATAAGTCAGACTCAAATGAAAGAAGTGCATCTTCAAAGTGAAATTAGGCAAGCTCCTGGGGTATATCGTGTCAATGAGATGAATTGAAGTAGATCTCGCTAATGTCAAGGTGATCCTCGAAATGGAAGCACCCAGGACACTAAAACAATTGAGAGGTCTACATGGTAGGCTCCAGTCCATCCACAGATTCATAGCATAGCTAGCAGATAAACATATCCCATACTCTCATCTACTCCATAAGGGGTAGCATACAAATGGGACAAAAAATGCAACCAGGCATTTAACAAAATCAAATAATACTTACTCATGCCACTAGTTTTGATGCCACCAATCCTAGGATAACCACTGATCCTATACATCTCAGCAACAATGATAGCTCTCGATGCACTCTTAGCTCAGCATGATGAAAACATAAGGGAAAGAGAAATATACCATATCAGAAGGACCATGGTGGGACATTAGCTAAACTATACTCCTATTGAAAAATCTTGTCTAGCTATTGTATTTGCAGCTCAAAAATTCAAACACTACATGTTGGCTCATCAAATCAAGCTAATTGCAAAGATGGATCCACTCAAGTACCTTCTTTCCAAAGCCACTCTCATGGGGTGCACAACCAAGTGGGTCATGATACTAATAGAACACGAAATTGAATATGTGGAGCGCATGGCCATCAAGGGACAAGTGATTGCAAATAAACTAGCAGAGGTTCCTATATATGTTGAAAACCCACTCATTTCAGAATTCCCTGATGAATCAATTTTTAGCCTAAGTGTTGCAGACCACTGGAAGATGTACTTTGATGGATCTTACACACAACATAGATCAAGAGCAGGTATTTTATTCATAACTCCCCAAGTAGACTGCATACCCAAATCTTACAAGTTGTCATTCCCATGCACAAACAACATAGCAAAGTATGAGGCTCTCATCATAGGCTTAAGAATCATAGTACAATGGAATATCATTGCTCTAAAGGTACATGGGATTCTTAGCTCATAATCAATCAAGTAAAAAATGAATATCAGACAAAGGATGATAAACTGACTCCATACCAAAGAGTCATTAATTGATATCACATTTGAACAACTACCTAGATAAAATAATAGAGTAGAAGATGCAATGGATACAATTGGATCACTCTTGGAAATTTCACACAACATCCCAAAGTAAAAATTCTTGGTAGAGTAGCTTCTCGTGCCAGCATTTGAGGTACCTGAGTCTCAATTTGTGTGTGAAATAGTTGGTCCCGGTGATCCTTGGTACCATGAAATTTACACTTACTTAAGAATAGGAGCCTTGCCCACTAATATAAACTCAAACCTTAAATGATCCTTCATCAAGAATTCAACCTGATTTGTCATCCTAGGAAAAACCCTCTACCGTAGGAACATCAAAGGAACCTTGTTGAGTTGCCTAAATACTGAGGAAGCCTTGACTACTTCAACTGAGGCACACAACAACATTTTTGGTTCATACTCAAGCAGTATGACTTTGGCTAAGAAATTGCTAAGGACTAGATACTACTCACCCACAATGGAGAGAGACACACATGACTTTTTCAGAAGATGTTTGCAGTGGTAGAAGCACAAGGACCTCATCCATGCACCAACTTAGGAGCTTCATCCCATCATTACACCTTGGCCCTTTTCATAGTGGGGGCTTGATCTCATCAAAAAAATCACCCCCACCTCATCCAATTGCCACAAATTCATCATCACCTCCACAAAGTACTTTACAAAGTGGGTCAAGGCCATTCTCATGACCTACATAATGGGAAATAAGATATCTAATTTCATCGTGAACTATCTCATTTGTTGGTACGGTGTCCCCCAAGCTATTATGTCAAATAATCAGACACCTTCTAAAAACCAGGATGTCCATGAAATGCCAAATAGAAGCTACCAACAAAACCATCTTAAAAATCCTTAAGAAGACAATCAATGACGTTGGTTTTGACTGACATTTTCAACTAAATCCCACCTTATGGGCCTATTGTACTAGTATTTAACACCAACAGGTGTCACCCCATTCTCCTTGGTCTATGGATCAGAATCCATCCTCCCCATTGAGATCGAGCTCCCATCCCTGAGGATATCACTGCAAAATCTCATCACAGATGAAGAATATAGGGTCTCATGACTCAATGAGCTAGAGTTACTAGATGAATGGTGTATGGATGCCCTAAACCATCTACAAGTGTATCAAAACAGGCTTAAGCAGAGTTATAACAAGAATATAAGGAGGTGGAACTTCCAAGTCGAAAAACTTATGCTAAAGGAGATCTAGAAGAACCTACCAAATCCAGAGAGCAAGGGTAAGTTTGAGCCCAACTGGTTAGGACCTTTCATAATCATGGAAAGCTATAAATTAGGATCCTACCAGCTATCAATGCCTGAAGGGGAACCTCTGCAGGAGCCCATGAACAACTCCCATCTCAAAAAGTTTTATACCTAAAATATTCCAAGGTATAGAACCAAAAAATACAAAAAAATAAAAAAATTTCTTGAAAAAATGGTCACCTTGATGAAAACCTGAAAAACAGGCATCCTGGTGACAAAAAAAAAATCCAAAAATACAAAAATCCAAAAAAAAATCAGAAAAAGGATCAAAAATAGTAAGGAAAAAAATTGTCTTCTAGTGAAAACCACTTTGGTGGCGGTTTGGACAAGTACCTTGGTGAAAACCTGGAAAACATGCACCAAGTGTAGATAAAGCACTCTCCATCCTCTAGGATCTTTATGAATTGTTGTGCACATTCACTTATCTATTACATCTTACCATTCTTCCTCTCATCCATCCATCTGTGTTTGTACCATAGCTTGATCTTTTGTTCATACCAGGATCTACCATAGAACTACTTGGCATATTCCTAAGGTGAGTTTGTCCTACCTTTATCGAATTAGTCTATCACATAACGTTGGGGGCATGTTCCTATACCTACATCAAACAGGATTCATGTATATTCTTGTGATCTTCCTTAACATAAAAAATCCAAAAACATCCAAATCATATGAAAAAATCCAAAACATGTTGAAAATCCAAAAAATAAAAAAATCAAGTTAGTGGAGTCAACATTTAACCAAACTACATCACCTTTGAGCTTGAACGTAGGCAATGATGATCTTTGATCATCCCCCAAGAAATTTTAGGTCAGTCCTTAGGTGTTCATCGTAATGGCATGGAAATCCATTTGCCCATGCATCTATCTTCATCTTGTAAACTAGTCGAGTCATTAGTCGAACTACGTGGTCTCTGTGTGCATAATGTAGGCAAGGATAATCTATTGATCATCTCCCAAGACCCCTAGGATAGGTCTTTAGGTTAGGTTCTTGGAAAAAATCTTGAAAATACCAAAAACATTTAAAAATCCAAAAATCAAAACAGCCTCAAAACATTTCGAAAACACCAAAAACATCCAAATATCAAAAAAACCCAAAATGGTTCATCCGTCTCATCTCACTTTCACCCACAATAATCATCATTCATAATAAATCAATCATTATCTTCATCCTTTCGTGAGTTGGTCAGAAGCAAGTCTAGTAGGTTCAAAAGTGAACACCTAATCGTCAAAGTCTCAAGTCTAGGCCAGTAAGCAAGCAATTTGATAAACTCAGAGTATCCATAGCTTATCATCCAATCAAAATCTCATCATCACCTGATCACAACATTTCCTAGGATGCATCCTTCCTACTATGGACATCAACATCAGGCAACACCATAGTTTAGTCTTGGCTAGCGGTATGAAGAACATTAGCTTGTTTGTTTACTTTATCTTGGTCTTTTCGACTTATCTTATTTTGCGTTCATTCCAAGGACCTCTCGAAAATGCCTAATCAAAATGGTTTAGAGAGAATGTAATGGGGAAATGATCATTATCCTTTTATCTATTGTGCTTGTTGGATATTCTTGTAAAATAACTTGGTGAATACTTGCTTTGTTAGGTGTATCCTAGCAAGGTTTTTGTATGTCAGGTGTGAACAAGAATACTCCTATCTATTGTCGAGTCAAAGTCCATCACACTAGGTACAACACCATCCTGGTTCTTTATACCTTGATGCATCATACCTATGTGTGTTATTAAACATAAAGTAATTGGGCCTTTTCAAATCCCAACTCCTGGTAAGCAATACATCATCATTATCATCGTTAATAATGTGAACTTGTGTGGATCCTCCTTCCATCCATCTTATTCTTCTTATTCTTCTATCTTCACTAAAATTTCTATCCAAAGTTAGTGTGTTGTATCAAAATATACACGAGGCTACCCATGGCTGATGACTGTCTATACATCATCAAAATTGTCTACGTTAAATATCGGTTCTTTCTAAAGAATTATCTTTCATCCTTTGATCAATATAACCACTCTCACATTTTATCATGATCTCGATCAGAAAATAAAACATTTCTAGTCGCTCTGTCAAGGGGTCAATATACTAGCATAATCCTTCCGTTGGGGTAGTAGTGGGGCATCTAAAAAATTGGAATTTTTTCGAATTTTGATCACAACTATTTATTCTTTTAATCAATGCAACAATTATATTGCTTCAAAGAGGGGCAAAATGGAGACACAAAAAATATACAAGTTGATTCTATGCACTTGATCCTAACTACTAACATCATTTCATCCTAAATCACCCTCTCAGCTTGTCATTGCTTTTCATCCCTTAATTAAATAAATCATTATTTATTTGATTAAGGCATTCTTTCTTGTTGATTAAAGTAATCAATTTAATTTAATTAACCCTAAGTCTCTGTTTAATTAAATAATTCATTTTATTTAAATTAAATCACTAAATTCCTCTTATTAAATTGAACAAATTAAACCTTATTTAATTTAATCTAACATCATCCCCTTTTGGTTAAATAAATCAAATCATTTATTTAATTAAATCTTTCTTCTCAATCTTGATTTAAATTAACCCATAAATCTAAGTCAAAATGGTGACATCACTTAATCTCTCATTAAATTGATTAACCTTTGATTAATTTACTCCTAATCCATGTCACATCCTCTAGATAATGTAACTTGCACAATAAATCATTTATTTTGATTTATTAAAATCCCTATTTTCCCTCACATGACATAAAAAGGGAATATTCCTCCAAATTTGAAAATCCCTCCAATAGGGATTTGTCCTTCCAACAAGGCATTTAACTCCTCTTACATGTCCTTGTGAATTGAGCCAAGTGATATTTAAGTCATTCTTTTCTCCCTCCAACAAGTCATTTCATAAATTTGAAATTCCACCTAATAACATTTATCGACACTTTGATCAAAATGTGCAAAACCTTCCTCCATTCACATCTTTACAAGTGGAACTTGGCCATTGGATGTTGAATGATCACACATTCATCCATTTTTCTCATTCTTCCATCGTGTTCTTCTATAAATAAGAGGCTTTCCTTCTCATTATTCATCCACAATTTAAGAGAAAATTTATTATCTTCACATTGAGAGAAACTTCACCTATTCTCTTGAGAATTTTCCATCACCATAGCTAGGTTATTTCAGGTTTTATCAAGAAATCATCTTATTCTTCATCAAAAAAGTGGATCAATCTCCATCAAACCATCAAGCTTACAAAGGAGTTGGGAAATGGCCAATTTCTACACATAAGTGGCACCAATTCCCCCATGGGATTGAGTATTTGCATTGCTTAGATAGAATTTAACTTAGTTTCTTGTCTTGTTCTTCATTTTCTTTCTATCTTTGAGCATTGCTAATGAATTTCATAGGTAATCCTTGTTATAACTTGCATATGAATCTAATATTGTGTTTGTTTGCTATGTTTGTGAGGGTCTAGGATTGGGGTTCACAAGAAGATACAGTCATATCGAGCCATCATCCTTTCCTTTGTATTGTCTTAGCAAAGAAAAATCAAAAGTATCATAGTCTTCAAAATGCATTTTAACAGAGCTCACACACTTACGATTAGAACCTTCTCAGTAACCCTTTCATGTCCTTATCTTCAAAACTTCCTCACTCTACACATTCATAATAAAAGCATGATTTCATAATCTAAAAAATCCTCTCTCCAAGCTCAATAGAATACATAAAAAAATTGAATATAGTTCCTTGACCTTCAGTCTTGGCGCCATTCAGAAAAAACCTTGACTATCAAACTTCCCATCAAAAATTAGGCTTCTAAAAATAACCGTTTAGTAGTTTAAATATAAACCTTTGATTTTAACTTGTTGCCACTGCCAACTTTATATGACATCCATTTATTTTCATTCAAACAATATAAGATAAGATCACAAACTTCTCGATCAGTTACTCCAAATGAAAGGACCAATTAACCAATAGTGTTAAACCCTTAAAAAAGTTCCTTAAGTGGCCTTTAACCTTCTACCATTGGTCAATGAACAAATAAAACAATAAGTAACTTTGTTAATGACCTTGCACAAAAAACTTATATTTAGGGTTTTAGAAACAAAGATTTCCAATAATAAAAGAACCTTAACCAAAATCAACCTCTGATGTAATTACTCTCCAACCCCTAATAATCACCAATATATACCTCTGATGTAACATATCATGACTTTGGAATGGAAAAAGAAGATAAGATTTATAGTTATCTCAACCTTAAAAATTATGGTTATCTCTACCTTCTTCAACCAAGCCTTTAAGAAAAATTCTTCCACTTTGTCTATCAACCCAAAAAATGAGTATTAATACAATACAAGCACCATGAGATGAATATGAGTATGATTATTTAACAATTAGTTTATCCTAAAGGAATATCTTTGATACAAAATTCCATTCCTTGATGCAAAATACTTTATCACCAAAACGATTGTGACTTGAAGCTAATTGAACAAGAAAATTACTCATCAATCAATAACAATGCAAGTTACTCATCAACCAACAAGCAAGTACCCAATGCAACATAAAACTTGAATTCCTTGCATAATAGTGACATAAAATATCAACAAACCCTTTGCAAATCAATGGAGAACATCAAGAACTAAATATAAAGAAACAAGCACCTTTTGGATATACCAAGAGCATGAGCATATCATTTTTCATGAATAAACCAACTAAATCCTTTTGCAACAACCTTTAACATAAATAAAAAACATCAAAAATAAATCCCATATCCAGTTTGGGACATAAATGGATTCTCGTTGCTACCTATTATTTTACAAGGTGGATGGCTCGGGCTGTTTCTATGAAGAATGCTATTGAAGTAGAAATTGTCAACTTTCTTGAGGAGTTGGTGGAAAGGTTTGGTACCCTAGAGACTATCATCTTGAATAATGCACGAGCCTTTGTAGGCTCTGGTATATCCAAATTCATTCTTAAACATGAGGTCTACCTCAAGACTTCGTCAAACTATTATTGCAAGGGAACCGACTAGAAAAATCCACCAACAAGAACCTGATCAAGCTGATCAAATGTATTGGGCCAAAGCATAAAAGGGAATGGCATAGGTACCTGCAAGCATCCTTATGGGAAGACTGTATTACTACTAAGAAAATTCTAAAAGCCTCTCCCTATGAGTTGGTGTATGAGAAGGAGGTTGTCCTACCCATTTCAATGGAGATCCCAATGCTGCAACTGCTAAAGTCCTTAGAGGTCAAAGAAAATATTGAGATGGAAGTGAGGCTTTCTAAGCTATTAAACCTTGAAGAAAAAAGAGAAAAGGAATTTAACACCATCATAAAGCACCAACAAGTAGTCAAGTGATGGTTTGACAAGAAGGCCTCCAACCTAGGTTTCACGGAGGGGAATCTTATGCTAAATTTGATGAACGAGCTGCAAAACTAGGACAACATGCAAAATTTGATTCTTTGTGGGAAGGATCTTTTTGCATTTCTAGATGCAGAGCTAGCAATGTGTATGAACTAGAAGATATGGATGGAAATGTTTTGGTAATTTACTAGTAAACAGTATTCATCTAAAACTTAAATTTAATTAAAAACTCATAGTTCATAAAAAAATCACTTTATGTACCATATGTAATTTTTTTGTAAATAAGCATTTTATACGAATAAAACAAGAGGTGAAATAGAAGAACTACATTATATTCATGAGAAAATATTTACATATAGTAAGAGTTTTGAGGCCTAGTTTTTGAGCTTAGAGCTCAGAGAAAGCATGAAAATATTCCACAAAACAAGATAAAATGATATCCATCATTGCAAGATAATTAGAGGCATTATGGAACAACATAGAAATTCAACTTCTAGAGTTGCAACAATAAAAAAATAGAAATATTTTTTCAAGTCTTGGGCAGACAACAGTAGGGTTTTTCTTCACACAGATGTATGAACATTGGCTAGGCATCAGTCCTCTATACTAGGTCTATACACTAGGTTCTTGAAAGAAGTGATCCATTCAACACCATTGATTGGCTACACATTGTTTATTTTGAGAAGGAAGGAGGTCACAGGTTAGGTTCACTAGCGGTGGCACTCAAGGTTCATGGTTTGGAAGTCTAAGAGAAAGGGTAACCATGGTACCACTTCCACATTGTTAGCATGTCTACGCAGGTCCATAGAAGACAAAATTCCAATACCAGGGGAAACCACCTAAATGATATCATCGAGCCCATCCAAATACACCATTTTGAACATTATCTGACAAAGTGCGATTATCCATGATTTGGCGATGTCCAAGTCCAACAAGGAAGCAATGAACCAAGAGATAATGTTTATATTGTAGTGTGGTTGGTTCAAGTCCATGTATTCTCTCCCTAGAACCTATTTGAATGCAAAAATAATTAAGAAAATCTTTGTCTACAATAGGTGCTTGATTCTATCATTGGTGACATCCCAGATGAACGAGCCTTGCAATTTTCAGCTTCAAAGCCTAACTAGAGTGACCAAACTTATCATGATGAAACAAAACAATTAACCTAGCTTAAAAACACAACAAAAGAAAATTTCCAACTTAATGTAAACTTAATGACTATTTTTGCAACTCAACCATAATATTTATAGGAAAATGTGAATCATATAAGGCTGTGAATGAAAAATATTTCCTCGTTGATTGGTGATAGGAAATACAATTTGGCAGCAAAGATTAAAGGGAAAATAATATGAAAGAGATTTTATGAAGCCATGAGGAATTCATTCAGATTGTAGAAATTAATGATCATATATGCGACCTTCAGCCAAGTGTTCCTCACCTTCATAAGCACCAGCCAACTCACTCATGAGAAAAGATGGTATTAAAATCTATCTCTTTCTTAATTAATACAAATATCTTTTCCAAACACACTTCACATTTCCTTAGGCTATATTTTGTTTAAGTTGGTGTAAGGAACATACTAATTTCATTCCCGTCGTGAAGTTGGAATTTCCTAGAAGTACAAGCCCCTACTCTACATGTATTGTCTTTCTAGTAGTGCCTAAAGAGAAATTAATAATGATAGTGCATTAACTACATATGCATTTGAAAATTGAATAAGCCAAAAGTGAAAAATTTCTAAGTTTAAACCCTTGAGTGAAAGCTTCTCTTGATACAAAATGAGTTTGTAGAATTATTTTGAGAACACAAAAATGGCTAATGCATCATATTCTATCTAAAACACTGAAATCACATCTTCCAAAGTAGGCTACGCTAACATATTTGGAGATGTTTCTTATCCCACCACTCTGATGCTAGAGGAACAAAGTTTTTCTCATACCAAAATCATAAAGCTAAGCAACCACATCAAACTAGATGTGGTCAAGGATTTCATGGATAATATCTTCAACCCTAAGCTACACACAAACCCTAAAGGCCTCTGAAAAGGGGCATTGAAGAGAATGATCACTAGAAGGAAAATCGAAGGCCTTGGAGTAAAACTTTGGCATTGTGGTCTACCACAATACATGTTTCCCTCCACACATATGTGTCTAGAACTAATAGATGTTTGTGTAGAGAAGCTAGACAAAGCCATCATGGTAATTAGTGATGACAAGCTAAAAATCACCATCAATGTGGCAACTATCAGGGATATGTTATGCATTCCTTCAAACATGGTTTCCAATAAATTCTCACAAAGGAACATGAAATATTTCTAGAAAATAAGGAGAGATAAGTTTTTATTCTACAAGGATGAAATGAAGCGGGAACCTAATGATGGAGAGCTCATCTTCCCTCTATAATTTAACTAATTTCATTCAAACTTACATACTATCTTTTCAATGCTACCCTTTGTATATGGCTTGGAAAGAGACAACGAGGTTCTCAAATACCAGATGGGCCTAGTTTTTAGGTTAAAGAAAGAAAAAAGTAAGAAGTGATTTGACTTCATTCAAGTGATCACAGAAAGAATACTTTAGTAGTTGAGTGGATATAACCATTCCTTCATGTTCAAGTACTCCTCTTTTCTATTACAATTGATTTTACATCAAAACCATGAATTATTCATTAGTAATTTTCCACTTAGTATTTTTGATGTGCCATCAGGGTTATTTAAGCTAGTTTAGGTCTATACCCATGTGCTTTAAAGCACATGGGATTATTATGCATTTTTCAACTATTTCTTTAAGCTTGTGCACCAATATTTATCCCAATGACCTCTTCGTAGGTTTTCTCCTGAGTGTCTAAAATGGATAAAGAATCACCAACCCCCATGTTCATGTCCAAATTGACACAAAAACATGTAAGAAATATGTAATCACCTTACCTCTCCTGAAAAAGATAAACAATCGTTAAATCGATCATCTTCCAAAGTCCTAGATGTTGGATCACAATGTTGTTATTTCACTGAGTAGTCAATGAGGCTATAATGTTCAAGGGGGTTGCTTTTCCAAAGGTGGATACCTAACTTCAGCATTTTTGAATAGAGAGCTCATGAAGGCTATAGGTTGTTTCTCTCCCACACCTTTTTGCTATGTCAATATAGTAGCACATGAATGATCAGATGCAAAAGAATAAATAGAGAAAGGCAGTGAATAATCAGGACTAGTTAGAACAAGTTCCTTTGTGATAGACTATTTGATTTGTGTGAAGGAAGCCTTATCCTCATTACTCCATTCAATCTTTACATCCTCCTTCATCATTTCATTAATGGGTTTGAAAATATCCGCAAACATAGTTATAAATTTCCTTACAAAATTTATCTTCCCAAAGAAAGATCTCATCTCTTTTTACTACTTGGCATGGTCAACTTCAGAATGAATTCTACTCGATCAAGGTCAATTGATATTCCTCTCTCTAATATTATGTGACCCAAGAGTTTCCCCCCTGAAACCCCAAATACACACTTCTTTGGATTGAGGGAAACACCATAACGTATACATCTAGCTAGTACATTTGGAAAATCTATAGGGTGGTCTTCTCTGTTCTTTCAAAAAATAGTGAGATCATCCATATAAATGATAATGCATTTACCTACCAGATCCTTGAATGCCACATCCATTGCATGTTGAAAGGTGGCCCCAGTGTTAATGAGATCAAATGACATCCTTTTGTAGGAAAATGTCCCCCACTTGGTAGTGAAGGAAGTTTTCATTCTATCTTTGTGGTTGACCAACACCTGATTGTATCCTGAATATACATCTAGGAATGACATCATCTATGAACCATTGACTACTTACAACACCTTGTTGAGAGAAGGGAGTGGGTAGTTATCATGTTTTGAGGCTTTATTCAGATTTTTGAAGTTGACACATAATTTGGTCTCCCCATTCTTCTTATAAATAGGAACAATATTAGCAACCTAGGTTGAGTGCCTTACTATAAAAATTATTCTCATTGATAGTAACTTTTGTACCTCTTTAAGAATCAGATGTTCAATTAGAGCATTGACTAGGCAGTTTTTCTATTGAAATGGGTTTGCTTCAAGTTTCAGTAGGATAGTGTGTGTGATTATTGAAGTTTCAAAGGTCTTCAAGTCTTCATACCACCAGGTGATAAATGTGATATCTCTTTTCAGTTTTCTTAATATTTTGTCTCTGATTTCTTTGGGACAAGTCTTACCAATAAAAATTTTCTTTTCCAGGCCTGAATCTGCTAAGTTATATGACTCATACTTTCCCCCTTCTGTATTTGTAGGAAAAAATTTATGAGCTTGAGAATCAGAATCGAGGATCCTCTCTAGTGCTACTATCCCTTTAGGAATTTTGTTGGTCTTAAGGTTCATTATGCCTTGTGCATCACAATTTTTTGGATCCCAATCTACCTGATATCGATCAAATTCATCAATGATCTAGCTTTCAATTATATCTGAACTTGTGAGGAAAGAAAGAATATGCTGGTCATCATAAAAAACCTAGAAATTTTGTACGTTTTCAGGGATAGCAGGAATGGACACTAATTCCATAGAGAATAATTTTAGTTTGGAATCCTGCATGGGATCCAAAGTACTCACGAAAAAACTAGTGCGTCGATGATTTGGTTATCTTCTCTGGGGATTAATTTGATTCCAAAAGCATCAAAATCTTCTATTAGATTCCATATCTTGTTCCTGTACACAACCAATGTCTTGTTATGACATGTATATTGACTACGAACTTGCTTAATAATCACCTCAAAATATCCTATGACTGTTAGAGCTGTAATTTTCTTCTAATGCGCAAAAATCTATACTCTAGAAAGTGCCTCATATTCTGTGACATTGTTAGTGCAGCCAAACTACAACTTGTAAGAAGAAAAATATGTTTTCCCTTTTGGGTTTGTTAGTTCAACTCTAGCCCCACTCCCTATTTTAGACTTGGAACCATAAAATTTAAGGGTCCAAAGTTGGTCTAGGGCTAGGATCTCCTTCTTCAATTTATTGATGGGTTTTTTCTTGTGAGAAATAAGTGGCAACTTAGATTGGTTCAGTACATCAAGATTGGGAGGTTGTTGTAAATGATGTTCATTAGGTACTTCAATTAAATTTAAAACTTGTGTAGAAACTATTTTCTACACCTCACCTTGATCAACACTTCTGTAGTTGGGTATCTTTTTGAGCAAGCCCTTGGGAATTGGAAGGTTAGTAGGGTTAGGTGTGTCAAGCAACTTATGGGATTCCTCACTGTTATTTTATAAATTAGACAATAGGACTTGAATCTGTCCCGCTTGGAGAGTGACTTTGTCCAGGATATTATTGGTCCTTGTCAAAATAGTTACATCTCTAGCCTCAAATGTGAACTGATTCAAAGATGTTTTGTGATGTTCACAAGTCTCTACTGAATGACATACATGGTTGAGAATATCTACATGGGGTTGACATGTCAACTCAAAATGGCTCTAGTAATGGACCCTACACTAGTTCGGGAGTAACAAACTCCATAGACAAACCTCATCTCCCAAAACCAATCTATCTTGTTGTAATTTTCTAATTAAAAATTGTTGGTTGACAGTGGTCATAGGATCACTGTGTTGTAAAGATTGTGAGCACTCAAGGCTAATCATTGAGAAGGTCATAATTTCTTCTTCACTCATATACACCCCTATCTCAGTTTTAAAATAAGCTACCTCTTTGGGATGGTCATATTCTGTGATCATATATTTCAAATGAGGTTTTCTTTTGATCCTAATCTAAGTTACTACCCCTTAAAATGGGAGCCACATGTTTGAGAAATCCAGGGGGAGATAACCTCCAATAATCTTCCTCAAATCTTGGTTGAGTAACATGCCATATGTTTCAGGGATATTAGCCACCTAAATATCCATATATGTCTCGATCCACGGGTCCGATCCAATCTGCACATGTACATTCTCTAATTGTATCACTTTCTTGTCAGTCTAAAAAATAATTAAACCCAATTTTTTGCAAATAGAGAAGGGCATGACATTGCTTAAGGCTCTATAATCTAAAAGGCAGTTATGTAGATTATGTCCAAACATTTTGAGGCTCAAAATAAATGGGGGTGTCCCTGTCTTACTTTTGTATAGGGTTGTGTTCATATCATTGGTTGGATTCGCCTTATTCTTTCCTTTCGACCTATCTGCCTCCTCCAACAATTTCAGTATGATGTCACATTAGGCGGGGCACCACTTCAAAATATCAAAAAATGACAGAGAGGTCTTTTGTTTGTGCATTTCTGAAATGAAATTGAATTCTATGTCATTATTCATTTGAAATTTAGGAACAAAAGCAGAGTTACCTTTATTCTGCAATTCAGGTGGGCTTTTCAATGGAGGTGGATTGCTGTCAACATTCTAGTTCAGGGGAACCATAGTGTTAGGAGGGGTGGATGTGGTAAATGACCCCTTGTTCTAATTTTTCAAGAAGTGGCCTCCCTTGGTTTGAAAAGCCTGATCATCATAGGTATCTTCATCTGGTTCATTCTCTCCTTGCATAGGAAACTGGTATCATTCATCAATGGTTTCAAAATCCATGGCTATATCAACTGACCCACTACCTTTTTTAGGATTTCCTTGTGGTGGTTGGGAGTCAGCTTGTTTTATCTTGATAAGCTTTTCCATCTCAATGAAATTAACTTCAGAATGTTAGGCAATGTCATGTAGCCTACACCAATTCATTATGAAATTCAAATCGAAAAACATTTGTAGTGTGCATCTTATCTTCATTGGACTGATAATTATGGGGAGCTCCCCCATGGTTTGGTCTAGTATTCCACTACCTATTATTATTTGGTCTCTGATTATATCCCTTGTTCTGGTTCATATAGTTTTTATTGGGGAAGCTTTGACCTTGAAAATTCCTTTGGTTTTGATTGGCATTCTGATTAGAATAGTTGTTTTCATTGGAAAATCCTCCCTTATTCTAATTTTGGTTATGAGGGGGGTTAAGTTTAAGTTAAGACATCTCATTGGTCACCTGATATAAAGTCTTCTTTAGAGTTTCTAACTCTGTGGTCAGATGGGTGGTGCGTTCACTTTCTGGGAGATTCACAACTAGTGATTGAGTTGTAGAGTTAGATCCTCTAGTAAGATTATGTGGATTCTGATTTTATTGGTTGTGGGGATAGAGTTTGTAACTTAGCTCAAGGTCCATAGGTAGAGTGGGACATCCCTGGGACTATATTGAACAATGGGGTTGGATTACACATCAGAGGATATCCTAAGGGAGGGAAAACCCCTCTGAGGCCACCTGATTGTGAACTTATCCATTGACATAATTTAATAGTGAGATGATACACCTTGGATAGTGAATCGATGTCATTCAGAAGGTAAGTTATTTGTAGAAAAAATCCAATCAGTGCGTCTATGGCCTTTGTTAAGAAATTTATGCCTCAACATTCTGGATTTTCCCATGAAGACTTGGCATTTTTCTTCATGCTCTACCCTTTACCGCTTTACCATGGTGGTTTAGCTTGGTCTTGGTGGTGTCTTTCTGGAGGTTACTGTCTTACCGCGCATGGTGAGTTCACTAACCGTGGTGGTGCGGTAAGGCCACTTGCAGCCTGCACTGGCGGTTACCAACTTATTGTGCGTGGTGACTTCTCTCACCACGGTGGCATGGTAAGGTCGCTAGTGGCCTGGCTCGGTGGTTACCACCTTACCACTGGTGGTGGTCCCTCTGACCTCGGTGTCCATGCTAAGATCACCAACGATCAGCCTAGTGGTTACTACCCTAGCGCAGGGTGGCTTGGAGGCCCCCGCAATAGCATAGTGTGACCACCAGCGATTTGCTCGGTAGATACCGCTGCATCGCAATAAGGCTCATTTGGATCGGCGGTAGTGCGGGATGGCTGAGGGTGAGCTCGGGTGAGCTCATCACCATACCGCGAGTCAACTTAGGCAGGGGCATGGTGGTGTGGTGGATTCAAGGTGCGAGTCTGGATGGCTTACTTCCATACTGCAAGGCAAGTCGGATAGGGCAGCGGTAGTGAGGTAGATGGTTGGGTGAGCTCGGGCGACCTCATCGCTGTACCGCAGCTGGGACAAAGGAGCTCGGCAGTTCCATCGTAAGAGCTCAGATGAGCTCAGAACTCAATTGAACGAGTTGGACAGGTTTGATCGATTGTTAAAAGCTGTGAACGAATGGAATGGAGACACATGGAAGATCTTTAAGATCTCATTGGCTGAATGATTATTTTATGATGTGCAATTGAGCTGCATTATTAAAGGGAGGTTGATGGACATGTCTGAGACCTATTTAATGGTGTGCATCTTGATGCATGTTGAATAAGTGGTGCACGTTATCAGAAATGGAATGCTTGCAGGTGGATAATTGATTATCCTAATGACCATTGCTGGCAAGGATGGGCTGAACAGGTATGCACACGGAGTGAGATTATAAAGTAATCTCGTGTGCATTCAAACCAGACGATGAGTGAAGAAAGAGAGAGGCTGAGAGTGTTTGAGTGGTATTTTACCATGAACACTTAGACTCTCAGATCTGCAAGGATGTGAACCTGTGGAGACCAATAGGCTTGGTTGGCCATGAGGCTAGCTATGACAGTCATTTATGAGGAGCTGAAGGGAATCTACATAGTATGGCATGAAGAAATTATAACTATGTGAAGATTTTGTTTTATTGTTGCCTATATTCTCCAGATGAATAACATGTAATCTCCTAAAGAGCATAGCTCTGGTTTTGTATTGTAACCATTTTAGTTAATAAATAATACATGTGAGTTGAGTGTTTTGGAGGGTGGGGTTTTTTATCCGAAAGGCTTTTCTCCACGTAAATCTATGTGTTCATAGTTTTGTCTTTCATGGTTGTTTGATTCTACAAACTAAATTTGTGCTTGTGTTGAATCTATTATAATTTTAGCATTTACTTATCTTAGAGGATCAATGGGGGATCATATGTGCCCGTTTCTACTTTATGGCATAGTTTTTTGTGTCTTTGTTGTGATTTGAATGAAAATCACTAAGGCACTATTGTCTTAGATGCTGATCTATGATGTCAGACCAATCTTGTATCCCTAAAAAATGGAGTTAGAGCTGGTTGAAGGAGGTCGAGGCTTGATGATACCAACAAGTGGTGTCAAAGCCTTCTCCTGGTTACTGAAGTTCTGGGTATTTCTCCTGTGATGATTTCTTAGCCTAGCAAGCTTGAGGAAATCTAGAAAAATCGGTTGGTGATTGATCCTTTGATGAGTGGAAGTTGCTTCTTTGATTCAACTCATAGTTTTGAAAGACACTAGAGTTTCTTGGAGTTGATCATATTATTGTAATATGGCCTAAGGCTCCTAGCTCGCAACAAATGTTCCTAATGCAAAGGAGGTGAGATGTGCTTGTGGTTGTGTTGCAGCGAAGTGTGGTTTCATATTGGGTGTCTCTGTGAGAGGCTCCCTGGTGGTATGGAGTTACTTGTGTTGTTGTTCAACCATAAAGTTTTGGTGCTTGTGTTGGGTGTTCTGAATTAGCACTGAAGGCTATTTCTCTGCTACTCTAATTGCATGGAGGCTATGAAGTTGATCCTGGTGGTCTACAACTTCTGAATACCCTGGCTCTCTCATATGCTTGTGTATGACTGTGGTTTTTTGGAATTGGTCTTAAATGGACCTACTATTTTGTTCTAAATAAGTGTCTTGCACTTGCATGGTTTAGATTCATGTCTTTGGCTCTAAAGGTTTTCTGTAGATTTTCCTAAAAATTCTATCATGCATATTCATGTTTCTTTTCATTATTTTGGTTAACCACGATGGTTGTGTGTAGACTCTTGAGTCATCTAGATGAGCAGTGAATATGGAGATGCATGGGTGTTTTATAAACACTATGGTTTTGCAAGTTGTACAGGTCAAGAAAAAACTTGTGGTGTGTGGAGCTGTTGTTCAACTATTTTCTAGAACCTGGCTTCTTGGGTGTGATTGGATGAGACAGCTACAGTTCGACGTGGTTTTGAGGAGATGTGATGTCTTCTCTACATGGGAGTATTGGTATGAGTTTCTCTTTCAACATTTTTGTGGTGTGCTTGTTTTTTTAGACTATGGTGGTTGATTTGTGGACATAATTGGTGAATCAGATCTATAGTTGATATGGTGTTTGAGTCATGTTGTGTACGTGGGTTGTTCCATTTTTTTATCTCACTTTTGTAGTTTCTAGTGTGATGATAGATTTGCAGGTTTCATTGGTTGCATCGACGAGTTGTGCAATTTTGTGGGCTTTCCTTACCTACATGTTTGTTGTGAGACAACTTGGAAGTGGACTGTCATTATCCACTAGGTTGCTTTTGTGATGGTGCATATTTGTTAGCTAACCTTGTCTGTGGTCACTTGTGCATTAGCGTGGTTGTTTCGAGATGAGAGGAGGAATGGCGTATGAGTACTTGAATAGTCGGTTATGGACCAGTAGCATGTGTATCATGATTTCATGGAGAGCTGGACACACTGGCTTTTGTAAGCTTTTCACAGTGATGGTGTGGTTTGTGTGATCTGGTGATCTTGGTGCAATTCGGCGTTGTTGTCTGATGGACATGTCATTTTATACCTAGAGGTTTTTGGATCAGAAAATGTTTGGTCATGATGCTTGGAGAACTCGGTGTCACATTTCAGTGGAACCTTTAGCACTAACTATGGATTCATCACTTGGTGGTGAATGATCTTCGTTGGTGTTGCAGATGCTTCTTGAGGAATCTTAGATCCTGTTGCTGAAAAAGAGTTTCTTTCGCATCTGCATGGTCACTATTTGAAGATGTGCAGCATCTTGGAGCCATGGAGGACATTGGTTGTTTTTGGCTGAGATGTTGGTGGTGCTTGATAGGTGATGTTGGCTTAGATTTTGTTTTCTTTATGTCATGGTATACTCTTGCTTGTGCATTAGAGTTTTGGCATGTTTCTTTGCTCTTGAGATCATGGATAGCTCACTTGAAGCATGGTATCTCCTAATGGAGATTTGTAGATCATGATGTCATGATAAGCTCCTATCCTAGTTTTTGGAGCTTTGATAGTGGTCTTGGGTTTCTCTTTATTTTGAGTACATTGTTCATATGCTAGAGGACTTCATGTTTATTACAGTGATGCAATTTGGAGTTAGCATGAAATGATAGGTTGTTGGTGCTCATGGATGCATGGAGAATCAGGTGAGGCTGGAATTATTTTTAGAATGTTGTTTTAATAGTTGAATGTTTGGGTAGCCTGCACCTTGGTTGAACGTGAGTTCAATAGAGACCATGAAGGAAATTGCTCTTGGGTAAGTCACGATGACTTGTATATCTTGGAGGAGCATTTTTTCTTTTATTCTTGGTTTGCTCAAAAGTAAAGTTTATTTGAAAGGTATTCACCCATTATACCTTTCAGATGTATGTTATGCTTTGTCTTTCATGGATGTGAATCTTGAGTTGTTTTAAAATTCTAGAGGACTCATAATGAAAGGTGGACAACATAATGAATCTCCTTGTGCTTTTGAGGACAAGTAGGAGATGGTTATATGGGTTATTCTGATCTTCTTTGAGGTTCTTACATCCATGGGGTTGTTGGGTGTTGTTATGGCTTTTCCCTTTGGGATGTGAAGAAGATCATTCTTGACACAACTGGAATTTAGAAGTGTATGTAGGAGGATGCTACATGTTATGATTTGTTGTTTTCTCTCTATACTGGTCTTTTTTCTTCCTTAATGTTCATTTGACTTTAGATGTATGTGGATCCATGGTGTTTCCTTCTTCAGTCAGATATGGAACCTTGGAAGAATGTGGAAGACTATTGAGAGAAATGTCTCTTGCAGCAGGTGGTTGCAGGTTGTGCATATCAGTGTGGATGTTCCTTGGAACTACATAGTTACATTTTTCTTTGTGCAAGTGGTTGGTGGACTCGGTATTCCTGGATCACTTGTGATGGTGCTTTGTTTGCACTCATCCAGACAGTACCCTAGCAGTGGGAGTACTTGGTCGTATTTAGTCTTTTGATTGGTTGACATATGGTGCTTATGTTTTCTACTGATGGGTGGTTATGTGATGGCGTGATTTTACTAATGTACATATCTTTGAGGTAAGAGTGATTGGATGGTTTTAGCATGAGTTGTAGATGTTGGTTTTCAATTGTGTAGGTTTGTTCAGTTGGATGGGGGCAATCAGTTGTTTGGATGTTGTTCTAGCTAGTTTTTTTTTTGTTCTAGAGAATGGTTTCTATGCTCATGTTGAGCTTCATTGTTGTTGTTGTGGCTTTTCCACCTGAAGGATCAGATGCTTGCATTCCTGAGTCTGGTGCATTTTTGCCTTGGCATGTTCCTATGTTTGAAGTTGTTGCCTGAGATGGTGGAAATTTTTGGATGTCGTTGTAGGTGTCTTGGTTGGAGTGTGGAAGCTAGTGTTGGTCCTTGTTCATGTTTGGAGGAAGCCTGAATGTCTTCATCAAGTGGGAGATTGTTGGGAAATTTATGCCTCAACATTCTGGATTTTCCCATGAAGACTTGGCATTTTTCTTCATGTTCTACCCTTTAACTCTTTACCATGGTGGTTTGGATTGGTCTTGGTGGTGTCTGTCTAACGATTACCGCCTTACTGTGCCTGGTGAGTTCACTCACCACGGTGGCCCTGGAAGGCCACCTACAGCCTGCACTGGCAGTTACCACCTTATTGTGTGTGGTAAGTTCTCTCACTGTGGTGGCATGGTAATTTTCCATATCACAATATCTCTGGTCTCGATCAGATTCATTGATGATCTAGCCTTCAAATACATTTGAACTGGCAAGGAAAGCAAGAATATACTATTCATCATCAAAAACCTAGAAATTTTGGATGTTGTCAGGGATAGCAGGAATGGACACTAATTCCACAAAGAATATTTTTAGTTTGAAATCTTCCATGGGCTCTAAAGTACTAGCAGAAATAGTATCTGGTTATCTTCTTTGGGGATCAATTTGATTCCAAAAGCATCAAAGTCATCTATTAGATTCCATATCTTATTCTTGTACACAACCAACCTCTTGTTATGGCATGTATATTGACTATGAACTTTATTAATAATCACGTCAAAATCTCCGATGACTATTAGAGCTATAATTTTCTTCTGATGCACAAGCATTAGTCCTTTAGCAAGTGCCTCATATTTTGCGACATTGTTAGTGCAGCCAAACTAAAACCTATAAGAAGAAAAATATGTTTTCCCTTTCAGGTTTGTTAACTCAACTCCAACCCCACTCCCTGTTTTAGACTTGGAACCATCAAATTTAAGGGTCCAAAGTTGGTCTAGGGCTGGGATCTCCTTCTTTAGGTGAGTCGTGGGTGTTTTCTTGTGAGAAATAAGTTGCAGTTCAGACTAGTTTAGTACATCAGGATTGGGATGCTTTAGAAATGATGTTCATTAGGTACTTCAATTAAATTTAAAACTTGTGCATAAACTATTTTTTGTACCTCACCTTGATCAACACTTCTACAATTGGGTATCTTTTTAAGAAACCCCTTGGGAATTGGAAGGTTAGCAGGCGTAAGTGTGTAAGATAACTTTTTAGATTCCTCATTGTTACTTTGTAAATCAAACAATAAGACCTAAGTTTGTTCCGCTTGGGGAGAAACTTCATCTTGGATATTCTTGGTCCTTGTCAAAATAGTTGCTTCTCTAGCCTCAAATGGGAATTGATTCGAAGATGTTTTGGGATGATGTTCACAAGCCTCTACTGACTGATAGACATGGTTGAGAATATCTACACAAGGCTGACATGTTAGCTCAAAATGGCTCTAGTAATGGACCCTACACTATTTTGGGAGTAACAAACTCCATAGATCATCCTCATCTCCCGAAACCAGCCTATCTTGTTGTAATTTTTTAATTAAAACTTGTTCGTTGATAGTGGTCATAAGATGACTGTGTTGTAAAGACTGTGAGCACTCATGGCTAATCATCAATAAGGTAATATTTTCTTCTTCTTTCCTATACATCCCTATTTTAGTTTCAAAGTAAGCTACCTTGTTAGGACAATCATATTTTGTGATCATATATTTCAGATGAGGTTTGCTTTCGATCCTAATCTAAGTTTCTACCCCTTTCCATGGGAGCCACATGTGTGAGAAATTTAGGGAGAGATAACCTCCAATACTCTACATCAAATCTCTACTATGTAACATGCCATATGTTTCAGGGATATTAGCCACCTGAATATCCATTTATCCGTGAATGATGTTTCTTAATATTTTTCAATCTGTTAATTCTAGTAATGAACTTGTGATATTTATTCTTGAAAAGTAAAAAAAGGGTGATGATGAATGGTTGTATGATTCAATTTGCACTGTGAATGAATGCAATGGTATGGATTACTTCGTAAATTGTATTGCTCTATATTTTAATTAATTAGGAAGGTGCTCATTGTTAGAATTGCATGTCTGAATTAAAGAAATATGTGTTCATGTTTTTCTATCCCAAAGCCTTGATCAATCTTTTGATATTTATTTAAAAACCCCAAATGTTAAGTTATTTTATACTATCCAATTTTTACTTGTTTACTAGCAAGCCCCTTGAACATTATAGCCTCATTGACTACTTAACAAAACAACAATGTTGTGATCCAACATCTAGGACCTTGGAAGGTGATTGATTTAATTATTGTTTATCTTTTTTAGGAGAGGTAAGATGATTGCATCTTACCTGCATGTTTTTGTGTCAATTTGGCCATCAACACCCACTAGAATATTTTGTGGGATTGATATTAATTTTATTAGATACCATGGGTTTGTAGAGGAGCCCTTTAGATTGCCAAAATTTGTTATAGATAGAATACTTGCCCTAGAGGTATTCCATCAATTGAGAATTCTAGATAATTCTTATGGTTCCAAAAGGAACAAGAAGAAGCTTCACTCAATTCCCCCCACTATTGCCAAGGGAAAAGGAGTTTTTTTAAAAATGGAAGAACAAGATTTTCTGACCAAAAAATTGGCTTATCTTGACCTAGTTCTCATTTATGAAAAAATGGAAATACAATATATATGGGCATATATCATTCAAATATGAATCACAACCATATTGGGAGGAAAGGAGAAACTCGATTGAGGAGAGGGCAGAAGGTCTTTGTCAACCTAGATTTCATACCATTTGTGAAACTCCTATGGCTCTCCTTCTATACAACTATAATAGAATACCGACAAAGTATCCTTATGGACAAGTCTATTAAGAAACATTTAAAGAATGAGGGGTGTTAAGAAATAAAATGAGATGATTTTTGGAGTTATCAATAGGAAATCAAGCAGCTAGGCCCCTTATGTGAAGCTATTAAAAAAGATGAGCACTTTGAACAGATCTATGATCTAGAGGCTAGATCTGATTTGGACCCAAGGTTTGATCAGGGGATTGAACAAGAGAATTCATATTATTATGATTCACTACTTCAAGTGGCTGAAGTGAAAAATGGGAAGGATAAGGTATCATGATACAAGGGACCACAAGTTGCTTCATCCACAAGCATCTTGAAAAAAGAAAAATTAACTCGATGGCCTACAAGAAAGTCTCCAATAGGTTGAGGATCCCAAGGTTTGTCAAGATTGATGATGGAAGAATCTAGAGCGATGAGAATTCCTATTACAAAGAGGAGAAGGATCTGGGAATTAGGTAGATGGGAGGACAAAGAAGTGAACTTTTCCCCACAAGAATCTTTAGCCCCCACAATCTGGGTAAGTTTCGTGCCCACTATTCTTTCTTCCACTGCATCATTAGTAGCTAGTATCCCTTCATCTACAAAATAAAATCCCCCATCCCTCGACTCCAATCTACTTATCCTTAACATACCCTTGACCATATTTGATCATGAGCCTCATATGGAAACCCCACATGATGAATGTGCATATTCTTCTATAGCCACGATTGACACTTTGATCTCTTTATCTGAGGTATAGGTTGTAAACACAAAACCACCCATAATATAGGCCTCATCACTTTTGTCTACTTCCATGAATATGCCTTTATTTCTTCCCACCGGCCCCTTTACCCTAATGAGCACTCTTTTGTCCTCTTAATTCATACATTGTATCCCAACGTTTTCACCAATAATGATTCCTTTTGCCTCCCCCCAAACTTAGCTAGCTAAAAGTACACCTAATGTCACCCTCTATGGCCTCCCCACACATTTCTCTATTGTTGCACAAATTATTGAGCCCCTAAAAAACCTCTAGACCCAAATGGAATTTACTAAGCAAGCTCGATAAGAAAGAAAACAAAAACTATAGGTAAAGGCCATGGTAAACGTAGGCGCTCGAAAGCTAGAGACTTGTTTTGATGAAGAGAAAAATTCTTTATTGATCATATCTATGAGGCCATAGGTATCCAAACTAGAGGGATAGATGTAGTATGAAGATTATGAGATCCAAGTTGTAGGTATAAACCTAAGAAAAGTGCTCCCACATGAAAAAATAGGCCTTGCCAAAGAAACATACAAAGTGGTATACATTGATTACAAGAAGTTGGATAAGAAGTTAAAAAAGTGTGAGGCAGATTTGGTGAGTGTAAAGGCCATAGTGGATAGACTATAGGAAAAAATCAAGGTGAAGAATATGGATATGGCTCACTTGAGATAGGCACATGATCAACAGAGAGAAGAGGCTAAGTCGCTTGAGGAGACTCAGAATGAAAGGGATCGACTTTGTGCCAAGGTACAAAGATTGGAGCACAATGTTGAGGCTGGGTGCAAAAAAATAGAATATTTAAAGGCCTAAATGCAGGGATTCATGGGAGAACATCAATAGAAACAAAATGAGTTTCTTAACATAAAGGGCCGACAAAAAAATATATGTGCACAATTATAGAGAGCTATAGAAGATGGAAAAGGAAAGGGATAAAATACAAGAAGAATTGTCTAATGCTCAATCCTAGGTGATTGAAAGTCTTCAAAAGGCCCAAGTAGAAACGAATAAGGAGAAATGGGATAAATAGGATATCGAGTCTATTCTATAGATTCAAAACAGAGAGATGGAGAAGTTACACTTAGAACTTTCAAGTGCCCTCCATAAGATGGATCTATTGAAGGAAGATGTAAAGGATAAGGAGTCTCAATTAGCTATGGCTTGAAGGTCCAAGCTCCTCTTGATACTCAAGGTATTTTTTTCTTCCCATTGGGACATAATCATGGTTGTAGTACCAGCTATAAAACTATCCTTGATATTCTTGACAAATGCACAGGAATTAGATGTGAAGGTCGGTCCAATAGTTGACCAAATTATTCATATGATCACCCCCTATGCTAAAGAGTTGGTTAATTTGATTGTCAAATTATATAAGGAAATAGAGGATTCTTTAAAATATGCTAGAATCCTAGACCGAAGGATACCTGCAAGAAAAGAAAAAAAAATCGTCATCTACAACTAGGTTGCCTAGTGAAGCAAGGCTTGCCAGTTGGCACTGGCTAAGAAGTTCAAAAAAATAAAGGAAGACTTTGAGGTCCTAATACATTTTGGATTACCCTCCCCATTCTTTCTAAACAAAGGGATGTTTACAAAAGAACAGATCAAGGAGGTCATCAATTTCAAATGACATGACTCCTAAGTAGGACACATGGCTACATCATGATGATTTTCCACAAGCTACTCCCATGGAATCAAAAATCATGCGCCAGCATGCCATGTCACTCATATTTTTTTAGGTAGGTTGTTTCACCTATGAGTGTTATTTATTTTGTGGAATTTTTTGGCCAACATGGAAGATCTTACACTTTTGGGATAAGTCTTTTAGGTAGGGCCATTATTACTTATAGCTGATCAAATAAGATTTTACTAGGTAGTGATGAATTCAGATCCTCTTTTGAAAGAAAAATATTTGTGATGGATCCCACAACATCCAAAGCCATTAATGAAGCAAATCAAATTTCATTATTAAATATTGACATGATCAAACCAAATCCTTGATCAGATTGCAGAATATCAGATGAGGACACCTCTTAGAAATTCATCCCTATCAACAATGAATACCCAGTATCAACACATCTTCTAGCCCTATAAAAGGAAGCTTCAATAGCTTTTCAAGGAGGATCAAGCATCATCAATATAGAAGGTATTTTTTCTGTTAGAAGAATTAGAGTAGTAGAGATATAGGAGGATTTTTATAGATCTTTTTTTTTTCTATATGGCATATTAAATATTATCAAGAGGATCACTTAGATTGGTATCCAACCTTTTCATTTATGCTATTTTTGCAAGAACAAGTAATAGAAGGAAGAGATATATGAGATTGTGCATCTATGGCCTCTATCATATATTGTATTTCCATGTTTTGTGTATGTTGAATGCTATGTGTCAACTCATTCAAGTATAGTCTTGGACATTTCTTTTTATGCCACTACCTTTTATGTTTGAATAATGCTATCTTTCAGAAATTGAATCATGTTGGTTATACTCTTTCATTTTTCTACAAATTTTATGCTAATTTTCATATTATGTTGTAAGAGTAAGATGAATCTGTAAGATCTAAAGTATTTCTCTCAATATTGGGTTCTCTTTTTTGCTTGAACTTGAATTGGTGCTTCCCACAGGGAGATTTGAATGTCTACTCTATGCCTAAATCAGCCTTAGTTGTTCATTTTCATCCCAAAAATGAAGTTTCTATGGAATTTTGTGTTCACTTTATCAGAAAATGGAGCAGTTAGAGGGCTTTGAAATTTTATAAAACCTTTGGTGCATTGCCACCTTTATTTTTCTTGTATTCATTTCTTTGTCCCTTTCCCCATACCCAAAGGAGAATTGGCTTCTTTAACAATCCTAGAGGTTATTTAGTGAGACGCAAGAAGGTCCCCCACTCACTAAATTTTGCATAAGGTTGTTTGGGAGAAGCACAAGATTTCATGATCAACAATACCTCTTCTTTATATTTAGATTAGCTTTGTGTGTTTTTTTATGTTCCCCCGTTCTTGTCTGTTAGTGTTAGTGCTCTCTTCTAGAGGACCCTTGATAACCTTGAAGGTACTTAGATACAAGAGAGGAAATCTAGCATAAATTTTTTTTTGTTTGTTTTATCTTTCTTCTACATGTTGTAAACCTTTCTTTTCACATAGATGATAATACAAAGAATTTGGGTTTTTAGGTCTCTTCCATGTTGACCTAGATTTTTATTTGTCTTCATGCTCTCTTCTTCCTATTCCAATCTATTTGGGGAGTGATGATAGTTCAGACATATTATATTATATTATCTATATGTACATCTATGATAAGTTTTTACCTTGAATAATTGGACCCCCCTATGATCTTGATTTCTTCATCCTTTTTTTCTTGATGTTGTGGATTGTATGTGTTACCCCTCATGCAACAACATTCCATCAATACAACTTTCCATGTATTTCATGACACAATATCTCAATGTATTTTCTTCTCCTTAGAATGAGCTACACTCCTTTGTGTAGCACACATCATTCTAAGAGGGGATATCATATATGGATTATCTTTATTTAATAAATTACATGGATTAAAAATCTTGATGCCTCTTGAGCTTGTCATCTAGGTTGGGGACAACCCGACTAGACTTGTCTTATAATATCATCTTTTCGCAATAGGGGTTCTCCTCGCAATGTTTGTTTCTATCATTCATCATTTTTGTGATAGGTATTCTCCTCCTTGTAGGATTTGTTTCTATCACTCATATTTATATCTTCTTACCGTATGGTCTCTAGCATAGTGCAGCTTACTTTCCATACCTATCAGTGTTATCTTTTTTCTAACTAGATTAAATCATGTCTATTTTTCACTTTTTTTCCTAAAGTGTTTGTTTGCAACTAACATGTTTGTGGTGAAATTATAGTAATATTTGTAGGATGGATAACCCATGTCCTCTTCATGTTTTGGCTTGACTTCCTAATTGCATATACTAGATCAAATGCATACCTCCTCTTCATCTAGGGTATATTTTATTCAACATTTTTCTCTCTACTTTACCTCACATATGTTAGAGTACATATGCTTGCTAAAGTGGGGGAAAAATGTAAGGCCAAAAATTGCACCCAATTTTACATTACATAAATCTCCCTTTTATCTTAATTAAATTCAATAATGAAATTTACACTTCACCTAACTTTAATCTTGTCATTAACCCTTTCATTTTTGGCAATTTAAAGAAGCTTTTTTTATGGACAACCATGAGTTGCAAAAATGTCTATATGTCACACCAACATCCTAAAAATATTTCTTCTTTCATAGTCATTAAGGTGTTACTTTTCTTACCTGAACTCGAATTATAATGTCTTTGAATCTTGCAAACATGTCAAAAATTCCCATTTGCATGTTTATATCCCATTCAAACTTCCCTTTTTTCCATTCCTTCAAATTTATATAATCTTCCGTTCACTCTAGCTCATTCTTCTCCATATTTTTATCTCATTCTCTCAATCTATCAAGTTATCTTGCTCATTTTCTCTCTAAATCAACACTTTGGCTCTCTTGGCACATCTTGTATGAACTTGGAGGTTGTATACTCTTCCTTTTTTCATTGTCATCTTCCAAAGGAGGATAATTGTAATCTTTCTATTGTATTATGATCTTTATTTTGATAACACATTGTCATTCTAACATGTCTATTATCTTTATCTTGTTTATTTACTTTCTTGTCTATTATTTCCTCTATCTATCTTTCTAGCTATCTGTGGAGGTGGCAACACCTACATGGGGTTTTGAATGAGGAATGCCCCTAAAATAGAACTAACCATTTTTCCATTTCTTTGTGTGCAATTTTTGAAGGTGTTTCTTCTCTTTTCATTTTCATAATTTCCATTTAATCTCATTTAGATTATGTTTGTTAGTGCTATTTTGTTTATCTCTATTATTCTGTTAGTTTAACACATCTTTAAGATTTTAGTTTCTAAATAGAGAGTAGGTTCTTTGTGCTTTCTTGTAACAAAATCTATTTTTAGTTCATACGAGACTACAATGTGTTGTGGGAACATTTGTGCACCACATTGTCATCCTTGGATGAAAGCTTATTGGTTTGTCCAGAAAATATCTACAATTTTCTCTTTCGGTTTTTGAAATCCTCACCTCTTAATTCATTATAAAATATAAAACATAAACAATCTCCCTTGTCTTTCCATTTTGTAACCTGGGCTTTATTCCTTGAGGTAGTTGAGGAAAATTCACTCTTGATGGGGGGTGCCAATTTTCCTCCTGCATAGGATGATTGACAGAATGAATGGGTTGAGGTGGAGTAAAATCTCCTTGACATTCTCATAAAGTCTTATCTAAATGCCTAATAATGTGTAGAGAATGGGAATTTCAAGTCCTCTAATGAGAGGTGCTCCCAAGTTGAGAATGGAGAGGATGATTTTTTGTTGTCATTATGGATAGAGGCACATTTGTTTGTTCAAATGTGCTCAGATTATGAGATATATGTTGTTTAGAGGGAGGTTTCTCCTTTAGCTACTAAGCCTTATTTGTCTAGGTCTTTATTGTGTGTCCTTGGTAGCTCTCTTAGGAGGGGATTTCTACTACCCTCTCCCATGAAATCTATGGTGCTTTGTTCCTCTAACCTTATTTGGTGAGATTTTTCCTCGTTAGCATGCTACAAGCTCATAGATTTGAAATTTTAGGGGTGATGTGATTGCTCCCCTTGATAAGAAATATTTTTATCTTGATTCATCTCCCTTGTTGGTTTTAGATCCCATGCCTTCCATCATTATTGGTTTGCATGGTGTTGATGTCAAGCCTTCCCTATGTTCTAGTGTAGGCTTCTATACAACAAATCCTTGCCAAGAGGTGGTCCCCATTCTACTCCCTATTTCTTAGACCATTATGAATTTTATATTGATTCATATAGTTTCTCCTTCGTTATGTGTGTCTTAGGCCTATTACGATGGGGTTATCTCCTCCTCCATGAAACCCCATGTTTTCATTCCTAGTCTTAGAAATGTTCCTTGTGGCTCTTTTAGGATTTTTGATGTCTCCTTATAAAGATATTCTACTAGGTTACAATCTACCCTCATTGGTAGATTATTTGGTTATTGGTCAAACATTAACGTTATTCCTAGATGGGAAACCAATTGATGGAATATTTTTGGTCTTCGTTTTGCTGCAATGTTAAATGAATACCTCATTTTCTCGTTTCATTCCATGGAGGACTATTCAATAGTTTTATGGGGTGGTCACTGGTTTCTTGGTAGGCATTATCTTCATTTATTAACATGGACTACTAGCTTTGATGCTCCACAGGTAATAATGGTTGATATTAGGGTCTAACTTCCTAAGCTACCACTAGAATTCTAGGATGAAAGTATCATCCAAGGTATAACTAACACTATTGGTCAATGAGTTTCCATTGAAAATGTTACCAAATATATAAAAATATCCCTTTTGTTCTATTCTATATTTGTGTTGAAATTCATAAGGTTTTCCCAAGCAATATCAAGTTATGATCCAAGTTGGGTGTCTAGGAGCAAGGAATTCTTTATGAATCCCTTCCACTATGCAAAGGACATTCCAAGATAAGGCATGGATTTTTGGTTTTGAATACTCTTGAGCCTGCCTCTTTGGATAGGCGCCCCATGGTGTTGTTTCCTCAATCTCTTGACAAAGGGAAGAAGTTGGATTCCATAAAGAAGGACCTCATTGATATGGGAAAATGTTCCCTAGGAAAAATAAAAAGAAAACTTATTAATGTGTTTGAGAATCCTTTTGTTGATATTTCTTCTCCAAAAATTGGCAGGCCATCTCATTTAGTCTCTATTCTTTAGTTCCCTTTGGTGAGGTTTAGATTCAAACCACATTGATTTTTTATTCATTTTTTGTTGAAGGTTACGAGTTCCTTTCAAATCCATTATTGGCTCATCACTCTAGTCAAAAGTGTTTGTTGGTCCTTGTTTGATTTTATCTCCTTTGATATTTTTTAATATTTTCAGTCTCTATTCCTTTTTTAGTTAAAAGACCAAAGTATTAAAATATTTATATTATTTTAATAGCTGAAATACATGTAGTCTAAAGAAACTATAGAAAATTATTGGTGCCCCTACATCCATCCAAATTTAAAACAAACTTTAAAAAATCTAGAATCCAAACTCCCAATAGCCTAGAAGTAGATTTGAAATCTTGCTACCAAATAAAATTGTCATTTCGTGGAAAAAAAAATTATGCTTATGGACATAATGTAGACCTTTTATAATAAATTAAACTATACGCTACCAATTTCTTGTATATAATTGATAAAGTTGCCGACCCATTCAAAGTCTTTGAGCCACTCAGTATGCAATATTTTCTTGAGGAAGATTTATACTACCACCTCTACCCACTCTATGTTCTCATAACACCTTGCCTTTGATTTCCAGTATGAAAGGGAAAAAGGTTACTTACTGTGATATAAGGGGGACTCGTTGCACACGGGTCTCTTCCTTCTAAAGAGATCACCAGGGAACGAAATGCCCTTATACACCTCAATTGAATGAATCAATGGAATCACGAAGAGGAATGAGGAAATAATTTTAGGGCTTGAGAGAATAAGACTTCTAGGTTTCTATCCCTGACTGAGAAGCTCTCGACCAAAAGATGTCAATGCAATTCTAGGACACCACTGTGGCACACTGTCATCTGAAAGATGCATAGGCATCCCAAGTCACGGAGAACTCAGGAGCTCAGGTAGATAGAATAGATTCTTATTTCTAGACTTGGACTAGAAGACTTAAGGAATTGGATAATCAATAGAAAGTCAAAAGCTAAAGGGAAATACAAGGGAACTCGAAACAAGATCACCTTCATGCCTTCAAATCCTTAGTCCAAGATCTTGTTCGTAACCTAGACACAACAGATTAAGGGGAAAATTTTTGGGTTGTATAGGGGCCTACCTCAGTCAAACCCCCGTATTGGTGTTCCCACCTCCACAGATAGCTAGGTTTGGTAGAGAGTGCAAAGGAAATAAAAAAGTAAGTGGTGAAAACAAAACCCACTTGAGAGTATAGCCCTCACAACAAAGTAATCAATGAACTAGTACGAAAAAGTGATGAGAGAGAGTATTACCCACAGGTCGAGACCCTCTTGCGGAGCACATGAGTGCACCAAAATGTGCTTGCTTGAGAGATGGTAGCTGCCAAAGGGACCTCAGTCTGGCATGGCTTCACTAGTAAGAGTGTTGCTATTCGAGGGTAGAGCCTTTCCAAGACAAGAGCAAGTGGAGAGAATGCTTGAGTTGATTGCTTCCAACCCCAAAATGAGGACCTAAAGGGGTTTTTAATGCATGCAAGGGCTACACGGAGTTGTTTCACTCGAGACCTAATAACCTGGACACGTGTCGCTAGGGTTAGGTTTCTAGATTCGTCGTTTCAAACTCAGAAAATCACCAAGATGCTAGCACCCCGTGTGGACGTTTGCATGCTACGCAGGCATCTCGGGCCTAGATTTTTGGGAAACGCCTTGTCAGGATCCTTTCGTCTCACCATGTACCCTTATGGAGTTAGAATCATGAAACTTTGACTCATGGGATTTTTCCATTAATGTTTCTAAGATGTCATAAATGCTAGACAAGATGAAAAAATGTGGAATTGCCCCTAGGTGAAATTCTATGACTACATTTTTCCCCCACTTTAGTGGGCTTGATATTAGAAAGAATTAGCCTCACTAAAGTAGAGAAGAAAAATTTCACCCAAATTATGAATTTTACAAAAATGCCTGCGAGGAAGAAGGATCGTAGTGGTCGCCGAGGTCAAGCCAAATGGTACCAACAATGCCCCCATCTTTTGAGTTCAACAATCAGAAACACCAAGGTTGCAAAAAAATATTCAAAATCGTATCTTGTAAAACTAAAATTTTGAGTCAATTTTGAAAAATCAGAAGAAACTACCAAGGATGGAAGAATGATCAAGAAAAAGTGATTGATTTTGGGGAAAAATATGGTCAAGAGGTGAGTATATGCCCCCTCCTAAGTTTTCCCTAGAATGGTGGGGTAAAGTCAGGAGAAACTGAGGAGCCATGAGCTCCAAGAAATATGGACCCTAGGGGGCCTATAAATACCTAGGTGGGCCCCCAGAAGGGTCATTGTCACTATTCACAACAAGAAGATTGTTGACTTTTATGAGACAAAAGCTAGAAAAATGTTGAGCAGGAGAGAGTACAAGGCCATGAGGGTTGAGTAGCTACGAGATGACATTGCCATGGGCTGTGAGGTCGATCAGGTAGGCTTCGAGGTGCATAGGCATCCAAAATGTGCGCCTACGTCCTCTTTTCGCACTTTCATCTGGGATTGGTGCTGGCATCCTAGATCTACATTGTCATCTTGAGGATGCATTGGCTTCCTTTGAGAAACAATCGCAGATCTGAGACACAGGAATGCCATGCTAATGTCTATGTGACACGTATTTTTCTATTTTGTATGTATTTCTATGATGATCAGGCTTTTGAATTACACCATTTTAAATTTTTGTAGGATTATCTGGAGATTTGAGAGCATCCCAGAGGGCGATCATTTTTCCTCGTCCGAGAGCAGAGAGAATGGTTGTCTTCGGATGAGGTCACCCATTTAGAGTGGGTCGATCTCTGTCACGTGTTCACCATGCTAGAGATGTGCTATCCTGATGGGATGCTCACTCCTCTGATGGAGCGGTGGGATGCTACCACTTCCTCTTTCCATCTTCCCTATGGGGAGATGACCATTACTCTAGAGGATGTATATTAGATCCTCAAGCTTCCCATCCATGGATGACAAGTGGCTTTGGATGACACTCAGCCACTACAGGAGAACATCGAGGGAGTTAGCTATTTCACAAGGTGGACTGAAGAAAGTGACGACACTAGTCACAAATATACGCATTGTTATGAGCATGTGAGGACGACAGCGCCACTCCTATGCTAGGTGATGGCGGTGACCATTTCTTTTTGCATCACCATAGACAGGAAAGGCTTGCACCTGCACGAGGGCCTCATCCTAATTGTCAAAGATATGGTGGAGCACAAGATAGCTTATGCCTGGGGGTGCAGTATGGTAGCGCACCTCTACCAAGAGCTAGGGTGGTATGTTCATTACAAGTATCATAGCCTTATAGTGTGTACACTTTTTCAAGTGTGGGAATTCTCCCACATCATGTGCACCTGGCTGATTGGTTTTCTTCAGGGATGACCATATGATCTCCCCATGGCCCACTAGTATGATATGATAGGCTAGTGGCATTTTAGAGACTTATAGTTTTGGAGGCTGCAGTCTAATATTGTCACCCTGGGAGAGATTCACTGGAGGCCTCACCACTATTTTAAGTGGGTGGATGATAGTAGGTTCCTCAAGAACCTACAACAGGACCATTTTTTAGTGGGTCATCATGATTACATTATTGTACCATATTACTGGAGTCGGGTCATACAACAACATGGCCGTGTATAGACCATACCACCCGATGTGCCCACATACACTAGGTCACACCATAGTGCAATGAGGGTTGGTGACCACCCTCTCCCTTCTATCACAAAGATCATATTTTCAGATGATGACGAGCCCAACCATCATCTACCAACTATGGCGGCAGTGGATAATGTTGGGGTGGCAACAGATTTCACCCGATGGTGGGAGAGGCATCATCTTCTGCCCGTCTTTGGTGAGGGTGATATGAGAGGAGACCCAAGCTCATAGGAGGAGGAGGCCCAACAACCCTCATAGCGCAGGAGGAGAGCTCGCTATTAGGGTAGAGCAGAGGAGGAGGAGGAGGAGCCAAGATAGGAGGAGGAGGAGGCAACACTCGTGAGGCTGCAACAACGGAGGAGGTCAGCTCCCCCCAGCTACTCCTATCTCATCAGCACTGCCAACTACCACTGTCCTAGTAGTAGTAGCACTAGCATCTCCTTGGGTGGACACTGATACTAGCAGTGCAACCCCTAGTGTTCATCCACACCCCAATCCCACATGGCAGCCAAGGAATCTAGGTATACATAGTGTGTTATTTATACTTTCCTGCTTTTCATATTCCTACTTAAGATTTATTGCATATGCATGCCATGTGATACTAATCCCTTCTCTCTATTCTAGTCGTAGAGGATGCACATGGATGGACTGAGCTTATAGATCAATGTGTTTCAGAGTTGGCCCTCATTCTACCAATCCAAGGGATGGTCCTAGATGCATATCGACCTGTTTCAGCAAGGAGACATACCCCAACTTTTGAGTCGATGGCCCATCTACAGACCACATATGAGTAGCATTGTGTGGAGGTGGTGCATTTTATGGTGGATTTGAAAGCTAACAGGGGTCAACGAGATCAGTTGTCAGGGGAGCTATTGACACTACTCACCAAGTGAGACATGGCAATGACGAGGGTTGATGTCGTCGAGGTGGCACATGACTCCCTTCAGAGCCACCTTGATAGCTCAAAATATAGCTGGCAACCGTGATCCCAACAGATGTCCAATGACTGCAACAAGAGCTTATCTTAGTGAATATGGACATTTGTTCACTTTAGGGAGAGCTCAAATGGATATGGGCAGGCCTATCTTCGTCACGATCACATCGACCCTGATTGAAGACCACCATGCAGTATCCTCATAGAGCACCAGAGCAGCCACTAGAGCCAGAGGGCTCAAGGAGCCACATGCCATAGGGATAGGATCCCTATTTTGTACATCTTTTTTGTAGCCAGATGTAGATATACATACATACTTGTAGATCTTCTGTATAGACACATATTCAGTAGACACTCATTTTTGTAGCAATGGCATGATACATGTATATAACATTTGATTCATACATTGGACATATATATATGTACATAGGTTTTAGTATCTTGGTTTTCCATGTGTGTATGCTTTCCATTTTCATATATGCTCATTCTATGGATGGTTTCTTATTACATGGATGCATGTTATTATTAGATACTAATCATGATTTAATCTGACACGTTTATTCACATGTTAATTAAATTCTATGATGATCTAGTAATGATATGTGATGTATGGATGTTTACCATAGTGAGACACATGTATGTATGTTTTTATATGCACACCTACATGGTTATGTCATAAATCATAAAAAATATTTTATGATGTGAAAAATGGATAGATTTTAATACATGCAATATTACTACCCTTAGGTAGAACATCACATTCACGGTGCATTCAAACACTATGCATAGTATTGATGAAGATGCATCACATTAATAGGTTCTTTTAAGGGTGTTTGATTGATAATCCATAGGTACCCGAACCATATACAAAAACCATGATGTAAGGACCTAACTAGTTAGGACTAAATTTCACTTTCTGGTTGGGTAGCATGTTCACATTCTGCTGTTTTTTCATATAGAACCAGGTCTCCTATCTTGAAGGTCCTAGGAAGCATGCCTTGATTATATCATTTGGATAGCAACCACTGATAAGCTTTCAGGTGATCGAGGGCTTGTAAATGATGCTCATTGAGCATCTCAAGTTGATGCAAGCGGTTAACCCAATAGCTTTCATCATCAATCACCCCCTTAAGGGAAACCTATAAAGATGGGATTTCTAATTCTAAAGAAATCATAGCTTCAGTGTCATACATGAGGTTATAAGGTGTCATTCATGTCATTATGCGAACACTCATCTGATAGGCCCACAAAGCATAAGTTAACTGAATGTGCCAATCCTTACCGTTTTTATTAACTGTCTTACGAATGATTAGCTCAAGCGTTTGTTAGAACCTTCAGCTTGGCCATTGCATTGTGAATAATATGGTGTAGAAAATCTGTGTTAAATATGAAATTTTTCTAGGAATTGCTTTACTTCCTTGTTTTTAAATGGCATACCATTGTCAGAAAGAAGTGTAGCAGGTAGTCCAAACTGGGAAATTATGTTATTCAATAGGAAGCTACAAATAGTTTCAGCATTCGTGGATCAGAGCAAAATGGCTTCAACCCATTTCGTGAAATAATCTGTAGCAGTGATAATAAAGGTATGTCCTTTAGAATAAGGAGGTGATATTTTCCCAATAATATCCAACCCCCATTTTGCAAATGGCCAAGGAGAAGTTTGATTTTTCAGCTCTTGAGTGGGAGCATGGATAAGGCGGCTATGTTGTTGACATTTAAGATATTTCTTGACGAAATTGAAGAAATCTTGTTCCATCATCTACCAATAATACCCATGTGTATCAACTTTCTCACCAAGGATCTACCACCGAAATGTCCACCCCCAGAGCTTGCATGGGCTTCTTTAAGGGCAAGGGGTATTTCCATTTTAGTGAGGCATCTTAGTAACAATCCATTATATGCTTTTCAATAAAGAACATCAGATAGAATGACATAGTGGGCTGAAAGATTTCATATACGAGTGTGATCATTTTTTGTCGTAGTGTCAGAAAAGTTTCCATTCTTCAAGTAATTGTAGATGCTAGAGAACCACTCTCCTGAATTTTCATGTATGTAGATCAGAGACTCAGGCACAAGTTGATTAGGAATTATTGGGGTTTGCATGACTTGCACCATGAAGTAGTATTCTTTCATATCTTCTTTTGAAGGTACAAAAGAAGTCGCACTTTCCATGGTGTTTGAATGTTTGTTTTCTCGCCTAGGAATGTTGTTTATTGTGAATGAGGAAAATTGATTAAGCAAAGACAAAGTGAGGTCTCTATATCTGGACAACTTACTTTGTTTAGCTTGATAAGTTCTCATGATCTGATTCACAACAAGCTTAGTGTCACCTAGTATATGAAGGTGTCTAATTTTTAACACGATTGTGGCATGTAAACCGATAATGAGGGCTTCATACTGTGTGATATTATTGGTACAAGGAAGTCTATTCGAATGGATAAGGGGACCGATTTGCCTTCAAGGGATATCAGGACTATGCCTTCTCCAGAACCGGTTTGACACCTCGATCCATCGAAGTACATTATCCATTTGAGGTCTTAGTTGATTGTGAAGATATTTTCATCAGGGAATAAGTCTAACCTGGGGAAGGAGCAAGGCAAGGGAGTGTTTAACAACTGGTCGGCCACCGCTTGTCCCTTTAATGATTTATGAGTGACAAACTATATATCAAACTTAGACAGCAACATAACCCATTTCGCTAATCTCCCAGCAAGGTCGGTGCTAGAGAATAGATGTTTTAAAAGATCTGTTTTCACTATGATGTAAGTCTCGGCATGGAGGAGACAATGTCTTAGCTTCTGCGTAACAAATATAAGAGAAAAAATTTACCTCTCCATGGACAAATAACAGGTTTCATAATCGACTAGGACGTAGCTAATGTAGTAAACCGCTCTCTCTTCTTGCATCATCATACTAGGCCAGTAGGGCTGCTAAGGCATATGGTGAGGTAGTGAGGTAAAACAGGAAGGGTCTATCTTGCATAGCCAACATTAATACAAGAGGATTGGTCAAGTAAACCTTAATGGATTCAAAGGCTTTCTAGCATTCTTCATCCCATATAAAGTGAACATCTTTCTTTAGGAGATGAGTGAAGGGAAGGGTACAGTCAACCAACTAAGATAAGAATCTATGAATTTCTTGAATCTTCCCTTGTAAGCTTTGCAACTTGGTGATGTTCCTTGGAGGGGACATGTTAATGATAGCATATATCTTGTTTGTGTCTACTTCAATCTCATGGTAAGAGATTGTAAACCCGAGAATCTTTCCAGTGTCGATGCCGAAGACACACTTCTGGGGATTAAGCCTCATCTTTTAAAGTCGAAGCCTTTCAAAGATAAGATGGAGATTCATCACATGATCTTGATGATTTAAAGACTTCACCAAGATTTCATAGACATAATCTTCCAAGATCTTGTGAATGAAGTCTTGAAATATCAAGACCATCGCTCTTTGGTAAGTTTCTCCCTCATTCTTTAGTCCAAAGGGCATGACCACATAGCAAAAATTTCCCCAAGGGGTGGTAAAGGTTGTTTTGTACTAATCGTCTGGATTAATACGGATATAATTATAACCCAAGAAACCATCCATAAAAGATAACAATGCATGGCTTGTAGTCGAGTCCACAATCATATCTATATTAGGTAGTAGATAGTCATCTTTAAGAGAATCCTTGTTAAGGTCTCGAAAGTCAATGCATATGTGAGTACAACCATCAAGTTTACTAATAGCTACTATATTTGAGATCCAGGGAGAATAGTCAATGAGATGGATAAAACATTCTTTCAATAGTTTCTCTATCTTGGTCTTGACCATTAGAGCTACCCTAGGATTGATCTCTCGGATTTTTTGCTTAATGGGCTTGGCGTCGAGACATAGAAAAATGTTATGAACCACTATAGGTTCATCAATATTGGGCATATCCTTATATTTCCAAGCAAATATATCGAGGTAAATGCATAATAGGGTGGAGTGTCTATCTGCTTCCTCGGAAGAGAGGCACTTCCCAATCTTGACTACTTTTTTTTGAAGGTTTTGCATCAACAGGGATCTTGACAGTATCTCCTTTAAGGAGGGAACTATGGTCCTCAAGATGAGATATTGAAACATCGTCAATGCTCAAAATAAATTCTCCAAAGTACGCTTGTTCATGTAAATGATATAGGAATTGTTTCTTGTGATGACAAGGAGGCAATGGTGAGTAAACACCTAAAAATTCCCCCAATTCTTCATCCAAAGAGAAGACATCTACAAGAACTTTTTTGGCTCGTCCCATTTCTTCTATCAACTCAGGATTGACCAAAATTAATGGTTCAACCAAAATCATATTAACACTCCACTAGGGTTTTTGTCTAGACAGTTCAACAAGACACCCCAAACCTAGGTTGCATTATGGTCGCTTAAATAGGATAAGGACTTCTATTCCTTGCTCAATACATCCTAGGACTTTCTTCCCATAGCCATATCGAGAGGAAAAATTATAACCAAACCCATAGTGAGCTTGTAGAGCTTCAGGACGGGGTGGCTCTATGTAGAGTGTTTCATTCCACTAATGAAAATCGAAATTCTCTATGGGAGTGGTCCCACTTCCCTTACTCGGCTTCCAAGCATCAATCTCCTTTATGGGGGTAGAGTCACTCTCTAGGGGAGGAGTGGTTTCTTGGGTAGGATCACACTTCTCTTCCTCATCGGGAGGATCACTCATTATCATATTAGCAGAACCCGATAAGTCCATAGTAGAGGGGTTCAACTTATACTCTACTATGAAGAATTTAGAGAAATTAAAGGAACCCCTATCATCACCTAAGAGAGCATTCGCTTTAGGAGATGAAGGAGAAGACAAAGGGGAATCACACTTTTCCATCTTAGATGGTTCATCTCAGTTGACACTTGCTCATGAAACAGCCTCCATAGTAGGTATCAATGAGGAACAATCCATAACATTGGTGGTGAAGGAAGGAATGCAATTCTTTAAGGTGGAAGCAGAAGAGTTATGACCAGTAGCGGCTAGCAAATAAAGGCGCACAACCTTGGGGTTTACTTTAACCGTAAAAACTCAAGTGTTAGTGACACACTTCTAGGAACGGTGTAGGGTAGAAGTTACTGCACTCATATCGTGTATCCATGGTCTTCCTAAAAGAATATTGTAGGGTAATGGGTTGGGCATTACGTAAACCAATGTAGGCAGTGTAACGAGGCCCAACTACAAAGGTAATGTTATCGTACCTATTGATGGTTAAAATGACATAAACAACATTAAAACAAAACATTTCTACTCTATTTCTCCTAAAAAAGAAAGACTTCATGTAGTGGCCTAACTCCCAAGGTCTTGGTAGTTGGTTCTCAACTGTCTGATGTCACTCAATTGGTTCATGCAATTGTAATATTCAAGGGGCCTATACTGGTAACAAAGGATTCAAGCTATGACTCTCTTTGTCAAAATAGTTCCTGTAAATCAAGGGGCTTAAAATAAAAGAAAAAGATAGATCCAAGGGGTAAATCAGTAAGTATGAATTAAATTTATCTAATATCCAGACATATACTTTTAACAATGAATGTTTTCTTAACCAATCACAAAAACCATAGCATGACACAACCCATAGTATAATTGTACCATCGTATACATCTTAGGTGCTTAATTCAATTCCTCTATTCGCCTATCACAAGTATTTCCAAGATCTCAAAACCACACACATTCATTCATCATTAAAACTATAGATCAACAGACTTTAATAACCTTAATTCAATGACAACTTAACAAGATAATCTTTAAAGCTAGTTTCTTCTAATGACTTTCATCACATAAGAAACTATCATGCTTCAGCTCAATCACTGGCATTCAAGTGGATTATAACTCATTAACCTTATCAATCAACACAATTCAATGCAAACTCCATATTTCATAAACTTGCAATTCTATTAACTATAAATAAGATCTAGTACAATGTATCTCTGCAAAATGCTCTATAAAAATTCTATCTTCTAGCACTAGGTAAGCCAATCCAATTCTCAATTAGCCGACCCTTACAATGTAATACCCCACTGGTATTTATAGAATACAAAAAAAAAAGTTCGAACTTTACTTCTATCTTAGGCTTTCCACCTTTTTAGGAACAATCAACTATCTTGGAAACTCAGATCAATTTCGATCTTGAGTTATTATATTATACATTCAGTTTGATCTAACAATAGAAGATAGAAAATAGGAGAAAAGAAGATCACACATCCTTCAGACTGCCAGTGTTGCATGCATGCAACATGCAAGGAAGAAGAATATTATGCATGCAATATTTTATGCAGGTGATGCTGGATCCACTATGAACTCATCATAACTGGTGAAGACTTGTTGTAGCATATCCATGTCTGGCCCATCAATCCAGTCATCTTCAAACTTGATGCGATCCAACTCAACTGCAGCAAATTCTTTCATGCTTTTTACCTTGACCAACTCTCTTCCTGCAGCTTTTATTTCTTCCTTGAATTCTACAAGTCGGTCTATCACTAAGTCCTCTCCATCATCCTACATGAGTCCTTGGAATCTCTCATTCCATTTCTCTCTAACCTGACTTAACGGCATGCCATCTTTAGTCATTACATTCACATCTACTATTATAGCCATAACCGCTTCCAACTCTTCCAACTGCTTAGTTAAATTATTAACTGCTTCCTAAATTTCATCCTTATGCTTGCTCAAAAAGCCATTCCTAAACTTAAGGATACGAGAAGTCTTTTCTACAAAATCTTTATTATCATCCTTGAGTATAGATTCTTCTAGAAGAGTAGTTAGAGGCAATGTATTTATCTTCTCTAACTTTTCACTATACTCTTTGTACTCTTCTTCTAAATTCTTGGAGGCCTCAATATATTGATGCATCTCTTTTATTACTCTTTCCACCTCCTTATAGGTTTCAAACCCCTTTTCCAAAACCTCACCTACCTCCCGGTTCACTTTGTCTATCCATTTGTCAACCATCTCCGCCTTACCTCTAACCTGCACCAAATCATCAACCTCCTTTTTGCTTAGCAAAATAGGAGTCTCAATTGCTGCAACCTTTTGTGACCTTGGAGAGGAGACACTCTTCAAAAATGAATGTAACTGATCTAACTAAGCCTTAAGCTCATCTTTCTTTTGTTTGTCCTTGATCACTCTTGATTTTGTCATTGAAGCCACCACATCAATCAGATTCATTTGTTGATTTCTAGTGGGTCTTCCCAAGTTAACCATACTCAATTGATAGTCTATGAGCTGCATATCCCCTACCTCCTTTTTAGTCATAGGCACGACACATTCAGCAACTATCTCTCCTTTATCTATGAGTCTAGTAGAGTGCAAAACTTTAGCCCTCTTCTTAGGCCTTTCCTGTTCAATCTCCTTCATCATGTCCTCCCAATTAAGAGATTAAGGAGGTGTTCTAGCTCTCTTCTGTAGATCTAATTTCAACCAAGTAGGAGCACTAGGAGTCATCATCATGGAAGAGGAAGCAACAACTATAGAGGATGGCTGAATATCTACCTCAGGTTGAGAATCAACCTTTTCCTTTTCTTGTTGCTCCTGCAGCACATGCATCTGCACCAACTTCTTAGCCTCTTCCCTATCTCTTTGTTCCTGTATTCTCCTATCTTCTTCTTCTTTTCTCAATCTTTCCTCTTCCATCTGATCCTTCTCTTTTTCTTTCTCTAAGGCCTCTCTTTCTAACCGCTCTGCCTCTAAAGCTTTAAGTTTTGCAGCTTCAGCCTCTCCTTCTTTTTGCTTCCTTTCAGTTTCTTCCCTTTCTATCCTTTCTATTTCCAAGGCTATGAGTTTCTCTGCCTTTTCCCTTTCTTTCTCAGCTTGCAATTTCTTTACTAGCTCTTCAACCTCTTTTTCTTTTCTTGAAGCTTCAGCCTCTTGTTCTTTTTGGTGAGTCTCCTCTACAAGCTTCAATCTAGCAATGAGGGCTTCCTTTTCCCTTCGGTTTCTTGCTTTCTCCTCCTCGCGATCATGGATCTTCTGTATTAGTTCTAGCTTGTCATTTTCTGCCTTGACCTTGATCTCATGCTCTCGTTGCCTCATTTTCTCCTCCATTGTATCAGCTGTTGTCCTTGTTTCAACTTCTTTTACCTTTAATTGCTATTGTTGAAGTAGAGCATCAGCTTGCAATTTTACCTCCATCTCCTTTTGTTTCTCCACTGCAGCCCTTGCATCAGATTCCCTAGTAGCATCTTCAAATTGTTTCCATTGTTCTTCCTATGTAAGAATCTGCTCAATAGTAGGATCTAGAGGCATGTTTACTTGCAAGTCCTTCTCTGATAGAGTTTCATCCGAGTCTGTCTCAATTTCTACCATCTCTTCCTCCACTTCTTTTCCTTTAGTAGCTTCAGCCATGGCATAAAGCACTCCTTGAACTTCTTTGCTTTTCTTTCTTATGAGTGGGGCTTGTGTAGATGACTCACCCAATACGGGCATAGGAACAACAAATTCAATTGGAACATCTCCCTCGGGTGTCTCTTCTTCTTCATCAACTACCTCCAACTCTGTTTCTTCAACATCAGGAGGAAAGAATTCCAATGGTTCCTTGGAAGGTGCCTTTCTTTTAATCCTCTTATACCCTTTACCTTTCTTGACAATTGGTCCCTGAGGAGCTTGAGTCCTCATCATCAACCATTGCACACTTCTATCCAAAATTGTTCTTCCCAGTTTCTTAATGTCAATCATTTCTTCTTCACTCCAGTCTATTGGATCTAAGTTTTTGGTGGAAATATTCAAAGCTTCATATGAGGGATCTAATACCACTCTATCATCCACCAAAGTGTCAGGAATATTATCTTTAATACCCAGCTCTACCATAAGTGAGACTGGTAATCTCTCATAATTCTTCCTCCTTAAGTCAAATTCATCCTGACTATCACACCAAAAATCCTCTAACAAATTAAAGTGTCTAGTAAATACTGAAGGTAATAAAGTATACATCTTTTTTTTCAGATCAAAATACTTACGAGCTGTATACAATCCCAATTTTAAATGTATCAACTCATTACAAACCACCTTAGCTGCCTTTAAGTGTTGACAGCCATATTCCCCCAGTGTCATAGGAAACTTATGGCATCCTATCTTGTGCTTCATCCCGAATCTAGCATTAACTCCAATGGCTTGATATACAAATTCCATAAGCACTATTCTATTGCTGCAGCATCTTGGAAGTAAATGGGGATGACCTTCAAACCCAAATAACCTGAAGTATGTAAATTTAGGGTATTGGATGTACCAACTTCCCCATTCAGAAATGAATGCCATAGCTTCTTCGCTTAACCTGTATCCTACATCTCCACTTAACTGGTTGATAACCAAATATAAAAATGCATCATTGACTCTTCTAAAGTGAGTCTCAACAACCTAAAGAGATAATTGATCATAGTGTTCCCATACCTTCTTTTGTCCATCCAAGACTCCCATTATACCTACTCTATTTAATCCTGGGAAAATCCCCAATCTTGCTATAGCATAGACCACATATGAACTCATGAAGAAAGATTTGGTCTGTTTGACCCTTGTGAGTTGATCATGTATGGCATTAGAAACAATCATTGACCAATCAAATTGATAATCACCCTGAAAGATTACTTGAATAAAATGAAACATCCATTCCTTGAAATGGAAGGCACCCCTCTTCCCAAATACTCTGGACAACATCAATATTAAATCCGATATCTCCTTCTCGAAGTCTGCCCTCTTTGGCTAATCTGCTAGTTTGCTCAAAGACTTCTTCTCGGTACTTAACCATCTTTTGTTTAAATGAGACTTATTGGAGTCTTTATGCTTACTGTATTTCTCCAATGCCTCGGCCTCAGTCAACTGCACTAAATTCTTGGGATCAGGAACATTGAATATGCTTTGGAACATCTGCGGAGTAAGATCTATAATCACATTATTCTATGAATCCATGCATAATCTTGTAGCTAGATTATAAGTACTGGCCACTGTACATATCAACTCTGGACACTAAACTAACAAAGGAAGCACAGTGATATGTGCCAGACCGGAGTCAACAATCCTTTGAGTTCTCCCTATCAAGTTTTCCCTTTCTGCAAAGGTCTCTTCATGTAATTCTTCGAAACTATGCTGGCCCAGATTGGTATCTGTGATATCTGACTACTTTGATTCCACCTTACTCGCCTTCACCACCGGATTCCTATGATCATACCTTAATGTATAAGGTAGCTGCCCTGGTTTCACCTTCTTGATTTTCGGTGCAGGCTTTGACATTCCCGCGAGTTGATTCCTTCGAGCAGCCTCTCTTGATGTTCCTGACATCTCTCAAATCTCCTGCAAGTAAACCTCTAATTAGACCTTCCAATAAATCATTATAAAACATGTTTTAAAAACATACCTATTACATATATATTGGAGTCAGAATTAGAGAGAAACACAAAATAATCATTTTTACAAAACTATCAGACTCGGAGCAAAAAATAAACCAATATAGGAACTTCAGCTAGTAACAAATGGGCTCGGAGTCAGAGTCAAGAAAGTTATCAGAACCGGGATCGAAATGAAAAAGGGATTTGGTTTTCTTCAAATCCCTTTCATTTCATATTCTATTTCCATTCCACCTCCGCCTCCGATTTGGTTATCGTTACTTCGCCAAAAGACTTCCCACCATATGCGGAGCCGTACACGGGATAAAAATGGAACTGATAACCTTTACAAACAAAATTCTTAAGTTTAAGATCAGTTATGATCTTGCCTCTGCTAATTATCACATACTTTAATAAAACCTTTTTAGAACTCGAAATTGAAAACGAGATAGAAATGGAATTGATAACTTTGAAAAAAAAACAAACTCTTATGCCAATACCCATTCCAATCCCGCTCTCGCCTATGCTAATCATCACATCATCAAATTTATTCATTTTCATCATAACTTCATGATTAAACCTAGGTCGCCATAAAATAGCAAAGGAGCTTAAAAACTCTACCCTCACATGACTGTGGGGAATAATTGTATTTTAGAGCCATTTATTTAAAACTTATTTTAAAGTAATTGCAGAGACCGACAAAACCCTAATCTAACAAACTTAATAAAACTAGGGCACGGGTTTTAAAACCCTGCCATTCTACCAAATGATGAAACCCTAAATTAAACAATACATCTAATCTACCTCAACTTACTGTAAAATCTCTAACCTACCTCACTGTAAATTCTTAATCTAAGTCACGCCATAAGAAACCTCTAATCTAATCTAAATCTACTGCAAATCGAAAACGACATGACGCGATCAAGATTAAGACGTGAAAGTGACAACGCCCAAAAATAGAAAGAAACGACACAACAAAATAAAACAACAAAGATAAAAAAAAAACTAAAACAAACCAAAACAAGAACCTGCTCATTCAATCACATCGATGATCATAAAATTTCTTTAAAACATAATGATTGAACACGCGAACAGATACAAAGCAAAACACAACGAACACAACTGCAAATAAAACAACGAACAACAAAGATAAAAGACCTACCTCAAATGCAAACAAAGCCACGCTAACTTTCTAAATCAATTCACACACAATCCCTTCTCTATCTCGATCAATTTGCTCAAACGAACTCTACTATTGCTCTTCGCACTCTCAGACTTGTAATAATAACAATAATAATCGGCTTTAACCCTTAATAAAGAAAAATATGTGAATTTCTACCTACATCGGAAACCACCATTAATTCATTAAAACACAGTAAAGGCGGAGTCGAAACTATAAGAGAATGAACACTGGTCTGTAGTGCAACTTCAGTCAAAAAGTCAATGACAAAAAATTAGCGGGGGCAGAACCAAAATGGAAACAGGATCTTAAAATCATAAACTTTCTAAACCTTATTCCCATTCCAACTCTGCATCCGACAACTAAAAACAAAACAAAAACAAAAACAAAAAGTTAAGTAAAAGACCAACCTAGTAAAACAAAACACAAAAACCGAGACAAACAAACATTAAAAAGGGAGCGGAGGTGGGATCGGAATTGAATTTGATTTTGCAAATTTTGAATAGAACCATCCCAATTCCCACTCCTGCTCTGCTTCTGCCAAAGAGCAAAAAAAAAGGCAAAGAAAAGACTGTCGAAATAGAACCAAAATTAATCTCAAAAGATCTTTCAAAACCCGATTCAGCTCCGGTTCCGATTCCGACAAAGAAATCAAGGAAAAACAAAGTATTGGCAAAACTATACTCCAAACTTTGTTCCAAAAACAACTAAGTACAAAAACAGAAAGGGGGACCCATTTTGACCAAGACAAAAGATGGGGTGGTTATGCAAGGCATAACAAATGGTGACTCAGCTAGGAAAATGGTTTACCTATTTTCAAAATACCCAAAGAAAATTTTAGTCACCCAAAAACTACTTGGCTTATGAACATCTTACCTTGAATGAGATCAGATATTTGTAGGATAATCCTGAGTTTGAATCTCAAATGTAATGTGCTCATGAGTTATTTCTAAATCTGAGTGTGTGCCTATATTATGCATCATCCTTTGTAGATACTTTCTCTGCTTGTAAACAACTATACCTAAGTTTCAAGTTACATAAGTTGAGTCCTTTAACTATCGTGCAGTAAAATCCTGGGTATTGCTCCGCTACCAGACAGGCGTCCATAGCCCCAACAGAGATACCTCTAGTCCTCTCAAGGCATTGCTCTACTGCCAGACAGGCGTCCATAGCCCCGATAGAGATACTTGATTATCCACTTGATATTGAGCTTACTTTTCTTTCTTTCTTTCTTTTTTTTTTTTTAAAATAGAAATTCTTTTATGCATCTCTCAATACTCAGATTCAATGAATCTAAAATGTGGGTTGAGTTCTACAATGGATTTCATGATAGTTTTGGAATCTGATTTTTCACTTGAAACATAGATAGAGTCACTCTAAAACAAATAGGTAACTACTAATGCAGATGTTTTTCTAATTTGGTGACAAATCTTTGATCACAATTCATGAGATATTCATATTTACATCTTCTGTCCTTAATAACTTTTCCAACTCAAACTAGAATGATCATAAAACATAAGTTTTAGAATGAAATCCTTTTCAATGATTAGAATGAGAATACATAAACCAATTTCTCTCCTAGTACCAATAGTATACTTTGAATAACAACCCCCTAACTTGAGATGAGCAAAATAAGAATCCCCAATGAAACAAGACAACTAAATAAAAAAAATAAAAAATAAAAACCAAACAAACAAAAACAAGAAAGAAAACAAAACAAAACAAACAAACAAGCAAAAACTAAACTTAATTACATATGATACAATATAATACATTCTGTTCAAAACACCAAATTTTTTATGCAACAAAATAGTGCTTGAAAAATTGACCATTAACTGGTAATGGAACAGACTCTCCTGTTAGGGTACTCAAATGAAAGGAATTCTCCCCTAATATTTCAGCTATTTGGTAGGGACCTAACCAAAGTCTATTGAATTTCGGTTGCTCCCCTTCCTTTCTCTAGCCTTATCCCATAATAGCACAAGGTTTGATATTCTAAAAGCTTTCTCTTTGGCTCTTTTGTCAAACCAGTGCTTGACAACAGCCTGATGTTTAGAGAATTGCTGCAAAGCAGCATCTCTTTGTTCTTCCATGTTCAACAAGTTAAGCAATCTTACCTCAATCCTATCATCCCTATTATAAAACTCCTGCATAAATTTCAGAACAGGTATCTGTAAATGTATGGGAAAGATTGGATCCTGGCCATAAACTAGTTTAAAGGGTGAATTACCTATGGCTGCTTTAATTCTGGTTCGATCTGCCCATAAGGCAAATCTCAACTGGGTATCTCAGTCCCTAGGGTTACTTTCTAACAACCTTTTTATTACTTCCAATAAATTCTTATTTGTGGACTCAGCCACTCTATTCCCTTGAGGGTAATAATTGGAAGAATATTTTAATACAATCTTATGCTCATAAGCCCATGAAATAAATTCAGTAGAGGAAAAAGCAGGGCCATTATCACATACCAGAGCAAATGGAACTCCAAACCTGGTTGTGATGTTCTCTGTTAGAAACTAATAACCACCTCCATGGTGCTATTTTTGCAAGGCAAAGCCTCCATCCAACGCGTGCAATAATCCGTCGCAGTTAAGATGAATCTGTGACCTGCAGAAGAATTTGGATTAATCACCCCTACAAAATCAAGTGCCCATTGGGCAAATGGCCTTACCTCATAAACCAGCTGTAGAGGCATCACAGGATTTCTTTCTCTTGACACAGAAGTTTGACATACATGACAAGTTCTGCAATGTTGATGTGCATCCCTAAACACATAAGGCCAATAATAACCTGACCTTAAAATCTAATGAGCCAATGCATCAGCAGATCCATGTCCTATTCCATGCCTACCATGAAATTCACTTATAGCATGTTTAGCTTCTTGCTAATCTAGACAACGCAAATAGATTCCTTGGAAATTCTTCCTATAAATTGATCCTCCTTTAAGCATATAATGGGCGCTTTAAATCCTTAGTGCTCTTCTTTGAGTTGCATTCATCCCTTCTGGACACTTGTTGTTGAGGAGAAAAAAAACTAAGTCTGTATACCAGGGATCTTTTGTGAATGATTGAATAGTGTATTGTTGACAAGTTATACTTCTGTCCACTTCAGCCATTTCCTTTGACAAACCTTGACCTCTTACAAGTGTCATTAGGTGAATCTCCAAATCAAATTCCTGTAAAATGGCCATCCATTTCCCTCTTCTTTCTCCTAATTCACTTTGCATCAGGAGGGACTTTACAGCTGGATCTGGGACTATAGCCATCACTTGACTTCGGATTATGTAGTGTCTAAATTTTTTCACTGCTCGCACCAATGCAAAAGCCTGTTTTTCTATTAATGAATATCTTTCCTCTACATTCTTAAAGGGAGAGCTTATAAAAGCAATAGGCCTCTCTTCATTCTCTTCTCTTCTTTGTGTCAAGACTGCTGCACATGAATGTTCAGAAGCAAAAGAATAGATGTAAAATCGTTTAAGATAATCTGGGCTTATTAAAATAGGTGCCTCAGATATAGCTTGTTTAATCTGTATGAAAGCAAATTTAGCCTCTTCACTCCATTCAATCTTTGCATCCTTCTTCATCATTTCATTAAGTGGTTTAACAATTTCTGCAAACCCTATTATAAACTTCCTAACAAAATTAACCCTTCCAAAGAAAGATCTCATCTCCCTCTTACTTCCTGGCCTTGTTAACTTCAAAATGGCCTCTACTCGATCAGGATCTATGGAAATTCCCTCCTCTGATATAATGTGACCCAAAATATTCCCTTCAGAAACTCCAAATACACATTTCTTTGGATTGAGAGAAACACCATAAGTGATACATTTCTTCAGTACTTTTTCTAAATCAGCAGCATGATCTTCTCTACTCTTAGAGAAGATGGTCAGATCATCAACATAGATGATTATACACTTTCCTATTAGGTCTTTAAATGCTACATCCATCGCTCTTTGAAAAGTAGCACTAGCATTAATCAGACCGAATGACATCCTCCTGTAGGAAAATGTGCCCCACTTTGTAGTGAAAGCAGTCTTCATCCTATCCTCATGACTTACCAGCACTTGATTATATCCTAAATATCCATCCAAGAAAGACATCATTTGAGATCTATTAACCTTTTGCAATACTTCATCAAGAGAAGGTAATGGATAATTTTCCTTCTCAGAGGCTTTGTTTAAATTTCTGAAATCCACACATAACTTGATTTCCCCATTCTTCTTCCTCACAGGAACTAGATTAGCCACCCAGGTAGAGTGTCTAACTGGACAAATTATTCTTGTAGCCAAAAGCTTTTGTACTTCTCTCTGGATCAGAGGCTCGATTAATGCATTGACTGGGCGTTGCTTTTGGCGAAACGGCTTGGCTTCTGGCTTAAGAGGAATCGTATGTGTGATGACAGATGTATCAAAAGTCTTTAGATCATTGTAGCTCCAAGTAATTGCTTTGATATTTTGCTTTAAAACTTTGATTATCTCATCCTTTATTTCCGGAGGACAAGTCTTTCCTATAAGAACATTCCTTTCTACCCCTGAGTGAGTCAAATTAACGGATTGATACTTGCCTCCCTCACTCTTTGTAGGCATTCTCTGATAAGCTCGTGGATCTGAATCAAATATCCTCTCCAATGCTATCATTCCTTTTGGAATGTTATTACTCTTTAAATCCATTATCCCTTCTGGATTGTCACTTTCTGTATTATCACTTCCTGGATTCCAGTCTCCTTGATCCCTATCAACATCATCAATTATCTACCCTTGAAATACATCAGAACTCTCCAAAAAGGCCAAAATATGTTGGTCATCATTAAACACCTGGAAGTGTTTAACATTGTCAGGAATTGCAGGAACTGAAATTAATTCCACAGAAAACCTTTTCAGATTTGAATCCTACATGGGCTCTAATTTACTTGCTGCAACAGCAAGAGCATCTACTATTTGATTTGCTTCCCTTGGAATAAAAGTAATCCCAAAGGCATCAAAATCTTCTATTAAATTCCAGACCCTATTCCTATAAGCAGCCAATCTTTTATTATGGCAAGTGTATTGACTATGTACCTACTTCACAATTACCTTAGAGTCTCCCATCACTATAAGAGTAGTTACTTTCCTCTTATGAGCAAACATAAGTCCTCTTGCAAGTGCCTCATATTCAGCCACATTGTTAGTGCAACCAAACTGCAATCTGTAAGAAGCAAAATAATTTTTCCCTTTCGGGTTTGTTAGTTCAATTCTAGCTCCACTTCCTACTTTAGATTTAGAACCATCAAATTTAAGAGTCCATAACTGGTCTTTAACTAGGAGCTCTTTCCTTTTAGAAACTACAGGGATTTTGTCACTTGTGACATGTGGCGGCTCGGACTTTTGCTTTTTATCAGAATTCGCGTTGAGAAGAAGCTCAGTTAATGATTTTCCTAGTTCCTTAATTTGTTCAACAACTACCTCCTGAGTGATTTATTGAGCTGAGTTAGGGTCTAACTCATCTTCTATTACATCCACTTCTTCTTTTTGATCTGAAAACCCTAAGACCTGAGTCTGTTCTACTGGTAAAGGAACCTCTTCTTAAGGAAGACTAATCCGTGTAAGAATAGTTGCATCCTTAGCTTGGAAAGAGAACTCAATGATGGGAGTCTTAGTTACCTCTTGAGATTCTTTCTTGGGTAAATCTACATGACTTAGAATATCTATGCATGACTGACATGTCAACTCCGAATGGTCATGATAGTGTATTCTACACCAATTAGGAAGCAATAGATTACTCAAATCAGTTTATGTTCCTAAAACCAGCCTATCTTGTTGCAATTTCCTTATTAGAACTTGCTGGTTGATGTGAATCATCAAATCAGTGTGGTCTAAAGATGTGTATCCTCAGAACTAACTACAGAAAAAGTAAGAACTTCCTCTTTCTTGTAAACACCCATCTCAGTTTCAAAGAATGCTACTTCATTTGGAGTATCATACTCTATAATCATGTGTTTGAGCCTAGGTTCACTTTCAATTCTTATCTAAGTGGCAACCCCTTTCCAAGGTAACCATATGTGCGAGAAGTCCAGGGATAGATATCCACCTATGCTTTTCATTAGCTCTCGACTTAAAAGCATCCCATATCTTTCTGGGATGTCAGCAACTTGAATATCTATATAGGTCTGGATCCTTGGGTTTGATCCAACCTGCACATGCATGTTCTTCAACTCACCTACAACATTAACTTCAGTTTTATCTAATTGAATCACCTTTTTGTTGGTTGGAATAGGAATCAATCCTAACTTTTTATAAATCGAAAAAGGCATGACATTCCCTAATGCTCCAAAATCTAATAAGCAATTATGTAGATTCTTTCCAAAGATCCTCAAACTTAACAAGAAAGGTGGGGTACTGGTCTTAACTTTATACACAGCAACATTCATCTCATTTGCAGGAGTCACTTTACCTTTCCCTTTCAAGCGATCTGTTTCTTCCAAAGCTTTTAATACTACTTCCCTTTGAGCTAGGCACCACTTCATGATATCAAAGAAGGATAGTGATGTCTTCTGCCTTTGCAATTCTGCAACAAAATCAAACTCTGAATCATTCCTAAATTGATATTTAGGAAAAGAAGGTTGATTGCCTCTATTCTGAGTATCAGAAGGTCCCTTTGGTGGGGGTGGATTGTTAACAGCATTCTAATTTGGTGGAACCATGTTGTTAGGGGGTGCAGATGTAGTAAATGGCCCTTTATTTTGGTTCCTCAGAAAGTGACCACCCTTAGATTGGAAGGCTTGAGCATCATAAACATCTTCTTCCGGTTCATTATCCCCTTGCATAGGGAATTGATACTTTTCTTCAATGGTTTCATAAGTCATGGCAGTGCTAGCCGGCCCATTGCCTTGATTAGAATTTCCTGCTTGAGGATGGGCATCAGCCTGTGTAATTTTCACCATCTTCTCCATTTCCGGGCAATTGACCTCAGAATGGGCTGCTGTATCATACAACCTACACCAATTTGTCATAAAATTTAAAACAACAACATTAGCAATATTTGATCTCTCTTCACCTACTTGATAATTATGAGGAACTCCTCCATTGTTAGGTCTAGTATTCCGCTGCCTATTATTGTTGTTGTTATTGAACCTCTGATTATATCCTCTATTTTGATTTTGGAAATTCCTATTGGTGTTCTGATTAGAGTAATTTCCCTGATAGTTGTAACCTCCCTAATTGTTGTAATTCTGATTTTAATTATTGGGAGGATTTTGTCTGAGCTGCGCCATGTCATTTGACATCTGAGAGAGAGTCTTTTTGAGAGTCTCTATTTCACTTGTAAGTTGAATAGTTTGATCATTCTGCACATTTTGAACTATGGCTGGGGAATGGACATAGGTTGGTCCTCCCCCTTGTTGCGGTTGATTTTGAGGTTTATGTTGAGGTTGTTGCTGTGGGGACTGATGTGGGGAATCGTGCATGCTATTGCCAAAGAAGGGCACAGTTGGTGGAGCTTGTAACTCAGATACATGTCCATAATGGGAATAAGACATCCCTGGGACAGTGTTATATAACGGTGGATTAGGCATCTGATAATTCATTGGAGAAAAAGATATTCCCAAGCCTGCAGGTTGTAGATTTGTCTGTTGTTGCAATTTGATAGCCAAATGATAAATCTTAGATAGTGAGTCAATCTCATCAGGTTGATAAGTTCTTTGTAAGAATAGACCAATCAAAGGATCAACAGCTCTCAGATACGCCTGTATAGCCATGGCTTTCGGTACTAGGTAAGGCTCTTGTAGCCTACGATACAATCTATGGAACCTAGTGTTAAACAAGGGCAACGGTTCATGATGCTCCTTTCTAATAGTGGCCATTTATTTAAATCTTATTTTAAAGTAATTGCAGAGACTGACGAAACCCTAATCTAACAAACTTAATAAAACTAGGGCACGGGTTTTAAAACCCTGCCATTCTGCCAAACGATGAAACCCTAAATTAAAAAATACATCTAATCTACCTCAACTTACTGTAAAATCCCTAACCTACCTCACTGTAAATTCTTAATCTAACTCATACCATAAGAAACCTCTAATCTAATCTAAATCTACTGCAAATCGAAAACGACACGACGTGATCAAGATTAAGACGTGAAAGCGACAATGCCCAAAAATAGAAAGAAACGACACAACAAAATAAAACAACAAAGATAAAAACAAAACTAAAACAAACCAAAACAAGAATCTGCTCATTCAATCACATCGATGATCATAAAATTGCTTTAAAACACAATGATTGAACAGGCGAATAGATACAAAGCAAAACACAACTGCAAATAAAACAACAAACAAAAAAGATAAGAGACCTACCTCAAACGCAAACAAAGCCACGCTAACGTTCTGAATCAATTCGCACACAATCCCTTCTCTATCTTGATCAATTTGCTCAAACGAACTCTGCTATTGCTCTTCGCACTCTCAGACTTGTAATAATAACAATAATAATCAGCTTTAACCCTTAATAAAGAAAAATATGTGAATTTCTACCTACATCGGCAACCACCGTTAATGCATTAAAATGTAGTAAAGGTGGAGTCAGAACTATAAGAGAATGAACACTGGTCTGCAGTGCAACTTCAGTCAAAAATTCAACGACAAAAAATTGGTGGCGGCGGAACCAAAATGGAAACAGGATCTTAAAATCATAAACTTTCTAAACCTTATTCCCATTCCGACTCCACGTCCGACAACTAAAAACAAAACAAAAACAAAAACAAAAAGTTAAGTAAAAGACCAACCTAATAAAACAAAACACAAAAACTGAGACAAACAAACATTAAAAAGGGAGCGGAGGCGGGATCGAAATTGAATTTGATTTTGCAAATTTTGAATAGAACCATCCCAATTGCCACTCCTGCTCCGCTTCCACCAAAGAGAAAAAAAAAAGGCAAAGAAAAGACTATCGGAATAGAACCAAAATTAACCTCAAAAGATCTTTCAAAACCTGATTCAGCTCCAGTTCCGATTTCGACAGAGAAATCAAGGAAAAACAAAGTATTGGCAAAACTATACTCCAAAATTTGTTCCAAAAACAACTAAGTACAAAAACACAAAGGGAGACCCATTTTGACCAAGACAAAAGATGGGGTGGTTATGCAAGGCATAACAGTACCTAGAGCTTGGCTACCAGTGTTATCAAGCCCATGAATACACAAGGAAGAAGCTGCCAAGGAAGATGAATCGACTTTGATTTTAGGTAGTAGATCTATGCCACAAATGTTGAGGGTTGAACCAGTGTCAATGAGGGTACGTCTAATACCGATGTTATTAACGTTTATTATGATCATCAAAGGTTTTGCTTGTTTCTGCACATCTGGAGGTGAGAGGTCCTATGGCTAGAACGTAATATCCAAAAAATTTGCTCCAATATAGGCTATCAACATATCAATGTTCATAGGCCTAGTCGAGGCAGGAAAATGAATCTTTTGTAAGGCCTCCTACATCATCTCCTGAGAAACCAGAGCGGTCTTAAGCAAATCCCAAAGTGAGATCTTAGTCGGAGTAACATGAAGTTCCTCAATGAGATTGTAATTGCCTAGTGCTTTGATAGTAGGTTTAGGAGCTGGAGGAAGGTCAGGTTAAGATGGAGGTAAAGAAGTAGGAGTTTGAACTGGTTATGATGTAGGAACAACAACTTTTTGTTCTAAGTTTTGTAAATTTCTCCTCGTAGGGTATGTGTGTCGTACATCATTATCAGAAGTAGAGTTAGTAGCCTTCACAAATCTCGAATATAAGTTTGATGGATTGCTACAACTTGAAATCCCATAGATAGAATAGTCTTTCCTAAGGAATTGCTCAGGGGGGTTCACATAAATGAAGAGTTTCTTAGGACTTGGAGGAGCCACAAAAACTACCACCACGTTTACTGACTCCTCAACTAGCAAGGAAGGAGTTTGTTTTGAAGATTCACACATACGGGAGAGCGCTTCTAAGAAATAATCTAGAGCATCTTACAACATATTGAGATCTTGTTTGGAAAAAGAATTAGCGAACATTATGAAAATGCATCCAACGGTTCACATTGGGTTCACCAAAATGTGATATAAGGGGGATTCATTGCATATGTGTCTCTTCCTTCTAAAGAGATCACTAGGGAACAAACTACCCTTATACACCTCAACTGAATGAAGCAATGGAATCATGAAGAGGAACGAGGAAATAAGTTTAGGGCCTGAGAGAATAAGACTTCTAGGTTTCTATCCCCAGCTGAGAAGCTCTCAGCCAAAAGACATCAGCACAATTCTAGGATCCCAATATAGTGTGTTGTCATCTAAAAGATGCACTGGCATCCCAAGTTGTGGAGAACTCAAGAGCTTAAGCAAATAGAATAGAGTCCTATTTCTAGACTTGGACTAGAAGACTTGAGGAATCAAATAATCAGTAGAAAGTCAAGAGCTAAAGGGAAATACAAGGGAACTGGAAACAAGATCACCTTCATGCATTCGAATCCTAAGTCCAAGATCCCATTTGTAACCTGCACAAAAAATAACGAAGGGAAAAAGTTGGGGCTGTATAGGGGCCTACCTCATTCAGACCCCCGTATTGGTGTTCCCACCTCCACGAACAACCAAGTTTGGTAGAGAGTGCAAAGCAAATAACAAAGTAAGTGGTGAAAACAAAACCTACTTCAGAGTCGAGCCTACACCACAAAGTAGTAAATGACCTAGTAGGAAAAAGTGATAAGGAGAGAGAGCGTTACCCTTGGGTCGAGACCCTCTTCCAGAGCACACTAGCGCACTCCAATGTGATTGCTTAAGAGCTGGTAGCTACTGGAGAGCAGGTAGCTGCTTGAGGGACCTCAGTCTGACATGGATTCACTAGTAAGAGTGCTGCTATTTAAGGGTAGAGCCTTCCCAAGACTAGAGCAAGTGGAGAGAATGCTTGAGTTGATTGCTTCCAATCCCAAAATGAGGGCCAACAGGGGTTTTTAATGCATACAAGGGTGGCACAAAGCCATTTCACTTGAGACCTAACAACTTGGACATGTGTCACTAGGGTTAGGTTTCTAGATTCATCATTTCAAACTCGGAAAACTGCCAAGACGCTAGCAAACCGTGCGGATGTCTGCACACTACGTAGGCATCCCGGGCCTAGATTTTTGGGAAATTCCTTATCAGGATTTTGTCGTCTTGCCATGTACCCTCATGGAGTCAAAATCACAAAATTCAGAAGCATGGGATTTTGACATTAATGTTTCTAAGGTTTCATAAATGCTAGGCGAGATGAAAAAATATGGAATTTCCCTTAGGTGCAATTCTACAATATTACACTTACTCACCCAAAGCCATAATATGCTCCAAGTCACAGGGGTAAAGAATAACAATACCAAAGGAGGAAGCATCAATCACATCCTCAAGCCCACCTAAAATTTTATGTATAAAAAGCTTACGATCCATTTCCACCACCTCCACCTTCAAAGTGTGCAAGTCAAGTAGTACCACCACAAATCATGAGGAAATATTTGAATCCACCCTATACCACTCATTTGAAAACAAAAATTATCAACCTATGGTGATTTTAACCACTCTAATCAACATAAAATTTGGTTCCAACATGATTCATTTTAACCAAAGCTCAAAACTTGTGCAACCAAAGGTCATCTATCTATGGTTAATCACTAGGATAATGGGAGTATCCATACCTCATCATTGAAATGCTTGTGGCAGGCATGCACACTATGAGTTTTATACTTATTTAGCAATTAAGATGCACTAATTGATAATAACACACTTTCATGAGGAGGTACCCCAATGATTGTAATAACATATACTAATAAAAGATTAGTTGTATTCTTAATTGATTTGTGATGACGGATTTTGGCCTTCACATGAGCTCAACTTCAGACTTGAAAAAAATGCCACAAAAATAGATGCTGGCATGAGCACACATTTTTTGTGAATGTGGTTGGCTTGCTTGATTTTTGAATGGAATATCTATGATAGAATAATTATTCATTAATAGCTATCAAATAAAATGTTAAATTCAATCTTGGTATGAAGGGAAAATCACCACCTTTGGCTAAGAAAATGTCAAAATAGTATCCCTAAAATTTAGACAGATTTCTTGGCATTTACAATGATGTGTCCAAAATAGAGATCACAAGAAGCTATGATATCGATCATAGACTCCCATGATCTATCCAAAGGTGATAACGAGCCAATGGCACATCATTTAAATTCCCTTGGACATGAACCTTCTTGAAAATGCACCCAAGTGACACGTGGTGCAAGCAGAAAATAGGATCCTATGAGAAGATTTTCAGATCTACTCTTGGGGTCATGTGATGACAATACATGTGGCAATATCTCAAAAGCATTAAAATAACCAATAGTGCACCTTTATGCAATCTTCAAGCTCAAAATACTCTTGGGCTTGTGGACATATGACACACAGAATTGTCGAGTGTCAGAATAAATAAGTTTTCCTTTTGGAACCTCCCTTAGGGGAATACATTGCAACAAATGTAGTAAAGAAAATCTGAAATAAGATTTTCAGATCCACACTTGTGGTTACAAAATGATGAAACATGCAACAATATCACACTAGCCTTATAACAACCAATAGTGCACCTTTCAAGAGTATTCAAGCACACAATACTCTTGAAATTGTGCACCTATGATACATGGAAATGTCGGGTGTCGGGCTCACTATGTTTTCCTTTTGGAACCTCCCTTAGAGGAGAAAAACATAGCAATTATAGCAAAGTGATGTCGGTATAAAGCGTTAGCACACCCAATTCAGGGACCAAACTGCACAACATCTACTTAGCATTTCAAATGATAAATTTATGATTACGCTTTCAGAACCACCCTTGGAGGATTGTCTCTCAAGGTGCATGTTCCACAACCTTCAATCTCTACAAATTCAAAGCTTGCGATAAAATCCGCATGGCACTATTGGGAATTGGGCTGAAAGTACATATAGTTTTGATCCCTTCGTAGGGAAGGGAAACATCACGATCATGAAAATATAAAGAAGGCTTGAGGAAATCAACACAACCATCCCAGGGACTAGACATAATAGCTCCTACAAGGCACTGATGAATGAAAGAGTTAATATTAGACTTCCAATCCACCTTTGGAGACAAATTGTGTAGAACACATAACATCTCACATATAAATACACTTTTTTGGTACTAATTTAAGGTTCAAATGATTAGTTACCACTCCAATGAGGTGGAAAACATAGATGATCCAACACTATCCTTACAGTTAGCTTGAGATCTCAAAGGCGCTACTCCCTTGGCCTTCTTTGTGAATAATTTGTGCAAAATGCTCCAAGTTAAGAAAATTAGATGGATCAGTTTGGAGGATTTCGGCCTCCATTTTGAAAGCATGATTTTCTTGGGCGTCTTCTATAAAATTAGCTTTCTTATAGAAATGTGTAATTGTTACTAAAGAAAATCCCTCAAGGAGTTTCCAAACTAGTTTCAAATGTAAGAAATCACCCAATTGTTTTCCTGCCAATTCTTGAATGCATTAATGATGTTTAAAAAATATCCTTCGATGTGAATTTTTTGAGATGCATGTTGTGTGCTAGCTTTACACCATCTAGGAGTCCATGCACCTCTACTACATTACTAGTTCCCATAGGAATCTTCAAAGATAAACCTTTTAATAATTCTCCTTTGTCATTGTGGATTACACAATCTAACCCTAATAAACCTATATTTCCTTAAGATGCACCTTCAAATTTTAGTTTCATGATATTTGGGGGTGCACCCCATTTAATTATACTTCACTCAAATTTTTTAACATTACAATTTGCTCCCTGGTTCAGAACCTTCAAGAGAGACCAATGCTTTAACATTTCATTTTCCTAGCTTGACGATGAGTTGCATGGGTTTGATTTTTTCATAACATTTTCCATTACTACTTCTGATATATTCCTTCCCAATTTATTGAGGAATATTTTCAGATATAAAAGACTATTTCTAAAAATCCATTTCTTTTGTTTGAGCCATATATTCCACACTACTAAATTTGGGTTCAACATCCATAGTGCTTAAAAGAGATAACCTTTATAGATTTGATGAGCCTAGAATTTAGTCTAATTAGAGGGATAAAATCTCTTTCTATTTCCTGGATTACCCTAAGACTTTGATATTATATGCTGAAATTTTCATATAGTTCTCTTAAGACATATGACATCTGGACTAATTTTACCTCTACCAATTTTAATGATATATATACCCATTATGTGGACTATCTATATTTATCTTGCATGTGATTGATGAATTTTCTTAAGATAATTATGACTATGTGATTATTATGTGTACTCACACTATTTTGTAGACATGATTGATACGCCAAGTTGAGAAATGCAGTTGCCAGCTGGCCAGGTTGATGAAACGCGCAAAGGTCAAACTTGGGATGCCAGCAGAAGATTCCATGTGAGTTGCATGTAACCGCTCTGCACCAATCTTGAATGACATTGAGAATCGAGGGAGTTACTGTAGTGGTTGAGTCCACATTTGAGCTTGCATGTCCAATGGATTTCCCTGCATGTGTAACCCTCACTTCCACTTTCTCGCTTTCCCTAAATGGCATCCTCTCAGTTAGTGGGAGTTCATGGCCCTATTTTAGTTGATAAATAGGGCTCAACCCCAATTTCAGGAGAGCTAGTGAATGTTGAGTTGATCACCATATTCTTGTACAAGTTGATTACCAGCCATATTTCTATAATTGAATTTTCTTATAAATAATATGAGATTCTGAGTTGAGTATCCAAGCCTTACATTAGTTTAGAGGATACTCATCCAAGGGGGGCCACTTGGTTAGTAATCCGTGTTTTATTTTAGATAGATTAGTATTAGTCTTTGTTAGAGTACTTAGTTAAAATATTGGCATTGACTGTTCCTACACCCCCTAGAGCTCTGTTCTTTGACTGTTCCTGCAACCAAGGATGGCAGAGTAATTTTCTATTGAATGCTTAGTCTTTCCTTCCTATTATGCATAATCAGTTTAGATTTGCTTGGGTAATGCTCAACATTTTCTTTGTTTTCTTTCCTACAAGTTACTTTTAGTTTTAAGTCTTCCTTAGATTGAGAATGAAGATGACCACTCTAGAATTCCTAGTGCACATATTGTGCTGGCCCATTTCAAGTTCATATCCCTGGGTTGACAATTTAGATGTACCTTCATGGTGATTATGATGGCTATTCAAGTCAGATGTCCAATCTTTGAATTATGGCAGTAAGAGCTGAGTTATTGAGATCATTATAGGAGGCTAAAATTTTTGGCGCCATTCCCGAGAATGATGTCAAACTAGGAAAATCTTTTGGAAGTCATTGGTAGTTTTCCTACTTTAGTATTTCAGAAGTTTTCTCTTAGTATTAGAAGTATGATCCACTATTTTTCCCCACCCATTCTTTGTGTGAGTTGGTTGATATTGAGTTGATACCGCATGCATAGAAAAAGAAGAGACGATTTTGGGATATTTCTTCCTAATAATCATATTGAGCCATTTCATCTAGTAGAACTTCCAAATCTTCCCAGAGACGAAGAAGAACCACAACTCTTTGTTGATGTATTCCCTGATTTAACTAACTCTGAAGTTTCCCTTAAAGATCAAAATCTTGTTGAAGAACCCTTTGTTCTGGAATTTCATCAAGATATGGCTGATGCAAATGGAGATAGGCCTAACAGGAAGAACCAACCAGCTTTCCCCTTTCCCATTATTGAACAAAATGAAGTGGACAACCTCAAGAATATCCCTACCTCAGTTCTTCCTAAATTTTATGGGCTTTTCATAGAAGATCCTGATACCTTCCTATTTGAGTTTGATATACTCTACAAATGCTATGACTATACCACTGATTTGCATAGACTCAAGCTATTTCCTAATACTTTGAAAGAAGTTGCATTAAGATGGTTTATGAGCCTTGGCATAAATATTGTGAGAGCTTGGGAAGATATTAAGGAAAAGTTTCTTAAAAAATACAAAGAATATTGTAGGGGTAGTGACATGAGAGGAGGAGACATTTTCAGAATGCAACAAAAGAAGATGAGAGCTTAGAAGATTTCATTTCAAGGTTCATGTTTTGTTTGCAGAAATATCCACATCATACACTTAATGAAGACTCACAAAAAATAATTTTCCTGGGAGGAATTAATGAAAGTTGCACTGATGCCTTGGACTTAATGGCAGGAGGAGATATCACTCAAGTCCCTTGGGATGATATCAAGAAGATATGTCAAAACTATTCTAGGGCAGCTTCGAAGACAAGAAGAGCCTATCAATCCTCTATGGGTAAATCATCTAGCAGTGGAGTCTCAAGGATGGAGATTACTAATTTGTTGGTAGATTTCAAGCAAGATATATTTAACAATCTAGGTACTCAGCTGGATACGCTTCAAGATAAAAAGAAACATGAGGAGGCAAAGGCAATATTGATAGAATAATTCCCCCAGTGTAGACAAAAGAAGAGAGACTGCAGATGCAAGGTGATAGACAATATTGATAGTAAGCAGATCCCACCTGAGTTCAAACCAATCTAGACCGAGGAAGACCAAGTTTACTTTATTGCACAGAAGATATCATGGGCTTCAAGACAAGGTATGCCACTAGATCCACTATCTTTTGTTGGACCATATTTTAACTCTTATTCATCTGGTAACCAGTGTCAGCCAACATATCCATCCAACTATGGAGGATACCCACCCCAGTCTTGGAATACCCCACCCAATACTTCATCCAACTATCAAAATACCTCATCTTAGTGGCAGCAACCTTAGGGGAATTGGAAACAGTTTTAGGCACCTTGGCAGCCACCCCTAGAAAACTGGCGATAGACATCTCAATGGAGAGGTGGCCAACAATGGCCAAACAAATCCACCAGCTACAAGCAATCATCTTCTCAAACCCAACAACTTGCTATAATTCCCCCTCCTCCTAATCCTAGTGCCAATATATCTAAACCAACCCAATTACCAGCCCAACCTACACCCAACTCGAATAATAAACCACAACAACAGCCTATATATTATGTTGATCCAAATCAATTCCTTGCATATGCTATGAATTTAAGTGATATATATCTATGTTCAGGAACAACCTTGCAAGCTCCTTCCACCCGCATCATCAATGAGTTACTTGTGGAAGAGCAAGAACAATCCTTGACCAATCCCATTCAGCCTGGTGCACTTAAATCTCCTGAGCTAGCTCCAACAAAGCAATCAACACAAGACCCACCCTTTCCTCAAGGATTCGAAGCTACCAAACAAAAAGAAGATAATGAGGCAACTAGCTTTGATATCCTAGATCAAATAAAGCATATATGTGTGCAGATTTCTCTGTTTCAAGATATAAAAGATGTCCCTATCTATGGAAAGGCAATCAAGGATGCATGTCTCAAGAAACCGGGTAGGAAAAAGAAGGACCCCACTATAGTCCATGTAGTAAGCCAGCTTGTTGACATCATTCTTGGAAAAGTAACTATTCCCAAATATAGGGATCCAGGTAGTCCTATGGTTGAAGTTGTTATAAATGGAACAAACATAAAAAATGCCTTGATTGACTTGGGTGAAGCAATCAATGTGATGACTAAAGACATCCTACAACAAATAAATATTGCAAATATGAGATTCGCTCCTACAGTCCTGCAGCTTGTCGATAGGTCCACCGTGAAGCCAGATGGCTTAGGAGAAGACATGGTGGTGATCCTCGACTCTTGGGAGTATCCAACCAACTTCATGGTTCTCTCATCTAAAGCCACACTAGGAGGATATCCACTTATCCTTGGTTGACCATGGTTAGCAACTGCAGATGCTTATATTGGATGTTGCTCAGGTGATATGACCATTTTAGATGGCATGGACACTATTTTTTTTTTTGTATCCTCTAGCTCAGCCATCCCAAAATACAAAAATATCAATATGGCCACCTATTGGTGAAGATGTTGAGGAAGTTAACTTGGTGGCACAAATTAGGATGCTTGGAAGAAGTCCTTTCCTACAGCTTCAAGATGATGACAAGGTGTTATCTAGTATCATTGAGAACCAATACCAACTAGAAGAAGCATCATCCAGTTATGCAACCATCGCACAAACACTTTTTTCCGTTTTACATGATCTTCCTACAAAAAAATTTCCTATAGGAAGACTTCCTACAACAACACTTCCTGCAACAACTATTCCCATAGATAAAATTCCTGCAGCCATAGGTATGTTTCAAAAAATGCTGCCACCTGATCTTAAGCTACCTTGTATTAATGAAACAACTATGATAGAGCTAGTCACACAAGTACAAGTGTCTAAGGGATGATCTCTAAATATAAATAGTAAATTAAATGAAGGACAATAGTTGATATTAGAAAATTTGTTGAAATCCCATCAAAAAGCATTTTCTTGGGATTATCATGACATGAAAGGATTAGATTCCAAACTCTGTACTCACCGAATCTATAACAAAGCTTAATGTACCCCTGTAAGACAACCAAAATGAAGAATCAACCCTGTCTTGAGAGAAATTGTCAAAATTGAACTGCAAAAGCTACTAGACACAAGATTTATCTACCCTATTTCAAATAGCCAGTGGGTATCCCCATTGGTAATTGTGCACAAAAAGGGAGGGAAATGGAGAGTTTTTTTTTACTATAGGGAGCTCAATGTTTCCACTAAAAATGATCACTTTCCCCTACCTTTTGTAGACCAAGTCTTGGACTCTCTTGCAGGAGAACAATAATTCTCCTTTCTTGATGGATTCAGTGGATACAATCAGATACAAAGACCAAGAAAAGACTACATTTACATGTCCTTGGGGGAAATTTTCATATTTTATGCTTCCATTTGGGCTATGCAATGCCCCTACCACTTTCCAGAGAACATTCGTCAATATATTCTCAGACATCTCCCTTGACTGCATGGAGATCTATATGGATGATTTTACTACCTATGGTGTCACCTTTGATGAAGCACTGTAGAACCTAAAGAAAGTACTCCAAAGATGTGAGGATCAGAATCTGTCCTTAAAGAATGAAAAGTGATTCACAATGATGCAAGAAGGTGTCTTCCTTGGCCACTACATTTCACACCTTGGTATGCAAGTTGATCCAACAAAAATGAGGTAATAAATAATTTGCCTATACCTGCAAAACAAAAGGATGTTAGGAGTTTTTTAGGACATGCAGGCTATTACAAACATTTCATCAAGGATTTTAGTACAATAGCTGCCCCACTATATATTCTTTTGACCAAAGATGCTGAGTTTCAATGGACAAAAGGCTGTGACAAAGAATTTTATGATCTAAAGATAGCTCTAACTCATGCTCCTATACACAAAGGACCAAATTGGCAAATCCCTTTCCATATACATATTGATGCCTCAAACTATGCCATAAGAGAAGTCTTAGGACAAAAAGTAGAAGTTGTTGAAAATACCATCTATTTTGTCAGTAAAAACTTGCAGGGAGAAAAATTCAATTACACAGTCACAGAAAAAGAATTGCTAGCAATAATCTATGCCTTGAATAAATTTAGGCACTATATCACAGGTTACCAAATTTTTGTACACATTGATCATGCAACCATTAAATACCTCATGAACAAACCTCTAATCTCAGGAAGATTAGCTAGATGGTTGATACTAATGCAAGAATTTGACATAACTATTGTGGATAAACAAGGAAAGGAAAACATGGCTGCAGATTTCCTCTCAAGGCTGACATCACCAGAAGATACTCAAGCTATAGATGATTCCTTTCTTGATGAGCATCTCTTCTCTATACATGTGCAGACACCTTGGTATGCTGACATAGCCAATTACCTTTGACCGGGAGAGTTCCTCCTCACTTCTCTCCAAAGGAGAGAAGAGTGTTGATTGAAAATTCATTCCCTTTCTCTTAGATAGCTAGATGCCTATTTTGTACTAGACCAGATCATGTTATGAGTTGTGTAAAGAAAGATGAAACCTATGAAATTCTACATGCATGCCATGATGAACCCTATGGAAGCCACTTTGCATCAAAAAGGACAATAATGAAAATCTTGCATACAAGATACTATTGGACTACATTGCACAAAGATGTGGGAAGATATACATGAAAATGTGATAGATGCCAAAAAAGTCAGATGAAATGTCACTCTTTCCACAAGTGGTAGTAACACCATTTGAAAAATCGGGTTTGGATTTTGTCAGACCCATTGATACTCCATCAAATGGTAAGTACTACATACTCTTGTGCACTAATTATGTAACAAAATGGGTTAAAGTGAAAGCCATGAAGCATGCAAGAGATAATAAGTCTATACAATTCCTTTATGAAGAAGTTTTCACAAGATATGGGGTGCCAAGAGAACTAGTAACTGGTCAAGGCATTCAGTTTACATCAACCCTTATTACAACATTGATCAATGAATATAAAATTCATCACAAGAAATCCACACCTTATCACCCTCAAGCAAATGGACAAGTTGAAGTAACAAATAGGGAGATTGAGGCCATCCTCACCAAAATAGTGCATATTCATAGAAAAGACTAGGAAAATATATTATCAAAAGCAGTTTGGGCTTACATGACCACCTGGAAGACAACTACAGGCTTCACCCCATTCGAGCTTCTATATGAGAAAACAAACATGATGCCTATAGAATTCAAGCATAAGACTCATAATTTCTCTTGAATTGGGAATGGACATTTCTACGGAACAACCAGAACAAATCATGCAGCTCAATGAATTGGATGAGATGAGGAAAATGACATTACATCATATCAAACTTGTGCAAAATCAGAGAGTCAAATGGAATGACAGATTTATCAAACACAAGAAATTTCAACCAAGTGATTGAGCATTTCTTTATGATTCTAGATACAAGGATAATGTAGGGAAATTGCAGACAAGATGGCTAGGGCCATATGAAGTTGCAGAAGTTTTTCCTAATGGATTTGTGCAACTCACAACCATTGATCCTATGAAATTGAAACTACTGGTGAATGGGCACCATCTCAGATTATATCACAGGAAAGCTTCAAAAGAAGAGTTCCTGCAGTAGTTTGTCCAACACACAAGACTCGAGCATAGTTCTTGAAGCAATGGAGTTCTTATAGCCAAAGACAACATACCTAGTGTCCCTCCTTCTAGTTAACTGAGGTATGTATTTATCATCATAAATATTTCTAATTTTGTAGAAATCTATTTCTTTTCCCATCCATACCACCTTTCTCTCTCTTCCATCATTTCACTTCACCTCGCCCCATTCCATCTCTATTAAATGCTCAATTATAGCTCAATAGCGCAAGTAGTATTTTCTCCCTGCTCGATGAAATGATTCTCCACCATCATATTTTCCTACAATTAGGTACATACACCTTAATTTCATTCTTAATTATCCTTTCGAGCATTTTATTTAATCACTGTACAATAAGATGGATGTTCATATAATAGTCTTTAACTCCCCCATCAAATTAATCTTGCCATTCCACATGTGAGGACACATGTCCAAATTTAGGTTGGGGGGAGGGGTAAGCAAGATATATAAATTTTTCCACATGTCGATATATGATTATTTGCATAAGCAAATCTTACTGAGCTGATTCAAAATTTAAAATGAGGGTAAGTGCACCAATCTGTGACACAATTTCAGTGCCAAATTGCAAAAAAAACCCGTAATAGGCCATATTGCGCTCGCCAAATGGCTTGAATTTTTCAATGAGTGAACAAGTGTGAGTTCTCTTTCTTTTTGCAATGAATTTTGGAATGCATTTTTCTAGACTCTTTTATTTTTGCTTTCTCTTCCAGGGAAACTATATACAGGAAATAAACATTTAAGTATAAGTTGGTATTTACATATGGACATTTACTTTCTTATACTTTCAGCTATATTACATGTATATAGGCAGGATGTTTGAGAGTGGTTTCAGATCTCTAGGAATTATAATGCAATTTCTAGTTTTTGGAAGATCTTAAAAATTTCAGACTTAGTCAAATTTCAGTAATCAGCAATTCAAATTTCAGTAATCAGGAGGTCAAATTTTAGTAGTCAAAAAGTTGTATCATCTTTCTCTCTCCTTCTCTCTACTCTCTATCTCTCCACTCCCTCTCTCTCTCTACCTTCCTCTCTCTCTCTCCAATCTCTCTCTTTCTCACCCCTCTATCTCCTCCCTACATCTACCTCCCTCCCTCCCCTCTCTACTTCTCTCTATCTCTTCTCTCTCTACGTCTCCTTCCCTCTCTACTTATCTTTATCTCCCCTCTCTCTCTCTCTTTACCTACATCACCCTCCATAAATTTGTATCTCACTTATGTATCCCTCCCTACCTCTTTCCCTCTCTACTCTCTATGTCTCCTCTCCCTCCCTCTACCTACATCTCTCTCTCACTCTTTATCCCTCTCTTCCCCCGCTTTCTCTCTAACTATCTCCTCTCTATCTCATAATTCTCTCTCCCTCCCTCTCACTCTCCCCTCTCTATCTCACCACTCTCTCTCAATCACACACAAACCTCTATCTCCCTCGCTAAAACTCCCTCCCTCCCTCCTTCCCTCTCTACTTCTCTCTATCTCTCCTTCCCCTCCCTCCCCTTCTTTTTGTCTCTCCTCCCAATCTCTCTCACTATTGTCCCTCCCTCCCTCCTCCTCTTTCTCTCACAATTGATCTTTTTCTATATCTCACCATTCTCTCTCTCACTCACACACACACCTCTATCTCCCTACCTCTCCCTCCCTCCCTCACCTCTCTCTTTCCGTCTCTATACATACCTCTCCCTCCATCACTCTATCTCACTTATGCCTCCTTCCCTACCTCTTTCCCTCTCCAATCTCTATCTCTCATCTCCCTTCCTCTACCTACCTCTCTCTCTATCTCTCCATCCCTCTATTTCTCTCTCTCTCTGTCCTCTCTATCTCACCATTATCTCTATCCCTACCTATCACCCCATCCTCTCTAAATCACCATTCCCTCTCTCCCACTTTCCCTCCTTTCGTCTCAATCCCTCCTCTCTAAATCACCATTCTCTCTATCCCACTTTCCCTCATTCCCTCTCTATGTCTCACTTATCCCTTCCTACTTCTCTCCCTTGAACCTCCCTCTCTCTCTTTATCTCTATTTCTAATTCTCTCCTTACCTCTCCACTCTCTATCTCAACACAATCTCCATCTCACTCTCCCTCCTTCCCTCCCTCACTCCTATCCATACCTCTCTCCTTCCCTCTCTACCTACCTCTCCCTCCACTACCTACCACTCTCTCCCTCACCCCTCTTTCTCTCTTACTCTCTCCTTCCCTCTCTACTCTCTATCTCTCCCCCCTTCCCTCTCTAATCTCTTTCTCTCTCTCCCCCTTCCTCTCTCCCCTCATTTTATCTCCTCTCACTCTCTCTCCCTCTCACACACACTCACCTCTATCTCCTCCTTTCCTCTCCCACCATCCCTCCACTCTCTACTTCTCTTTATCTATCATCTCTCTCTATCCCTCTCCCTCTCTTTACCCACCTCTCCCTCCATCACTCTATCTCAAATCTCTCTCTCCTCTCTCTCTCTCTCTCTCTCTCTCTCTCTCTCTCTCTCTCTCTCTCTCTCTCTCTCTCTCTCTCTCTCTCTCTCCCTCTCACTCACTCACTCACACACACACAAACACACCTCTATCTCCTCCCTACCTATCCCTCCCTCCCCTCTTTACTTCTCTCTATCTCTCCTCTCTCTAAATCTCCTTCCCTCTCTACCTATATTTATCTCCTCTATCCCTTTGTTTACCTACCTCTCCCTTCATCACTCTATATTTCACCTATGTTTCCCTACCTACCTAGGGTTGAGGGATTAATGGTCAAGGGTTGAGAATTGAGGGTTGAGGGATTAATGTATAGGGTATAGGGTAGAGGGTTTAAGAGTTGAGGTTTGAGGGTTGAGGGTTGATGTTTGATGGTTGAGGGTTGAGGGTTGAGGGTAGAGGGTAGAGGGTTTAAGGGTTGAGGGATTAAGGGTTAAGGATTGAGGGATTAGGGTAGAGAGTTTACTTGGGTTTAAGGGTTTAAGGGTTGAGGGTATAGGGTTGATGGTAGAGGGTATTGAGTTTATGGTAAAGGGTATCGGGGTGAGGGTTGAGTGTTTAAGGGTTTAAGGGTTGATGGTATAGGGTTGAGGGATTAGGGTAGAGAGGGAGGGTAGGATGGAAAGAGATATGGAGGGAGAAGTGAGATAGAGATAAGGAGAGAAGAGGAGAGAAGGATAGATATATATATGAGGGTTGAGGATCTAATGTATAGGATAGAGGGTTGAGAATTGAGGGTATAGGATTGATGGTTTAGGGTATTGGCTTTAGGGTATAGGGTAGAGGGTAGATGGTAGAGGGTTGAGGGTAGAGGGTAGAAGTTTTAAGGGTTTAGGGTCTAGGGTTGAGGATATACGGTTGAGGATATAGGGTTTAGGGTATAGGTTTAAGGGTATATGGTTAAAGGATTAGGGTTGAGGGTCTAATGTATAAGGGTTGAGGGTTTAGGGTTTAAGGGTTGAGGATTAAGGGATTAAAGGTTGAGGGTTGAGGGTTGAGGGCTGATAATTGAGGGTTAATGGTTTAATGCACAGGGTAGATGTTAGAGGTTTTAATGGTTTAGGGTTTAAGGGTTGAGGTTCAAGAGTTTACAGTTGAGGGTAGAGGGTTGAGGGTATAGGGTTGATGGATTAGGGTTCAGGGTCCAACATATAGGGTACAAGGTATAGGTGTTGAGGGAAGAGAAGGTGGGATGGATGCAGGGAGAGATAGAGGGAGAAGTTAGATAGAGATAAGGAGAGAAGAGGAGGGAGGGAAAAATATAGATGAGGGTTGAGGATCCAATGTATAGGGTAGATGGTTGAAAATTGAGGGTATAGGGTTGAGGACCTATAGGGTTGATGGTTTAGGGTTGAGGGTTGAGGGTATAAGGTTTAAGGGAGATGGAAGAGAGATAGATGGATTGAGTGAGAGAGAGAGAGAGAGACTTGAGAGGAGAGGGGGTAGGATGGAGAGACTTGAAAGAGAGACAAAGGGAGGGAGTGGGAGAGAGACAGAGGGAGGGAGGGTTTAATGGTTTAGGATTTAAGGGTTAAGGGTTTAGGGTTAAGGGTAGAGGGGAGAGAGATAGAGGGAGTGAGTGAGTGTGTGAGAGAGAGAGACCTAGAGAGGGAGAGGGGCATAGGGGGTAGGAGGGAGTGGGAGAGAGATAGAGGGTACAGGGTTTAAGGATTTAGGGTTTATGGTTAAGGGTAGAGGGGAGAAAGATAGAGGGAGTGATTGAGTGAGAGAGAGAGAGACCTGAGAGAGGGAGAGGGGGTATGAGGGAGAGTCATGAGAGAGAAAGAGGGAGGGAGTGGGAGAGATATAGAGGGTTAAGGGTATATGGTTAAGGGTTGAGGATAGAGGGTTTAAGGGTTTAAGGGTTAAGGGTAGAGG
>CM021105.1:187319129-187465779 GCA_007115665.2 Sequoiadendron giganteum | reverse complement strand
AAAAGAGAGATAGAAAGAGGGGGAGGGAGAGAGGAGAGATAGAAAGAGGGGGAGGGAGGGAGAGATAGAGAGAGTAGAGAGGGAGGAGAGAGATAGAGAGAGGTGATAGAGAGATAATTAGAGATGGAAAGAAGGTGGATATATTGAGAGAGAGCAGGAAAGGAGGGAGAGAGAAATAGGTATAGAGGGACAACTAGGTAGAGATAAGTAGATATGAAAGGAGAGATATAGGGAGAGGTAGGGATGGAGAGAGAGGTGAGACAAAAATAGAGAGGTCTAGGTAGATAGAGGGAGGAGGAGATAAAGAGAAGTATAGAGGGAAGGAGAGAGGGAGGAAAATGTAGGGATGGAGAGAGAGAGGTGAGAGAGATAAGAGAGAGGAGGGAGAGATAGGTAGGGAGAGAGGGGTGAGATAGAGAGAAAGAGAGTAGAGAGGGAAGGGGAAAGAGAGAAATGAGATAGGTGATAGAGATGTGTGATGGAGCTGAAAATTACAGAGATAAGGAGGAAGGTGGGGAGATTGAGAGGGAAGGAGGGGGAGAGAGAAAGATGTATAGAGGAATAGATTAGATAGCGAGAAGTAGAGAGCAAAGGTAGGTGAAAGGAAGAGAGAGGGAGAGAGAGAGGGAGAGAAAGAGAGGTGAGATAGAGAGAAGTAGAAAGGGAAGGAGAGAGAGGGGGAGATAGAAAAAAATAGAGAGGGAGGGAGGGAAGGAGAGAGAAGTGAGATAGAGAGAACTGGAGAGGGAAGGAGAGAGAGAGGGAAGCATAGAGTGAGAGAGAAAGAGGGGAGAGAGAGGGAGAGGGGGATAGGTAGGTATAGAGAGAGGTGATATAGAGAGTAGAGAGAGAGATATAGAGATAAAAGGAGAGGGATGGGAGATAGAGAAATGTAGAGAGTGGAGGGAGGGAGATAGATATTGGAGAGGGAGGGAGAGAGAGATGGACATGTATAGACATAGTTCTTGAGCTCAAGGAAGATATTGTTAGATAAAGGGATGGAGATAGTGAGAGAGAGAGAGGTCTAGAGAATAAGAGATGAAAATGAGTGAGATAGAGAGAGAAAGATGAAATTTAACCTCCTAAGTACTAAAATTTGACCTCCTGATTATTGAAATTTGACATGTTGATTACTGAAATTTGACTAAGTCTGAAAATTTTAAGATATTCCAAAAACTAGAATTTGCATTATAACTCCTAGAGATCTGAAACCACTCTCAAAAATCCTTCCTATATATACATGAAATATAACTTAAAATATAAGACATTAAATGTCCATATGTAAATGTCAACTTATAGTTTCCCTGACAGAGAAAGCAAAAATCAAAGAGTTTACAAAAATGCATTGCAAAAGTCATGAATAACATATGGCGCTTGCCAAATTTGGCGCATGCCAAATGAAGCAGCCCATTTGGCACACGGAAAATTTGGCGAGCGCCAAATAAGTTGCATTGGGAAATTCCAACCCTATGGGTTGGATTTTGCATTGGGCATCTGACCCAAAGGTTTGGACAACCATTTCATTAAAATGACGTGATTTTTTGAAAGGGTGCAAAATTTCTTCATATTTTCATCTGTGCTCCCCATCTCATTTGCATGTCTTTCAATGCAAGTTTATAAAAAAACCGTGATAGCCTTAACCTCTCTCTTAGCTATCTAAATATATAATTATTTTTTCATTTTCATTTAGTTAAGGTTTTGATCCATGGCTTCTATTGTAAATGCCTTCTTTTTTGGTCAAAAACCAACATGTGCTAGGTTTAGGATAGATTTTTACTCGTTCATTTGAACATGAAACAAATTACATTTTCTGAAACTACACTTCATTCTACACATGATGGAAAAAAGAATCAATTTTCAATTAGTTTGCAAAAAAATTGGGGGGGAGCACGCTCAAATTTTAGCTTTTTCAGGATGTGTCCACTTTGAAAATTCATAAAATATTATATATTCATTAAAAAAATTATCCAAAAGAATGAGGATAAAATACATGGTGTTACCTAATTTCTCACCATTGGGATTTTTGAAATTCTAAAAAAAAGTTAATCAAAAAGGGGGGAGCCCTCAGTGCTATGCTATTTTTTCTGATAAAAACAAGACCTGTTTTGTTTTGAGACCATTAATCTTCATTAATTTCAAAACAAAAAAAGGGTTAGAAACTAGACTTTGTGCAAATCAGATTTTACTGATTTCAAAAAAAAGTGGCATCTTAAGAGCCAAAATTGTGTCACAGATTGGTGCACTTGCCCATGAACAATGGCTCGCATGTGTTATGTGACACTAAAATTCCACCATCATTCCCTCTCTACCTATATTCCTTTTATTTCCATTTATTCTCTCCTTAACTCTACCATGATTCTGTTATACAAATGCTAAGTTACTAAAAACATGGCTGAAAGGAAATTCAGTTGATGAATTCACCCAGCAAAGTAGATAGGAGAAATTTGAAAAATTAGAGAGGTAATTTTGTAGGGTGTCGAGCTGAGCAAAGACAATCGGAGGTGGACTCATTCAGAATGAGTCATCAACTCATGATGCCTTGTTATAAGACGCAACAAGCTTGGCCTAATTTCATAATTGCGGATTGCTAGACTATTTTATGAAGTTGGATGGTTTCAATGAGGGTATTGCATTAGATTTTGCTCAAACATTCCCAGACAGAAAGGCCATGGTGAAAGGTCTAGAGGTCATAGCGACCGAGGAAAAAATTGTTGAAGTTTCAGGGTTACCAGTTGATGGTGAACCATATCCTTTTTCTAAGGATGCTAGGACAACCAAAGCCATATTTACAATGCATGGGGACCCTCTGCTCACAATTGACAAGAAAGGTGCCAAGAGGCTCTCTCTACCCAAGTCATGGAAGTAGGTTTCTATGCATATCATCAAGTACATTACTTTCGAAGGTCAGTTATCAAACTTTCACTCAGTACATTTCAAATTTTTGAGTCATGTGCGGCACAAGAGGAAGATGAATGTGCCCAATGTACTATACAAACATCTCTCTATTACGATAGAAAGAACACAAAAAAGTAGAGAAAAATTTGTATCCCACCATTGTTTGATTAAATTGTTGGTTCTAAGATCTTTGCATGATACAAACCTTGGAATGGCCTAGGATGAGTTTGTAAAAATTGGGCAGTCTAGACTTGAACCCCTCTTAACCTAGGGTTTCATCTTAGTCACATAGGTCTAGCAAAATTTTGAGCACAACCAAAGGCACTACTGGTGCCTTGAACTTTGGTGCTGCTATGGATTCCCCAATTGTAGAAAAGGCCATAAATATTAGTTCCTCTAACCATGGGAGTGAAAGAGAAAATTCATCATTAGGTTCTGATCATGATGATGTCCCAATAAAAACTATGATAAGGATAAGAGCACAAAAGAGAGATAAAAGAAAGGAGAAGAAAAATGCAATTTGCACAGGAAAAAGCACCAAGCCCTAAGAAAAGGAAGGCTGCCACTATTCATCCTGCAACCAAAGAGAAATGAGAAATCCCTCTCAAGAAATAAAAGCCAGCCGGCCCTGAGCTTGGTGAGACATCGAGTGAAAATACAGATGCTCCAATGGAGCAGGAGAAGGGACAAGAAACATATATGTTTGAAGAGGCAGTAAAAATGACCTTGGCGGATCTTGCTGCCATCACAAGAGAAGTTGAAAATCAAGAAAATGAGGAAAATGAGGACTTCTTGTAGCAAGACCAACAGTGGGACTTCTTGTAGAAAAGTTAGGAAATAGGTCAGGAGCACATGCAACCACCACCAAAAGAGGAACAAGAGGTCCTATAACAAAACGAGGAAAGAGGAATCATACCTCAATAGCCTGAATCGGTAAAAACTGAATCTATGTAGATAGTCCTCTATGGGAAGCAACCATCTACAAAAAATTGGTAGGAATCCACAACCCTCGTATTTTTTCAGTTCATGTAGCTATTTTCAATTTATGGAGAGAAATACAAAGAAGAGAGGAGGAGTGTAAAAAAGAAAAGAAAATATTGAAAAAGGAAATTCAGATGAGGGATGAGATGATTGAAGAAAAGAACGAGGAGATTGTTTTTCTAAAGGAAAGGATAAGTGGCATTTCAACTCTAGTGCCACAAATTTTGGAGTGTAGAACCCCTCCAAGGGTTTATGCCCTACACTAAAAGGAGAAATACCTTTCCTTCAGAATGTTGAGAATCATCTCAGGCCTAAACCCCTCCATTGAAACCCCTGATGAATTTTTCAATGCCTACAGAATTTCTTCCCCTGAAGTGAAAAATTTGTTGTGTGAATTCTATCTACACAATTTTGTTGTCTGAAAAGATAAAGATTGAAATCCACTGCCTTATGTTGGAGACATACAACTAATAACATTTATGTTGTGGGTGCAGAATGAGATTAGTTTGGGTGAGCAATACAATGCTCACAAGAAGAAAAAATCTAGTATTCCCCTAGCCATCAGGGTTGAATCTAAGAGCCCCAAAGACATTCATACAAATTTGGAATAGATTGCTCATTAGGCCAAGCTATAGTGATCAAATTATGCCTTGGATTGAGGCTGTGTATAGTGATTATGAAGTGAAAGTTTTTGCAAAAGAGGATGCTATGCAAGGAAATCTATCCCAACATTGGAACTTGTTGATAGATGAGCTAAAGTAGGCTGAGCCACACTCTGTTCACAATTACGCTTCTGAATTGAAGAGAATTGACAAATATATCTAGCTTGGAAGGACCAAAGGACGTGAATGGCTTCCCCTAACTTTCTAGCTGCCCATCCTCCTATGGCCCATGCCTAACTTTAGATTCTATAGATACATCATTGCATAAGATAAAAAAAGATGGAGAAGACTTGATAAGTTGGGTGGGTTTTATTGGAATAATGATTCACCTACTACAGACACCGACATTGGATAGCTATTAGTTGCAGACTTCAGGGCCTTGACAAAGCAGAAGCATAACTCTTCCCTTGCTGGAGGACCAACAAAATGTTAGGTTTGGGGGAGTGATGAGCCTAGAATTTAGTCTAATTAGAGGGATAAAATCTCTTGCTATTTATAGGATTACCATAAGACTTTGATATTATATCTTGAGATTTTCATATAGTTCTCTTAAGATATATGAGATCTGGACTAATTTCACCTCTGCCAGTTTTAATGATATATATACCCATTATGTGGACTATCTATATTTATCTTGCATGTGATTGATGAATGTTCTTAAGATAATTATGATTATGCGATTATTATGTTTACTAACACTATTCTGTAGACATGATTGATACACTAAGTTGATAAATGCAGCCGCCAGTCGGCCAAGTTGAGGAAATGCATGAAGGTCAAACTTGGGATGCTAGCAGAAAATTTTGCGTTAGCCGCATGTAACCTCTTTGCACCAATATTCAATGAAATTGAGCATCAAGGGCATTACTGTAGTGGTTGACTCCATGTTTGGGCTTGCATGTCCAACGGATTCTCCTACATGTTTAACCATTGCTTCCACTTTCTCTTGATTTCCCTAAATGGCATCCTCTTAATTAGTGGGAGTTGATGACCCTATTTTAGTTGATAAATAAGAATCTACCCCTTTTTTGGGAGAGCTAACGAATGTTGAGTTGATCGCCATATTCTTGTACAAGATGATTAGCAACCATATGTCTTTAATTGCATTTTCTGATAAATAATATGAGATTCTGAGTTGAGTATCCAAGCCTTACATTAGTTTAGAGGATACTCATCCAAGGGGGCCCACTTGGTGAGTAATCTGTGTTTTAGTTTAGATAGATTAGTGTTAGTCTCTATTAGAGTACTTAGTTAAAATCTTAGCATTGACTATTCCTGCAGCCACTAGAGCTCTATTTTGTGACTATTCCTGTAGCCAAGGCTGGCAGATTAATTTTCTATTGAATGCTTAGTCTTTCCTTCCTATTATTCATAATCAGTTTAGATTTGTTTTTGTAATGTTCAACATTTGCTTTGTTTCATTTCCTACAAGTTACTTTAAGTTTTAAGTATTCCTTAGATTGAGAACAAACATGACCACTCTAGAATTCCTAGTGCACACACTATGCTGACCCATTTCAAGTTCATGTCCCTAGGTTGACAATTTAAATGTACCTTCATGGTCATTAATATGGCTATTCAGGTCAGATATCCAATCTCTAAATTATGGCAGTACGAACTAAGTTATTGAGATCATTATAGGAGGCCGACAAGAGTAATGACCAACTTTGAAATAACTCCAAAATGGTGTTTGGTAGGGGAGAAAGCTAATGTATTTTGTTTTGGATCCAATTCTAGCATGTTTGAGAAAAATTACAATGGAGCAAATTATGATCCACTATTTCTTGAATGGAACCACATAGAATATAATTGAATGGTTGGACTAGGCCCAACCTGGAAAGCCTACAAATTGTTAGGACATGATTATGAAGAGATAAAAAAGAAAAAGTACCTACTTTAGGCAGAACTGAGGTGTTTCAACAAATCTTGTATGGCCATTTACCTAGTTGAACTCTATCCTCGAAGGTCAAATATTTGTAGCCCTATTTGACATTATATTATCTTGATTTAAATGGGGCCTGAATAATTTTATCCTTAGAATATGAAAGCAAAATAGTTATTGTGTCCAATATTGATTGGAGATTATGTTTTTGATGTTGGGGGGGATGGGAGATTGTGGAATTTTTCAATGTAAAATTGGATTTAAATTTTGTATTATTCGTCACACATAATTCTTGAAATTTGATCCCCAAACTCTTTTTCGACAAGTTTCAGCCTCCTATAGCCCATCAATTTTGGTTAACGAAGGGTTCCCATTCCATCAATCTTCCCAAAAATTAACCTTTCCCCATTGTTAAAATTCCATTATAGGAAAGGTGAGAGCACATCTTGGCATGTGATAATGAAATTCCATAATTTTGAGTTTTCTTATGGATTTTCCAAAGTGAAGATTATTTTCCAGATTGTCGAGTCTATGTACTTGGATCTCATGATTTTCTCCATTTTGAAGAATTATTTGCATAGATCCTTGGTGTTATCTTTGCACCTAAAGCTACATTTCTCAATTACAGTCTTTGAATGCTAGCACCCCCAAATAATTTATCCTTGCATAGTTTTTCCTAAGAAACTCAAGATAATTTTTTAGAGTTGTCCCAATTGTCTCTCCACAAAAACAACCTAGTTACTTCAAGAATGTTCTCATGAATCCCTCTTGGTTGTTTGAGCATTGATCAGAAGTAATTTGGAATGTTAGATAAAATCGATCTTATCATAGTAAATCTCCCTACTAGTGACTACCATCTACCCTTCCAGGATGCTACTCTTCTTTGAATAGTCATAAAGATCTTATTCGAAAATGAGGATTTTTGAGCCCTTGTAAAGAAAGGAATACCCTGATAGTTGTAGGGTAGTTTATTTTGTCTAAGAATTTCTAAGAAAGAGAGGATATAACCAATTACCAAAGTGATAGTATTATGAAAAATATTTTTGACTTCTTTGGATTAATCATTTGACCTAAAATTACATAGTAGTTGCCAAACACATACTTTATGTTTTTGGAGGCACACACTGAGGGATGGCCAAATAGTAATGTATCATCTCCAAATAAGGAATGAGTGTAAGAGATATCTAATCTTGATATTTTTATACCATTCCACTTAATTCATGCATAGAAAGTTTAAATTTATTGGATCAATGCTTCTACCATCAAAATGAAGAGGAAAGGGGAAAGAGGGCCCCCTTTCCAATCTCCTTGAGAGGTAGAGAAAAAACCAATTAGAGAGTCATTTATGAGGAAAAAAAACTTAGCTAATTTGACATAAGATAGAATCTATTTGCACCATTTTGTACAAAAACCTAGCCTTGCCAAAACCTTTGATAAAAAGTCCCAATTTAATTTATCATAGGCCTTCATCATGTCTAATTTTATTATCATGGATGCATTTTTTCTTGATGAATTGAGTACAATATTTCATGGGATGTTATTTCCCCCTCAACTATCTCATTTCTTGGAAAAAAACCACCTTGTTCCTCTTATATTATTCTTGGAAAGAGTTTGGAAAGCCTTAGGGTAATGGCTTTAGAAAATATTTTATAAATGGTATTGTAGAGGGAGATAGGTCTAAGACCTACAAATGAGGATGGAGTCTTGATTTTGGATATACAAGCAATATGAGTGCTATTGAGATCTTTAAAAATTGTTCCATTTATACAAGATTCTTCTAAGGCCAACCAAATATCTCTTCCCACTAAATCCTAGAATTTTTTGATAGAATAATGTTGTGAAACCATCTAGCCCAAAATATTTGTCTGGAGAAAGTTAAAAAACTATAATTTTAACTTATTCCAAAGTGAATGGAGCTAAGATACACTTGTTATCATCTGAGCCAAGTACCTTTGGGATGAAATTTAAAAACACTTGTTGTTTTCCAACTAAATTAGGGTCCCCATTCACCAATTTGGTAAGAAGTTTTGAAAAGAATAACACAACCTCATTTTGAATCTCCATCTCATCTTTTAATAGTTCATTATATGCAAAATTTATTAAAAATTAGAATTGCTTCCAATATTTAGTGATTTATGAAAGAACTTGGTATTCATAACCCACTCTTTAAACGAAGTTTCTCTTGATTTATATTTCTGGTAAATTTCTTCTCTAGAAAGAACTTCTTTGAGTTCTTTCTAAATCTTGTTGTGATGGTAGAAGGATTCATTGTTCATACCCTTTTGTATTAATTATTCATCAAGAACTTCAATTTATTAAATAAGAAGATTGTTTTGTTCAATAATATTTTTTGAATGGAGGTGGTTCTATTGTTTGATCTTCCCTTTTATAAATTGATGCTTTTTTCGCTATTTGATAAAGTCTAGAGCCTGCTACAAATGGTGCATTCTCTCACCATTTTCTAAGATAAATAGAGATTTTCCATCCCTAAACTACTCATGGTCAAATTTAAAGGATGATTTAAATTTATTTGGTACATAATTCCAAAAAATATCCAACTAGATCAGATAATGATCTGATCCCAAAAATGTGAGGATGGAAGAGGCATATTTAAAATCTATGTTAGTCCAAATTATGGAGAGGAGAAATCTCTTTAACCTTTATATAATGAGACAAAAAATAAATTCTTCTGTTTGTCTAGGTGAATTTACCATTAGTTGGTAAACAATCAATCAATGTGTTATCCATGATGAAATCAGAAAATTCCTCCATTTATTTTAGAGGGTAAATGATACTCCATTTTTCTCTTTTAGGGAGGTAATAGAATTAAAATCCCCTCCTAAGATAGTGAATTCCTCCATTAACAAATAGAGGGTTTCTAACAAAGAGTCCCATACTTGTTTCTTGTTAGCAATTGATGTAGGGTCATAACATTGAATATTGAAAATGTGTGCTGATAACATTAAATCTTGAAGAGAATCCACCATTTTTAGGCTATGATAAACTCATCCTTAACATTACATTGATTTCATAATACTTCCAATCCTCATAATTCCCCTAATATAACAATAAACAAAACTTCCCCCTTGGTCCATTTATTCAAAATTTCTTTGTTTTATTCATCTCAAAAGTTTATTTATTTGTAATATGAAAATATCTAAATCGCTTGTGTCAATATAGCTGGCACATTTAAGCCCTTCATATTCCAAGAAATGAGCTTCATTTTTTATGAGGAGGGTGCAATCCCTCATCAATCTCACATTTAAATTTTTATCATGGGTAGTCTTTAAACCTATTACAATCTCTTCTTGTATTTTCATTGTCTTATGCTATTTTCCTTTCTTTGTATTTGTCTTGGTAGACAATTCCAACACATCAAACTGAATTTGTTATATTGAGAGTGATTGAGAGTAATCAAAATCATTAAGTTCCTCCTTGTTAATCTCATCAATTATTTTTACTCCTACTTCTGCTAAGATGTGTTCTACCATTTCTAATAGATTTCTTGAAGAGTGAAGTTTAGGACTAGGGGGGGATATATTCTACAATATCCTATATGCAATTTTTAGTAGGAAGAACCATTTCCATGTCATATCAAATTATTTGGTTGGGATTAGAAGGATAATTTAGGGTAAAGGCCTTCATATTGGTGCTATGTGAGGACACTCCTTCATGTTACTTCAATGAATCTTCTACCATTATATTTGGGATTATTGAAGAAACAACCTGATTCGGTGTTTCCTCTATCAGAGATTTTGAGATCATACTCTTAGATTGTATGTTATTATTATTATTTTCCAATAATCGTGATTCTATAATTTCTAGCATTACGTTCAATTGCATTGATAGTTCATTCTTCCTACTACATGTTGGTACCTTTAGAGGAGTAAGGGCCTTTTCCAATTAAGCATCTATCAAATCCTTACCTCCCATTATATTTATTGGGGAAATTTCCTTTGAATCCTCGATACAGTTTGATGTAGCCTCTTTAGCCACTAAAGAAATTTCTAGGAGCAAGATAAAATCATCCTTGGAAAGGATTGTTTTATCAACTAGACTATTTTATTGATCCTCAAAAACCTCCCGAGGTTGCGTAGCATGATACAAAAAAATTGTGCTAGGATGAACCTTTAGGTGGTAAGAGTGATATAGAATTTTAGGCACTTTAAGGAAAATTTCCTATTGCCAAACCCTATTTCGATCAAAACATAAAGTTGGATTGAAGCTTCAATGTTGTCAAAAAAGGTCTAATCATTTTTCATAAAAATACTCATTTGGTTTCTTAGGACTTCTATTTTTGTAGGTCTTTGTATTAAAGCACGGTAGGGCTTGCAGTTGCACCTTTAATGGTAAAAAAATTATAACTCTAGATGAGGGGTTAAAGTTGGGGATTTAGGGTTGAATATAGACCCAAGCCTTGCAAGAACCACATCTTCACTTTTAAGACAACATCCCTTGCTAGCTTCGAGGAAAAAAAGAAATAAAAAACCCCCTATCCTTATCTTTGTAATGATATTCTTTGACTTTCATCCAATGGTCATCAACCCATTTGAAAAAGACATTTTTGGTATTCCAAAACTTACCAATGATCACTCTTTCTAAAAGATCCTTGATTAGTAAATTGAGATGTTCCTCCGAGAATGTTACTTGGATGTCACATCCTGGACCTTTTTTACTTTCTTGAGCCATGTTGTGTTGCTTAACTAGTAAGTTTTCTTCCTTTTTTGTAACTAAGGACTCGAGTTCATACAATTTTCCTAGAAGTTAAGACTTGATTTCTCCCTATTATGTTGCCTGACAAGTCTTTGTGTAGGCTTTTGAAACCATAGTTTCCTTGGTAAAGGGGGATAAAATGGGGCACCAAATGGACTTGGTTTCATAATGGAGATGTTATTAAGAAAATTTGTAGGATCCTTCCCACCTTCCAATTCCTTTCAAATAGTTTTTGTGGGCCCTTGAATTTTGAATCGACCCAACTATTGGCAATGGAATGCAATTTTTTGCTAGCCCACAAAACCCTTCCCACTAATCAATTTCCTTGGAAAAGGGTGTACATGACCTCGAACCTTGAATTGTCTTAGTATTTGATGATTTTATAACCAGTTTATAGTCTTCTACCTGGCCCTGAAATCTGAAAACCCTCACCATGGCACTTTGAAGGATCAAAATATTGAAAAATGCCCATATTTTTCATTGAGAGCTCTCCCATTACCATTATTCCCATGGCACTTTTGTGGATAATTTTTTTGAAAAATAAACATTGTGGGTTTTTCATGCCATGAGTCCTTGTTATGTGATTGGTTAGATATACTCATTTTTTTCCTTCATGCCTACTTTGTTATTGATTCATGACCTTTCTTGTGATTACCTTAATCAATATATATAACAAGGAGTAATGCTAATAACATTTGAATAGCACCTATTTATTGGAAACTCCCAACATAAAAAATACTGTAAGACCCCTCCATTTTGTTCATTTGATCGAACAGTGTTCTGTTGGGTTGGGTTATGTCTTATTTTATGTTTGTACTTTGGCTTAGAACTTAGTTGCTATTTGATCGTTATCTCTAAAGTGATGCGAATGTTATATTTTGGTGTGATGGTGTATTTTTTTGATGTTATCATTATGCCATGTTTTGAATTAGCATAAGAGGATATTCGAATTAATGAGGTATTATGCTTTGGATTAAATTATTATGTTAGAATTGTCAGTTAGTAATATTGTATTGGTGAAGGGGACGGTATCGCATCACTCGCTTGCGAGCACCCTGCGATCCCGTGATTTCCTCTTCATGGTGTGTATTTTATGTTGTTCATATTATATGTTGTTGTTTACTTGATTTTCAGGTTGATAGGTACAGGACATCGACTCCACCTGGTTTCACAGGTTGGAGTGTGTTCAATACCCAACGATATTCGATTGGGAGATAGTAGCTAGGTTTTCCGTGCCAAGACGTCACCCTAGTCCTAGTATGTCGTCAAGTGTTTGTCGGGTTGTGTTGCTTTGAATATTGTTCCCCCTCTTCATATTTAATTTCAAGTTAGAAAAAGGTAATTAAATGGTCTTTTTGTATTTAAGTTATTGATTAAATTAATCTGGTTATAATGTGGAAAATGTTATTTAAAGTTATTAATTAATTTAATTTAATTAATAAAATAATTTAATCTTGGATTAGATTCATTTTATTGAATTAATTAAATTAATTAATTTGAATTAAGCAATTCATTTTGGAAATAATTGGATATTTTTTTGAAATTGAAAAAAAATAAGAAAAATGATTTAAAAGTCAATTTGACAAATTTGGAATTGAAAAATTAAAAAAATGAGATATTTTGCATTTTCTGTTTTGGAGAACTAATGAGGGTGGTTGTTGGATTTTTAGGGTTTTATCCTTATGTTTGAATATTTTATATATAGATATATATATATATATATATATATATGTAAAATACATGAGAGTGTATATACATATATATAATATGTATATATATATATATATATATTAAAATAATGTTTTATTTGAGGCATAATTTAAGTATAATTGAGGGAATTAAATATTTGATTTAAATGATGCATGATTTAAATGTAAGTGTGAAATCTAGATTAAAGTGCAATAGTCAAATTATTGATTTTATTTTGAAATATAATATTTGAAAAGATAAATATTGAATCTAAAAGAGGTGTGTTTAATAGCAAGAAGGAATGATTTCAAACGAAGTATTTTTGCAAGGGACCAATAGTATTCTTTTAAAATGATATTTTTCGAATAGTTGAAATAAAGGGTTATTTCATTATTATTTAAAAAGAAAGTAGGGGAAATTAAATGATTAGTGTTAATGTCTCCCTTATTTGGAAAGACGTTTTTTTTTTAATTTAGTTTTATTGATGCAATAAATTACTGAATGTAATGAGGAAATGGATTTAGAATATCCAAAGGTAGTTTCTTTTGATTGCCTTTAGTGAATATTTCCTTTGTGTTCTTGTTTGGGAAATGGGTCAAGTGTCTTAAATCTGTAAGTCTTCTAGAAGACCCTAGAGGTTGGGGGTTGCCGGTTGTGATGTCAACCCATTGTGAATTCCTTGGGTAGTGCATGGTGTCTAGTCAGTGTTAACCCGGTTTCCACAAACGGGGATGTTTTGTGTCTCCTGCGAAAGGAGTGGATTATGGGATTTGCGTCTCCTTGTAAGGAGTGACTTTGTTAAGTGATTTGTTGCCTCCAGTGTTTGGAGTGAGTTCATCTTATGTCACCCCTGAGAAAGGAGTGGTCATGATATCTTGTGTGTTGCACTTTGTACCCTTGGTGTTTGGATGGTATGTGTGCTGTCAAGTAGAAGAGTGGCTTCCATAGGGGCCAAAGCCCGGAAGAGGTAAGATTGGTTAACCTTCGAAAGTGGTTTAATCAAGTTATAACTAAAACAATACTTAGAAGATTAGGACTAACTTCTCACTAATCAAGATAAGTATGCCTCACTCATAGACACAAGGGCTCATTTAGACATGGGATGAGTGGGAAGGCCTGGAGAGGCAAGGTCATCTATCTTGTCTGTACGAAAGGTATTTGACTCCGCATTAGTAAGTATGAGGGTCGGGGATTCGTTTGACGCCACCATCTTGATGATCCGCAGTGGGTAACTCATTATGAGTTGTGTGATGACACTTTGTCTAGGACAACAGTTGGTACTTGTTTATTATGGGTATGGTTTCCTTAACATACCTGATGTGACCATAGTGGGTATTCAATTTTATGGGTACGGTTTCCTTAACATACCTGATGTGACCATAGTTGGTATTTTATTCTGTGTGTTTGGGTCTATTAAAATACTTGATCTGCTTTATTTCTAGAAGCAATGTGACCATGTAGAGTTGTACTTGTGTTGTACATGTGTTTGGTTGTGTCAGTTGGTTCAGTTATATTTTAGCCTGTGTCTAGAGGTGGATGGTCTTGGCTAGGATTCCTTGTTACTATCTCCTAGCATGGGGGGTGGGCCTTTGGGCTCCGCATGGCTGGGTGGTATGCACCTAAATCCATTGGGTTCTTTCTTCATGTTCGTATGGACGAGACTTCCAGTTGGAGAGCTCGTTGGATTCAGTTTCAGTTCTCGCTTTATTTCTTTTCAGTTGATCTTGTATTATTTTACCCCTCATTTGATATCAAGGTGGAAGTTGTAAATGTAATCTTATTTATTGGACTTACCTCATTTGGGGAATGAGATTTGTAATCTTATTATATTTAATTATGGATAAATGGAATTGAAAGTTATCTAGTATGCTTTGATGTATTTATTTGGTATGGAATGTATGCATACTTAATATCTTGAGTAGATGTTATGGTTTCATTTATGTTGTTGTGGGTTCATAAGTAATCACAATGAGTAGTGATCTTGCATGCTAATTGTTCTTAAAAAAAATAAAAATTAGTTTGTTTAAGTAGTTAATTGCATCTTCCTCTAGGGTTGCGTGGTAGGGCATTACAAATACTATCCCAAAGCCTTTTTGATGTGGGAGAAATGGATCTAAGGTGTAAACCACACACTTTACAACATCACAAGGTAAAGGACTAAAATTTATTTGAAACACCCACTTGGCCACTAACCTCAATGAAAGAGCTAGAATTATGGATCAAGCTTTTAGTCCTTGTATGTGTGTGTGTGATAATGATTAATTGATTTAATTTGATAATACAAATATGTACCTAGGTTAAGTATGAAAATGTAACAAGCTGATATGATTTTTTGGAAAATAGAGAGATGAAAACTAGAAATAGAGTTTAGAAGAGGAGAGTGCAAACAAAAAGGAACCTAGCATATGAATTTGAGCTTAAAATTATTGGATAGGGGTGTTGGACACCCTAGACCTAGAAAGTAAATAATCATAATCATATTTGATTCTCTTGTTTCTCTTTTTCTATAGGTTTTTCTCCTTTGGACTTAGTGTTAGAACTTCATTTATCAATGATAAAATCCATTTTTCCTATTTTGTTGACATATAGGACTTGAATGATTGAATGAGCGAATGCATCTTCCATCCTCTTCCAATTCACTTTAGATCTGTAACCTCTACACAAGAAAGAGGGGAACAAGTTTTCCCATTAAGGGGTTGCCTAAGTTAAACCCCATTTTGGTATTTATAACTCTAGAAAATCTATGATGATGTAAAAGAGAATTTAACCTTGGTTAGGCAGAGGCTATATAATAAACATGTGACAAATTAAAAATTTCTGCAAATTACCACTAAGATCTGTATTCCTTGATAGACTCAAGTCATTGTACTCATCACCTTCAAGGAGAAATTTATTCTTGATTTGAAGTCCTACAAGTGTTAGTACTCACAAAAAAATAGACATGTTCAACATAAACAAACTCACATGAAAATAAGGTGCATTGCTAAGATGATGCTTGATTGAAATAATGCTACTATAATTCTACTAATTTATATTTTGACTACTCAAATGAAAAAGGAAAAATGCTAGAATTGCTTCCCAAATTTTCTAGGCTTTCAAATGGTGAAAAAGACTCGTTTTCATAAGAAATTGTTTAATTTCCCAAAAATTAATTATCGAACACCAATATTTGAAAAACCTTCAACATGTGATATGAATTATGAGCCATTCATGGGGAAAGAATCAATGGGAAAGCAACAATGGCATCCTAACGACTATTTTATAGAAAACAACAAGAATCTCATCCTCATGGCAGACTTTTTCATAGCAACCAGGGATTTCGACCTTAGGGTCCCACTGAAAAATCGTGAGGGCAGCATACAGAAAAAATTAATCTAAGGAGGCATCAATTTTCATGACCAAATTGGGCATCATTTCCTACTCATAGATTTTTTAACAAAAATGGAAAACCGATCATAGACATTTGTGAATAGAAAACGATAGGAATCTCGTCGCTCATGGCAGAATTTTTCACAACAACTAGGGATTTCGACCTTGGGGTCCCACTGACAAATCACAAGGGTAGCATGTAGATAAAACAAATCTAAGGAGGCATTGATTTTCATGACCAAATTGGGTGCCATTTCTTGCTCATAGCATTTTTAACAAAAATGGACAACCGATCATAGACATTTGTGAAGGTGATACCTTGTTGAATAGGGAGTTTAAAAATAGATGCTTTGAGGGAAACTCAGTGTTCCTAAATCGTTCATATCAAGAAGCAGAGACCGATTTAAAATCTGGACCATAAATGTGGGTCCAAAAGGGTTGCATGTAAAAGGAGCAGGGACTAAAGATAATGCAATGAGAACGAATGCAAAAAAAAATGCAAATGACCTTGGGTTACAAGAAAATGGGAAATGGTTTACAAATCCTCTATCAAATAATAGGGAACAAAAAGGTGAATCCCCTGCATATATTACTAAATTTCAAGAAGGTGCTCCCTTCAATCCAGGATTCGAATCAATACAAAAAAGGGCTCAAATGCAAAGAGAGCCAAAAAATAATGTTGAAATGTAGGACAACCAAGGGGATCATAAGGGAAAGAGGTGCAAGAATAGAAAGAAGAAAGAGACAAAGGAAAAAGGTACAATGAAGCAAGTGTGGAAATGCAAGGACTCAAAAAAGGAAGAAGACGTGTCTCACAGAAAGAACGAACAACAAGAGACCAAGAGTCTAGATTTAGGTGCTCAAGAGGCACTAAAGATCACATTCCCAGAACATATGTTGCAAGCTCAATTCAAAGATCTTAGGGATAAATCCCTAATTTGTAAGTTTTGGAACCTAACTTTGGCATTAGATGAGTTAAAGGATTTGATTTATGATGATCGGGAAGGGCTTCAACAAGTTTTTTATTTGAACGAGGAAAAGGGCATATTTGTAGTCATTTTTTATATTCAAATTCACAAAGATGCAGTGTTCAAAATTAAATCATGGATTTTTCAAGGATCAGGGTTGTGCATGCAATCTTGGATGCCAAATTTTAAAGAAAAATATTTCTCATTTAGATATGTTCCTTTTTGGTTCCAAATGCCTACTTTACCTCTTCAATACAGGGAGCTGAATCTAATTGAAATAATAGTTAATCATGTAGGAATTTTTCTCATGCATGATTTGGCATTTTTTTAAAACCCTTCCAAATGTTTTAGAATATGTTCTCTCATTGATAAAAATAAGGAGTTTCTAGGGCAGATTCAACTAAATTATAAGTTTGGCATTTGGCACCAACAAATAAATTTTGAGTCCCCTGAACTACTTGTGCACAATGTCACATCATAGGCCATTCTATTAGTCAATGCAAGGCAATATTCCCATCTTCAAATGTTGGTCATATGAATAGATATAAAGGAAGTGAGCATGAATGTAGTTATATTATTACATCTGTTCAGAAAATGGATGCAAGCAATCAAAAAATATAATTTTTTTAGGAGTTGTCAGATCAAGTGAATGCTATTTCATTGATTCCAAAACCCATGGGTAAGACAAAAAGGGGAGAGGATGGTACATACCTGGGTTTCCTTATCAATTCTAGAGAAAATAAACAATTTAATTTTGAGTTAAAACTAACAAAAAAACATAGAGAGTGTTATGCAAAGATCCTTTCATTCTTCACTCAGTCTACATTCTTCAATGGTATCAATATGCTCAGATCACCAACTTGGGGAAATAGTAAGGAAGTTAATGTTTCAAGGAACAAGGGATTATTTAGCTGCATGGTCTATTTATGATAATGCAGAGATTAGGAAAGTTTCCAGTCAAGCGCTTTATGGCTTTGATGGGGGGAATCAGTTGCTTTCAGTAAGAAAAAAAAGGGCATCAATGATGATGAATTAGAACTCTTTGTAGAGAAAGTATTGTTACTAGTTGGTTCAAAATGTTTTGATGAAATTGCAATGGAAGAGGAACTTTGGGAAGGTAATCTTCAACCAATTTTAAAGGGTTCATTTATTTTTGTTGAGGCATTACAACAAGAAGGGGGAATGAAAGGGAAAGAGGATCTTGTTATTAAGGTTTCAAATGCTCAAAATTTGTTGGACATTGTAGGCCAAGTATCTCATGAGGAAGCTCAAATGGACAACTTAGAAGAAATTGAGACAGTTGAAAGGAAAAAAAATGGGAAGTTACCTAAGGATACATATTCAAATAAAAACCTTTCCTTATCTCAGTCTTCGTATCAGTCATCAGTAAATAAATCACTAGGGAAGAGAGGCAGAAAGTGTAACCTGACAAAATTAAAAGAACAGATAGAGGCAGGAGTGTAGAAGACAATCCTTGATTCTATGAAAAATAAGAGGCTGAGGAGAGCATGTTTCTCTCCTAGGGCATAATAAAGATTTATTCATGGAATGTTAGGGGCATTAATACCCCTGACAAGTGCACTCGCATCAAGCAACAAATTGATGCTTGCGGAGTGGATAATTTTCTTCTACAAGAAACAAAGACCTCAACAAAAGTATTTGAATATTCAATCCAGAAATGGGAAATACAGTTCTCAATGCATTCTCCAGCTCAAGGGCATTCAGAGGCCTAGTAACTTTACATGGAACCCAAAGACTGTAAATGTGAAGCTTCACAAAAATGACAACACATGATAGCTTGTAGAGGTGACAAAGTTTGAATTGAATTTTTGGCTTCTGAATGTTTATGGTACTACTTCAATTGTAGATAAGAAGAATCTCTGGTATGAAATCATAAGGAAAATAGGTACATTAGGCAGCGGGAAAGTTGTGATAGTAGGGATCTGCAGGATATAAGAGTAATTTTATCTGAAGCTTGGGGTGAAAGACTAATAGATTATGTAAAATCTACAAACTCCTTAATAGGGAAAGTGATGTGGAAGAAACATTCAAACAACCTACTCAATGCTCAATAGTCTTATAGATTTTATAATGTGCTGAAGGAAAGAGTAGTCTACCAATCAACAAAGCCAAATAATATGGGTAGCTTCAAAGGTTGGGATTTATTTAGTAAAGGAAGGGTATGCAGTTAAAAGTTAAGCCGAGCATAATTCACAACCGCAATGAGCATTTTCTTTTTGTCATACCATACCAAATTTATCCTCCTAACAACTTCAATAAGGAGCCATAATGTAATGCTTTTGTAAATTCCTTTTTTATGTCAAATTTTGTTAAAGGGGATTTTTCTTTGTTTATGTAAAGGTCTTCTTCTTAGGGAGCATTGTGCCTAATGTCTCAAAGAGAGCACAAGTAAAATGTTTCAGATCATTGCCCATGGGATGCCTCCTTTGCATCATTTCATTTCAGTAGATTGTACACTCTTGGACAATATCAAACCCAATAACACCACCAAGAAGAGGACACATCACAAGAAAATAGAAAAAGCATGCCATGATTTTTTTCCAAAAGATGTCATCGATGTATGCCCCCAATTTAAAGTGGTTGCTAACCATCACTATGAAAAATTGATTTAAAGACATAGCCAATGTTTTTATTACCGAAAATTTCACCTCAGCTCATTTTGCTAGAGCTAGAACAACTGACTACTTTTAAGGTGAAAGGTACTATATAAAATTCTGCTAATTATTATCATTTCCATATGAAGATTTTAGATGAAGTTCAATTCTTATTATGCAATATTTTACAACAGAAAGAGATTATAAAAGTTTCATGATAATATGTTGTATTTCATTCATTTTGAATGAAAATGTATAGAGTTTTGTTGTCTTATTCATTGAAGATCAAAAAAGTGCTCAAAAGTCCCATACAATCCGTGGGAATGACTAAATTGAATTGATACAATATAGAGTGAAAGCTATATATCTAAAGATTAATTAAATGGAAAACACATAACGGGGATTCATATCCTTGTAATGTTGGTGTTGATCCTCCCATCTTCAGCTCTTCTCATACCCAATCTTCAGATGTATCTACAATGATTGAAATATTTTGTTCACATGGAGCTTGGGATATAAAAACTCATCATATGTTTTTGTCAATAGACATAGAATCTAAAACTATGATGCATCAATTCAATTCAGCCATTATCAGAGATGTGCAAAAATCCAAGTCAGATTATCAAATGGGATCTAATCATTAGGAAGAATATTGAATTTCACTATTTTTATCTAATTTTTTTTGTTGAGTGTGTAGGTACAGGTTCATATTTCATTTCATGATTCATCTCATTCGAACATTTCAGCATGTGAAGAAAAATGTGGCTCCCACAAGGGTTGATCCCAACATGCTGATAGTAATGAAATCTTTGATGTTTGAATATCATATGCAAACATAGTTTATCTTTCAGAGAACAATGTTCATTCACAAATGATACAAGGACAACAATTTCCAATTGTGGAACAGTCATCAAACTCATAATCAAGCCAAGAAAATAGTATAATCATTTAGGACTGTTACAGTCATATTTTTAAGGAATAGTCAAGTATTTCAATATGATTCTCTATTCATATTTGATAGGACAACATCATAATTGAAGCAAAATAAAAGCACCAGATTCAAGTCTTTGTTTCAGCATTGCCACAAGATCTAATGCTTTGAACTAAACATTCACAAGAAGAAGATTTAAAATTATATGTATGAAGCTTCTGAAGAAACGATGTGCCTTTGGTTTTTTTAATGTAAGTATTCTAAAGAAATGAAGCATTCAATATAGAGAATGCAAGAATCTCTCAAAAAATAATTATTGCATATACAACATAGTTGTGCATATCTTTATCAAGTGCTTCAAAGGAAAGAGCCTTTGTTTGATTCTTCATGGAATAAGAATACTAGATACAATGGCAGCCAAGAAACCAAATACAAAAAAATGGAGGCTATATTCAGCAATACAACCATATGCAAATATAAAGGTGCAAAAGAGAAACATGAAAGGAGATTTCCATCATAGTTTGTGTTCCATCATGACCTCTCACTAGAGCATGGAAATAGAATAACATTCAACACAAAAGAAAATACCCAAAAATCAAATGGTCGCCTTTCATTAAGAGGTATTTTTTGTTTATATCAAGAAAATAATGCCTCTTTTAATCATATTCAAGAAATAGGAAACCCTAGCTTGTTTATAAGAATACCAGCAAGTAAAGTCAACATCAAATATAGAAAATGAAGATAGGGTTAAAATGTTGCAAAGCTATATAGAGGTGTACCAATAAGAAAATGAGAAACATGAAAAGGAGATTAATCCTTGATCAAATATGGTTGAAGAAGCATGTCCAAGGGTTCTTTCTTTTCTTATTATGTTGAAATGGAGCATATATCATGAAGGACATAGAGTTTGAAAAATGAAGTGCTTACTCTCACTATGTTAGCAGCTTTAGAAAATTCTCACAAGAAATTTAGCTCAAACTCCATCTAACATAATGAAAGAAACATTAACAAAGGAACATAAAGAAAAAATCAAAATAAAACATGACATAAAATCTTGAAAGTGATTTCAAAATGGAGTTCAATCACCAAATTTTTGATAGAGGAGAACTTAACATACATTTTCCTATAGAATGGTTCAAGAAAATAACCCAGAAACAACAAATAATAGTAAAAAGTAAAGCTTCAAAACCCTACTATCAGCAAGGTGGTGCAGTTCTTTGTTTGCAAGGTGAACAAGTGAAGAAGGACAAGTTTGTAGGGTTCGAGTGTTTTAATCAATGCCCTAATGATGGGTTATTTTTAACTTATGTTTAAAAAAAAAAAAAATCATTTCACAATATTGTGCCTATGGTCTTGAATTTAAATTCAATCAACCTAATGATCAAAAGGAGTTGTGAGTTTGATTTTCAAAATGAAGGATTACTTCATCATTTCTGCATGATTTTAGATAAAATGACAATGTAATTAAATATTAAAGGTAAGATTACCTTAATATTTACCATGTAATGTATAAAGAGGAAAACTATCACATATTAAATATTAAAATAATCATAATTGATTATCTTTAATATTTAATCAAGCAGTTACCTTTTTCCCAAAGTTGTGCAAGAAACAAAAGTGAAGTAGAAATGAAGTCAATAAGAGTAATCTAAAGTATTGTGTATTCTTTGAATTGGAGTCGAATTTTAGTCTTTTGGAGACCTCATTGGTTGAGGCCATTATTCATGGAGTTTTTTGAGACATATCCTAAGTTATACATCAATTTTTGGCTTCTTTTGATCATGCGCATTGAGAGCAGTTACCACTATTTGAGTCCGTTTTTCTTCAATTTCGGGCCCCCTTTTCATGGGTTTTTATCTTTTCTCATGAGAGGGTTTGTGGAGATATTTTTCACTTATAGTTATCTCCCAGTTCCAACTCTTGGCGCCTTGGATTTACCACCTTTTGTATATATTGGAAAAATATAGCTTTTTCCTAGTTCTTATTTTCTTCCTTTGCATTTTGCAAAGAGATTATCTTGTAACTCATTTTAGAGTTGATTAACATACAACAATACTTTATTTTCAATAGATTTTTTAGAGTTTTGCAGAGTTTCCTTCAAGATATTCAATAGGATCATAGTTTACCTTCACAATTTATGGTGTGTTGTATCTTTTAAATGATTTCATGCAAGTTTAATGTGTTTTAAATTAGAAACCTTTAAATTTCTATCTTGTTTATTGATGCACGTACACAATAGTAGTTTATCACAGGTCATTGATTGTGCTCTTTAGTTTATCTCTTCTCTTAATTTGTGAAAACCCTATTTTCCTTAGTAAGGAAAGGTTAAACAAAGCCTTTTAGTGAAATATTTTTATGATCAAGCTGCCCAAGTTGAATTGTGTTAATAAATTTATGAGAATATTAGTTGTGAGTAAGTCTACATAGTAGTATTCTTTGGTGCATCACCTCCTAGAAGTAGCTTACAATTCAAGTTTCCTTTAGTTTCATAGATTAATCTCTATCCCTTTTCCCTTACAAGTCAATAAATTCTAGGAGATCAAAAGGGAACCATCCCACAATATGGAGATTCACCTTTAATATGAGTAGAACCATAGGCTCGAAGGTGTTTCCATGTTTCATGGGATTTTTGAGCTTCAATCTTAGTGTCTAGGGTGCAATCCTCATGAAAATAGTTTTTGGCACACCTAGTGGGACTTTGAAGATCACTTGAGAGAAAGAATTCAAATATTTCAAGTTGCTATTCTCAAATACACAACAGTGTTTTACCTGTCAAAGGTTATACTATTTATTTGGTGAATCTATTTTTTCTTGTTTTAGTGCAGATTCAACAACACATGAGAATAATTCATACAAGAGGAAGTGTTCATCCCTTTTAATACTTGCAGCTTTCATTGCCCAAAAGAAGAGGTAGAACAACAAGAAGTAGATTAAGGAGATCAAGATGACATTCAACACCGAGATCACGTTCAACACTGAGATCTCATTCTACACCTCCTAGTCTCACATTTATAGGTTCTATACCAGTTTTACCAGTAGTATATCCTATGCCAATACTACAAGTACCAGATCCAAGAGTTGAAGTAGCTCAAATGGACAAAGCACGTGCATTTTTACCACTCAATGGGGGCATCCCATTGAATCCATAGCAACACGATGACATATCGATCACTGCACTCAAAATTCTACCTATTTTTACTAGTGAAGATCAGACTACACCAGTAGAGAATATAAGGTATGTAGCTTCACTTTGTGGAGTTCATCATGTAACACAAGAAAATATGGCATTAAGACTTTTAACGACTTCATTAAAGCGAAAAGCACTCCAGTGGTTCAGAGGTTCAATTGTGAATTCCATTGCATCATGGGATGACTTGGGAGACAAGTTGAATAAAAAAATTTCAAACAGGTCACATCATCTTTCTCTCGTTGAGTAGATGGAAACCATTAAAAGATCTCCATAGGAGCAGATGAGTGATTTCAATTTTTAGTTTCAAAGAACCTAGAATAGAATCCCACCAATAGTAATACCTTCACCTGATCATGAATTCTTGTATTATCTTAAAGCAATAAATAATGATATTGTTGTAATGATCCAATCTATGGCTAGAGTTACATTACCTACAACATTTGACATTGCTATTAGAGCTGCAAATAACCTTATTTAGGCTAGTAAGATTGCAACAAGGCCTCCTATGCCTATTCAAATACCTTGTATTTCCCCATTACCTGTTGTTCCAGCATTAGGCTTTCAAGCAGCTATTCAAAATAGCATTGTTCCAACATATTCAAACTGGGAAGAGCTTAGGAGTACCCAACAATAAATGGCCAAATTGCTGCAAACTGTTAGCAATGGTTTAGTGAGCCTCAAGAATCAACAAGGTCAGAATTATAGACCTTATCAAGCACCATTTCAGGAAAATAGACCACCTTATCAGGCTGACTATCAAGGACAAAAATTAAATTTTAATGCTAGGCCTAATCAACCATATAATCAAAATACTGCTAACTCTTCAAAAGAGATTGTACCTATGCATAATAATTTAGCACAATATTATGTGTGGTGCTATCCATATAATCAGCCTCATAATTAGGCTACCTACATGAATGAAGTGGTCAATCAGGCTCTTATGGTGCAAAGTAACTATGTTGCTTCTAAAAATATAGAAAATTAGCATAATGATCAACAAGAGTCTCAAACGAAGCAGAATGACCTTGTTGTTGTCATTATAAACTAGCAAGGAAATGAATTTTGTGGAGTTAATCATATATAATGATATAACTAGTCATCTACCTCCATTGCAGCCAACACGAGGTCAAAAAAGAGAGCTATTGACCTAAGACAACAAGTTGTTTCTAAAGAAAAACAAGAAAATAAAGACCAACAACAAGCTAGTCAAGACATAAATTAGACTTCTATAGCTCAAAAAGGGCATGTTCAACCTTCTAAAACTCATAACATTTATATTTTACCAGGAGGACAAGCCCAAACTATAAAGGAACAAAAAAAATCTAAATCATAGCCTTTACTAGCACAAATAGAAGTTGTTGTTCCAAAAGTACAACAAAAGGTTAGTTTTCTAGCATTCAATATTGTTGATCATATGAGAAAAGATACATTTAGCATGTCTATGTTGGATGCATTGCACATTCCTAGACAAAAGTATTTACTATAGGAGGCTTTAGCCAATATTTCAATTTTTTATGAGTCTACTAAACAACAGCCTAAACTTCTTGCAAATAATCCATAAGTCAAAAGTGAGCAGCCAACTCAAGAGATAAAGCCAACTCTCTTTTATATTAGTTTGATAATTGGTGTTAGTATAGTGCATAACTGTATGATTGACTCAAGAGAAAGCAACTCCATTATGCCTAAAAAGCTGGTTGATAAGTTAGGACTGATTGATGAGCCATTGTCAAAGGGGGCTAGCCAAATTAGATGGTACAATAATTAAGTCCATTGGAGTGATAAAAAGTCTACCCCTTACCTTGCATGCTTGTCCAAAATTTTCAATCCCACTGGATATTTATGTCATTGATTTGCCACCTTAATTTTCTATATGCCTCTCTAGATATTTTACTGCAAAGTTGGGTGGGTATTTATCATCAGATTGGTCACATATGTTTTTCAGGACTAGATATGGTACTAGAGTGACTATCAAGTTAGAGCCATGGGCTAAAGACCATATTGAGCCTTATGTTGCAAATCCTATAAATGCAAACCTAGCTTTCCATGATCAAGAGGATCAATCCAGGACCCTTGACCCCATTGTACCTATTGAGGGCATATCTAACATAAATTTAGATGAGTGGGTAGCCAAGAATCATGAAGTTGATCCTTTTAGTCACATGGATGAAGTATATTTGGGAATTTACATGATTCAGGAGCCTGGTGTAATTGTTCGAAATCTAGTTAAAGATGAAAAACAACCATAACAATAAGAGAGTCAACTTTGGAAGTTTTATTTTGATGGCTCAAGAAGTAAAGTAGGTTCTGGTGGAGGAGCTATGCTAAATTTACTTGATGGAGAAAGGTATAATTCAACACTTCATTTTGCTTTCAGTTGCTCAAAGAATATAGTTGAGTATGAGGCACTAATTCATGGCCTAGAATGGGCCAGAAAGAAAGGTATTAAAAATTTGCAAATATTCAGTGATTTTGAGCTAATATCAAATTAGGTAAGCAATCTGAATGTAACAAAAAAGAATTTTCTTAAGCTGTATAAGCGTAAAACTTGGGATTTAATTGAAAAAATTGATTCTTTCCATTTGTTTTCTATTCCTAGAAGTTTGAATAAAGAAGCAGATAAACTTGTTGCTATAGGATAACAATGTGATATTCTGACTGATATACACAATATTGAGGTACAATAGTATGTAAAAGTGGTTCTAAGAGCATCTGTACTAGATAATAATGTTAGTTGGCAGGTTTTTGACAGTGATGAGTAGATTATCAATATTTTGATGGAAGAAGTAGAGTTTTCTATTGGAAATCAACAAAAGCTTGAGCAACAATGTGACAATCCGATCTTGTAGCTGAAGTCAAAAATGCTGCCTAAAGGTTTGCTGACCTTACAATCAATTTTAACACTAATGATCAGGTTAGAAAAGATAAATCCAACATAATAGTGAAATAGGAGCACTATGATCCAATTGAAATATTCAAAGATAAGCTTCTCAAGATTAGAAAAGTCTATGCCAAAGAGGAACAACAAGCTTTTATCTTGCTTTTCCAAGAATTCAGTGATGTTTTTGCTTGGGGGTACATAGATTTAAAGGGTTTTAACCCTGAGTTAGCTTAACACACAATTGAGTTGGAGCCCAATGCAAAACTAGTGAGGCAGAAGTAGAGGCCTCTAAATCCCAAGCTAGAGCATCTTATGAAAATGGAATTGAATAGACTAATTGAAGGTATTAGTATCTTTTTGATAAATCATACATCCTGGGTTTCTAACTTGGTACCTATTAGGAAAAATAATGGAGAGATAAGGTTATTCCTTGACTTCCATGATCTACACAAATCCTCTCTCAAAGATCACTAATTGTTGCCTTCAATGGAGAAAATTTTGCAAGTTCTTTCAAGTTCAGAAAAGTTCTCATTGTTGGATTGTTATTTAGGTTATAAATAGATTTTGGTAAAAGAGGAAGACTAGTTCAAAAAAACCTTTACCACCAAGTGGGGTACCATGGCTTACAAAATATTCCTTTGGTTTGTTCAATGTAGGGGAAACCTTTTAGAGAGAAATGGAAATGGATTTCCAAGGCCTTATTAACAAGTTTTTTCTTGTGTATTTAGATGATATTACTATATTTTCAAAGAAAGATAACGAAATTTTTTCTCATTTAAGGAAGATCTTTGAAATATGTAGAGAGTACGGGGTATCACTAAACCCAAAGAAGAGCATTTTTTCATTCCATGAGGGGAAGCTTTTGGCACATATTGTTTCAAAGTACAATATCACAATTATCTGGAAAGAATCACTACAATTCTAGCTTTTCCACTTCCTACACATAAGAAAGGTTTGCAAAGTTTTCTAGGTAGGATTAACTTTGTTAGGAGGTTCATTCCTAATATTACAAAATTATTGTATCCTCTTATAGCTATGCTACAAAATAAAATTCATTTTAGCTAGACTAAGAAAGGTAAGAATAGTTTTGAAGAAATCAGAGAGGCACTTGTAGCAGCCCCATCACTTATTAACCCAAATTTTGATAAAGATTTTATATTATATGCATTTGGAAGTGTTGATATAATTTCAGCCATGCTTTTTCGAGCAAAATGAAGAAGGATTAGAGCAACTTGTGGCTTTCTTTAGTCAAGTTTTGTGTGATTATGAGGTCAAATATTCATTTGTAGAAAAGCATGTATTAGCTATAGTAAGAATCCTTAAGAAATTTAGGCATATGCTCTCAAATAACAAAATATAGCTAATGGTTGCACATCCAACAACTAAGGATTTCCTTCTTAGCAAGGACATCCATGATAAAAGAGAAGGATGGATTATAAAAGTGATGGAGTATAAGATTGATATTAAAGTGACCAAGTGTGTTAGAGGCAAAGGCCTATCTGAACAAATTTCTAGTAATGAAGAAAACAACAAAGTAACTACAGAGAAAGCTACAACAATGCTCAATAATGAAGAACAAGTTGTTGTTTCAGTTACATTAGCAAATTGGATACATAAAATGGTCCATTATTTACATATTGGTGACTATCCTGAAGGTTTGGACAAGTTAAAATGAAGGTATTACAAGATTCAAGCCATCTCTTATGTTGTAATTGATGGAATTTTGTATAAGAGGGATTTTCAGGGTATTTTTCTCAGATGTGTTGAACTAGAACATATTGAAAAAGTTCTAAAAGAATTTCATGATGGGCCCTCTAGAGGCCATTTTGCACCAAGAAACACAACCCTGAAGATAATGAGTTGGGTATAATTGGCCTCATTTATTTAAAGATGTCCATGCTTGGATCAAAAAATGTAATAAATGTGCAGTGTTTGTAGGAAAGCAGAATGTTGCAGCCCTACATCTACATCTAGTTCAAGTGAAGCATCATTTCCGCAAGTGGGGACTTGATTTCATTGGTCCCATTAACCCACCTTCAAGTGTTGGGAATAAATGGATACTTACAACTATAGATTACTTTACGAAGTGGACTGAAGTAGTTGCACTGAAGGATGTAAATACAACTTGTATTTTGAGTTTTTATTAGGACTTGTTTTCTAGGTTTGGTACCCCAGATTCAATCATTTTTGATAATGCATTAGCATTCATAGGTTTAAAACTTTCAAATTGGCCAGTTAAGCACAATATTTATCTGAAAACTTCCTCAAAATATTACCCTAAGGGTAATGGAAAGGCAAAGTCCACTAACAAATATTGGATCAAGATCATAAAGAAGAAAATCCAATACAATCAGATTACTTGGCATGATAAACTAAAGCTAGCCCTTTGGATTCATAGGATAACACCTAAGAGGTCAACCGGTAATTCACCCTACGTTCTGACATATGGTAAAGAGGCCAAGATTCCTATCTTAGTTGAGTTGCCTACCTTAAACATGATCAAGGAACTGGATCTGCTTAATGAAGAACTTATGGAAATTAGTCTTGCATAGATAATGGAGCTAGAATAAATAAGAAAAGAGGCATTAAGGAATTTGAAAATTCATTAAGCTCAAATGAAAAAGACATTTGATAGAAAAGCAGTCCCAAGGATATTAAAAGAGGGAGATCTAGTATTTAAATGGGATGAACTCAAGAGAAGGCCTAGTAAATACACAAAATTTGATGCCATGTGGGATGGCCCATACATTATCACAAAATGCAAACAGCATAATGCATTCCAAATCTCAAAGCTAAATAAAGAGGTTTTGCTAATCCTTGTCAACGAGATTCACCTCAAACAGTGCTATTGAAGATCAAAAGTTAGCAAACGTATATAGTATAGTAGTGGTTTTCAGCTAATAAGTGCCCATGGTAGATTTCATTTTCAATTTTGTTTTTTTTTTCAATAAACTATAGATGCATTGTTTGTTGGCCCTATCCTAAACATAACCATTTTACGTTTCTTTTTTTGTTTTGTTTTGTTGTTGTATTATTTGAAACAACTGAGTTATAATGGTTTCAAGAATATGAGAAGGGTATAATATGACTCCATGCCTAATGGATTATCAAGGCAACTAATCTAGCATGCTTAGCAGGAAAGCATTCAACAAAAATAGCTAGAAATTCTGCCAAAAATTTAACCTCAGCTCATTTTGGTAGAGCTAGAAAAGCTGACTACTTTTAAGGTGAAAAGTACTACATAAAATTTTGCTAATTATTATCATTTTCATATGAAGTTCAATTCTTCTTATGAAATATTTTACAACAAAAAGAGATTACAAAATTTTCATGATAATATGATGTATTTCATTCATTTTGAAATGCAAATATATACAATGTTGTTGTCTTATTCATTGAAGATCAAAAAAGTGCTCAAAATTCCCACACAAGTTATGGGAATGGCTAAATTGAATTGATACAATATAGAGTGAAATCTATATATCTAAAGATTAATTAAAGGGAAAACACATAAGGAGAATTCATATCCTTCATTTCCTTGTAATGTTGGTATTGATCCTCCTATCTTCAACTTGTTCATCTATCTTCAACTCTTTTCATACTCGGTCTTCAAATGTACCTGCAATGATTGAAATATTTTGTTCACATGGATCCCAGGATATAAAAACTCATCATATGTTTCTATCAATAGATATCGAACGTACAACTATGATGCATCAATTCAATTCAGCCATTATTAGAGATGTGCGAGAATCCAAGTCAAATCATCAAATGGGATCTAATCATCAAGAAGAATATTGAATTTCACTATTTCTTTATATCTAGTTTGTTGAGTGTGTAGGTACAGGTTCTTTAATTTCATCATTCATCTCATTCTATCATTTCAACATGTGGAGAAAAATGTGGCTCCCACAAGGGTTGAGCCCAACATGCTTAAAGTAATAGAACCTTTGATGTTTGAATATCATATACAAACATAGTTTATATTTTAGAGAACAATGTTCATTCACAAATGATATAAGGACAACAATTCCCAATTGAAGAATAGTCATCAAACTCATAATCAAGCCAAGAAACCAGTATAATCATTCAGGATTGTTACAGTCATCTTTTAAAGGAACAGTCAAGTATTTCAACATGATTCTCTATTCATATTTGATAGGAAAACATCGTAATTGAAGCAAAATAAAAGCACCAGATTCAAGTTTTTGTTTTAGCATTGCCACAAGATCTAATGCTTTGAACTAAACATTCACAAGAAGAATATTTGCAATTAGATGTCTGAAGCTTCTAAAGAAACAAGGTTCCTTTAGTTTTTTTAAATGTAAGTATTCTGAAGAAACAAAGCATATAGTATAGAGCGTGCAAGAATCTCTCAAAAAATTATTGTTGCATATACAACACAGTTGTGCATATTTTTATCACGTGCTTCAAAGGAAAGAGACTTTGTTTGCTTGTACATAGAATAAGAATACTAGATACAATGGCATCCAAGAAACCAAATACAAAAAAATGGAGGCTATATTCAGTAACACAGTCATATGCAAATATATAGGTGCAAAAGAGAAACATGAAAGGAGATTTCCATCATGGTTTGAGTTCCCTCACCAGAGCATGGAAATAGAATAACATTCAGCACAAAATAAAATACCTAGAAAATAAAATGGTCGTGACCTTTCATTAAGAGGTCTTTCTTTTTGTTTCTATCAAGAAGTGAATGTGGTGTCTCTCTTTTAATCATATTTAGGAAAAATAGAGAAACCCTAGCTTATTTGAAGATAAGAATACCCAGAAGCATGAGTAAAGTCACGACATGGGTTATGTATTTCTTCCTATTGCATCAAATACAGAAAAATGAAGATAGGGTTAAAGAGGTCGTAGCCCACAGAAGCTCAAATATAAAAGCACCAAGAAGCAAAAGTTCAAAGTCCTCTCACACTAAAGCCACGACCATGAAGGCACTAGGAATCTTTAGTATCAAAAAATTAATAAAACCTAGATGTATCAAATGCATGGCCACAACTACAAAATGAAGAAGCATGAATAAACCAAGGGTTTTTCCTTTTTGTAGCTTATTAAGCTAGAATGGAGCATATATCAATAGAGAAATGAAGGAGAGAATAAAGTTTGAAAAAATGAAGCTCTTATCCATTATCGGCCATAGAGAAGATTTTCTCAAATTTCAGCATAAGCTTCAAAAAATCCTCAAAAGATTCATAGTTTCGAGCTCGAACTCCATCTCATGACGACCTCAAAATGCAAAGAAACATTAAGAAAGGAAGCATAAAGAACATGCATCAGAAATAACGGAGAGGCCATGGCATAAAATCTTGAAAGTAATTTCAAAATGGAGTTCAATCGCCAGATTTGTGACAGAGGAAGACTTACCACACATTTTCCTACAGAATAGCTCAAAAAAATCACCTAGAAACAACAAAGAATGGTAGAAAATCAAGCTTCAAAACCCTACTAGTAGGAAGGCGGCACAATTGTTTTTTGCAAGGTGAACAAGTGAAGAATGATAGGTTTTTAGGGTTTGAATGTTTACCTCAATTCCCTAATGATGGGTTATTTTTAACTTATGTTTAAAAATAATAATAATCATTTCACAATATTGTGCTGATGGTCTTGACTTTAAATTCAATCGACCTAATGATCAAAAGGATCCATGAGTTTGATTTTGAAATGAAGGAGAACTTTAGTGTTTGTGCATGGTTTTAGACAAAATGATAATGTAATTAAATATTAAAGATAAGTTTACCTTAATATTTACCATGTAATGTATAAAGAGGAAGACTATCCAATATTAAATATTAAAATAATCATAATTGATTATCTTTAATATTTAATCAAACAGTTACCCTTTTACCAAAGTCATGCAAGAAACACAAGTGGAGTAGAACTAAAGTCAACAAGAGTCATCTGAAGTATTGTGCATTCTTTGACTTGGAGTTGAATTTCAATATTTTGGAGACCTCATTGTTTGAGGCCATTATTCATGGAGATTTTTGAGACATATCCTCAGTTTTGGGGTTCTTTTGATCATGCACATTGAGAGGAGGAGTTTACCACTATTTGAGTCCAGTTTGCTTTAGTTGTGGGCCCCATTTTCATAGGTTTTTATCTTCTCTCGTGAGAGGGTTTTTGGAGATATTTTTCACTTTCAATTAGCTGACAGTTCCACCTCTTAGTGCCTTGGAGTTACCATCTTTTGTATATATTGGAAAAAGACTTATTTTTTTCCCAGTTCTTGTTTTTTTCCTCTATATTTTACAAAGCAATTATCTTGTAACTCATGTTTTATAGTTGATTAATATACATCAGCACTTTATTTTGAACAGATTGTTTAGAGTTTTACTGAGTTTCCTTCAGGATATTTAATAGGAAGAGAGTTTACCTTCACAATTTTTTATGTTTTGTATCTTTTAAATGATTTGATGCAAGTTTGATGTGTTTTAAATCATAAACCTTTAAGTTTTTGTCTCATTTACTGATTTACATACACAAAAGTAGTTTATCATAGGTCATTGATTGTGCTCTTAAGTTTATCTATTCTCTCAATTTGTGAAAACCATGTTTTCCTTAGTAAGGAAAGGTTAAACAAATCCTTTTAGTGAAATATTTTTGTGATCAAGGTGCCCAAGTTGAGTTGCGTTAATAGTTTTATGACAATATTAGTTGTGAGTATGTCTACATAGTAGTATTCTTCAGTGCATCACCTTCTAGAAGTAGCTTACCATTTGAGTTTCCTTCAGTTTCATAGATTAATATTTATCCCTTTTCCCTTACAAGTCAATAAGTTCTAGGAGATCAAAAGTGAATCGACCCACAATCTAGAGATTCAGCTTCAATATGAGCAAACCCATAGGCTCGAAGGTGTTTCCATGTTTCACAATATTATTGAGCTTCAAGCTTACAATCTAGGGTGCAATCCTCATGACAATAGTTTTGTCCTAAGACATGAGAGATTTCCTTGAAAAACCCTATGCCAGGTCATATGTTTCTAAAGTAAGCTATGTCATGAAATAGGAAGGAAGGGTTGCCCCCACAAATACATAAGGGAACTATGGATTTGGTCTCATTATTTTTGTGCTACAATGTTGTCATAGAGGATGGAACTGTCATCATTCCCCAAATACTGATAGAACAATAAGAATGACACAAAGAGTGAAAATAAAGAATAAGCCTTTCGGGTCAACATGGAAGAGACCTAAATGTCTCGAGGCCTTGTGTCATCCCCAAAAGGAAAACACAAGAAAAATGAAAAAGATAAAGGAAGATATGTTTGGTCAACATAGAAGAGACATGAATGTCTTGACACCTTGCATCATCCCCAAAAGGAAAATACAAGACAAAAGAAAAATGATAAAGTGGTTACAATATATATAGGAATGCAGGTACATATAGAAGAATGGACAAATAGAGAAGGATACATTAAATGAAATGTCATGGGGGATCACATTACACAAATGCAATCACATAAAGAAAAATGAAAAGACAAAAGACTAGTAAGGCATAGGCGAGTCAACCTAAAGAAGGTCTTTTTCCTCCCAATCTCGGTCGATATAAATGGAAGGTAGGAAAATAGCCAAATGGAAAACATCAAGTTTTCAACTAGGACGTGCACCAAGTTCAATAATCTTATTAGGATATTTGTCATCTTAGCTCATAGAAGAAGAAAACGATATATTCAACTTGCACTTGTTCATCATTTTTTGCAATATCAATGTCATCATCTTAATTAATCACAATAGGAGGTTGAATAACAATATCCATGCAATTTTTTTGTTTATGTTGCGATGAGGAATGAGATTCATCATGCATTGCTTCAATTATGTTTGTATTTTTATATTCTTTGTTTTTTTTCTTGAGTTTGTAATCTATGAGAAATAACACAAGGTCTACGTCTACGCTCTCTAGCACTTCATTTTATTTTCAGTTTATTATCAAATTTTTTTTGTGTAAGAGTGGGTTTTTCAATCATAAGTTCCTTCACTTACTTGGGGGGAATAGAAGAAACAACATGAGTTTCATCAACCGCTTTATCTTTGACTTTGTAAACTTGTTTGACTCTACGAGGGACAACGAGATTACTTGTGTTATCTCATGGTTTCTTGTAGAAAATTTTAGGAGGTTTGTCTATAGGTTGTTCTTGTATGTTTGGAAGTTCTTTTGGTTCAATCATTGTTTTGTCAAGGATGGTTGGTTCAGTCATAGCTTGAGGCATATTGTGAAGGGATAGTTCTACTATTTTATTTTCCTTTAATTTTCAAATGATTTGATTTTAAAATGAAATCTCCATGAGGCTTGATATGTTACATAGGCTTGGGTAAAAATTAATCTAGTGAAAAATTCCCTTTTGTCGAGGCAGGATTAAATCCACTATGATGCGCAGTGAAGATATCATTGCCAAATGGAAAATTTAGACATTTATGCACAACTGAAGGAAAATGGAAAACATTCATTGAGTGAAGCCATGGATATCCTAGCTTGAAACAAAATTGGTCTAATTGTGGAATGATGGAAAATGAGACAATTAATGTTTTCGGTACCACTTTCAAAGGGAGATCTATTGAGCCTATCGTAGGGCAAGAAAATCCATTATGCATCTTGATCCATGCTTTCGAGTTATCATATGTTTCTTGATATAGCTAATGCACATATAATAATTATTCTATCATCACATTCTGTCCACAAACGGGATCAATCAATATCCCATTAGTGGGCTTGTTATTGATTTGGCCACCTATGTAAAGAGGATCATCAGGTGCATGTGTAGGTATGCCATTTTGTGAGAAAGCAATGTCAAGAGGTTGTCTAGTTGATCCCTTACAAGTTCTAGATTCAATAAATGCTATCACTTCATCTAGGGGATTATATCCATATTGCAATCATTCATGTCAACATTCATCACATTATTCTTTGTTTCACTAGCTGTGAAAAATGAAATATTGTGGTTAGGAATGAAATTTCTAAAAATCTATAAATTTTGATTAGGAGGGGCTATAGAACTATTACCTTGACCATTCACACCTCCAATTTGAATTTGATTATTTTTAATAAGCTCTTGCACAAGATGTTTAAGATGCTTATAGTATTTTTTACCATGTCCATTTTGTTGATGGTAATGAAAATAAGAACTTTTTTGAAAGCCTTTAGGAAATGGTATATTAAGGTCATATTCTCTAACATGAGGTAAGGTAATAATGTTTTTGTCAATGAGCTGCAACATGATACTATGAAGGGTATTGAGTAAAGGGGTTAACTCTCTCCCTATCCCTAAAAAGAGTTGTCATATTTATAGCAGCCACTTGATTATTATTTTGTTGACTTGTATAAGGAGGATTTAATTGTAAAAATCCCTTATTTTGTTTCTTGAAAGGTTGATAACTATTTTGAGTTGTATGTTTAGAATTTTTCAAGATGACTAGGGGGATTTTTCATATCAGTCCACCAATCAAGTTTCGATGGTCATGAAGGGTTGTGCATAATTGTGTGAAGGATAGAAACCTCAAAATTTCAAGTTTTCTTTGGATTTTATCTTGTAAGTTGTAAATGAAAATTCATTGAAGGGCGGCATCAGGAATCTTAATGTTTACTTCTGAATAATGTGTTTGATATCTTGCTATAAAATTGATCACTTTCTCATCCTCTTTTTGCTTACATGTTATTAAATAAGCAAGGGTCATCTAGGGACCCATGTGAATATGGAATTGGTTGTAAAAGGCATCAATAAGCTCATTGAATGAACCAATTGAATTGTTTAGAAAAGAGGAGAACCACTCTAAGCAGTATATTTTAATGATTTAGGGAATACTTAATCAAAATTTTATCGTCAAAGATGAAGTCACTACACAAGGCTATGAAGGCATAAACATGGCTAACAAGATCTCCTTTCCCACCATATTTCTCAAATCGAGGGACCTCTATACCTTGTGGAATTTATTCTCTTAATATGTCAAGGTAAAATGGGTTGGACTTGATGTATTGAAAAGGTTGACCATTATTGTTTTATTGTAATGTTGCCACTTTTTGTTGAAGCGATGTCATGGTTTGCAAAAGTGAGTTAATGAGAGGGTCATTTTGGATATAAGGTTGATGGGAATAAGTTGGTGTAGTGTATGTATGTGGAGGGCTAGTGAATTGTAGGTTGGTGGAGTTGGATTGTTGAGGAATTCTTGCAGGAATACCTATGGAAGTGTACACAGTGCTAATGGGTGTAAATGTTGTGGTTGGTTGAATGGTTGTTGTAGGTTGGAATTTTGTTGTAGGTTGTGTACTAGTGTATGTAGGGATGGACATTGATATCGTGGAGGATGGGATGGTAATTCCACCTTGACTTTGAGTAGACCCCAAAACTTGAGTGAAAGTGGTGATGGTAGGGACAGTGTTGGTAACATTAAGGATATTGGTTCTAGGAGGTGAAGTCATGGGAAATGAAGTATACAAACTATGAGCCATGGAGGGTTGATTCTCAACACTATCAAAAAGAGAGTCAGAAAACCCAAGATCCACGACAAGTGAGATATCATAGGATTACATGAGCCTCGAACTACGTCTTATAATAGTATTGCGAATAGGAACTAAGTTGTAAAGCTCATACAAGTTTTACAAACCTAGTGTTCAAACCATAGAATGGAAAAGGGAAAATTCAATAACCTAGAATGAAATAAATTTTTTAGATTCTAAGCAACGTAATTTACTAATTACACAATGTAATAAGCTGAAAAATGAAATGTTTGAATGCAATTTTGAATCTTAATGTATAGGCATGAATTTACACCGCTAATGCAAATTCCCATTTACCCCCTTACACTTTAGAAAAACTAAGGTGGAGGCTTAATTCCACTTAAGCCTATTCTTCACATTACACTTAATGCCCATTTTGAGTGTCAATGGAGGCATTTTTGTTGGGCACGCCTATGCAGTGCGCAGATGTTCACATGGTACGCTTACATCCCTGAAAAATTCCTATGGCTAGAGTCTGCAAATATGTTACACTTCCTATTGGAAGTTGAAGTGTAACACCTCCCTTTGGTTGGTTGACCCGAATATGGCCATTTTCTTCATTCTTCCTTCACATTATTCACTCTCTCATCCATTCTCAAGTTTACAAGACCTTTTGGAAATCTCTCCACTCTTTGAGCATTCATCCACAAGCTTTGTAGCAGCACTTCACACTTCATAGCAATAATCTACCACTCCATCACTTCGATAGTACAAGCGTAGGATGAATCCATTGAAGAAAAGGCTTGAGTTCCTCTCATCTTTCTCCTCCACTAGCATTGAGAAATTTGGATGGAGATGGTAAGCTCCTCTCATCTTCTCTATTGTTTTGGTTGAGTAAGCACGTACTATTTTGTAGTGTCTTTTGTACACTTTTCTTGTGTTTTTTTCTTTATCATATTATTCCTATCATTGCAATCTTGGTTGTTCATGGAGGTGGAAACACCAAAACAAGGGTCTAACTGAGGTAGACCCCTAAATAGCCCCCCATATTTTCCCCCTTTGTTGTGTGCAGGTGGAGAGATCTTGGAACAAGCTGGTGAGAAGAATGTTGTGTGAAATCATCTTCATAACCCTTGTGGTAATCTATTTCTTATATCACATTCATCTTTATGTTTCATTCTTCTTAGTCTTATTTTTTCCTTCCTAAAACTCTTGAACTAGGTTGCTAGTCTACCTCTTAGAAGTTAAATCTAGTCTTTCTAGTTTTCTGGCTGTACAAATGCCAGCACACCTGTGAGATGCCAGCATGTCATGCTGTCATCCTAGAACTGCACTTCTATCCTCCCATAGAGAGTTATCTGAGACACAAAGTTGACTCTGAAGATCGACTCATCTACTCTCCTTCTAACTTTGGGTTTGCAAAGTGATTGAAGGACCCATAGTTCGCATCATTTTCAGCCCGCCTATCCTAACCTTCCTCTAAATTGAGGTAAGTTAGGGTGGCCATACTGCTCTTGGCCTTTCATGACCTAGGGCCTTGCAGTGGTTGGTCCCCCTCTCTTACATTTTTGGTGAACACTACGTGAACCGTTTTGGTTTCATTTTTTTATACTGAAAGTCCCTTTCCTCATGTCCTAGGAGAGTTGTAGGTGTGAGTGTTGTGAAGCTTCTACCTTGCAACCCAACCTGTAACCCCTAGTGGGCATAGCTAAAAGGTTTTGATGGTGTTGTGTAACGAAACCTTAATCGGGTCACTAGATTATCCTATAAAGCTTAAGAGGCTCTGTAGAAGTACTATTAGTGTGTGTGATAGCCTCTTTCTTAAATCAACCTATTCCCTTTGCATAGACTCTGAGTAGTGGTACTAGCATAACCTTCACTTCATAGGACCTGTCGATGGACTGTAATATGAAACCATCTCCTCTTTATATTCCTGTGAGGATAAATGTGAATACCATAGTGGGTGTTCTCATTGATTCGACATCTCAAGTGAACATTATAATTGAGGAGATAATGCTAATAAACTTCTTGAATAAGGATGGATATGATGCACTTGAAAGTACCATCCGCACACATGACGTAATTTTCATATCTCCTATAGGGAGTATTGTCTTGTCAGTCCTCATTGGACCTAAATCAATGAGCCTTAAGTTTGACATCATCCTAGGGTCTGAACTCTTCAAAGTGAAGTTAGTCATCCCCTGCATAGTAGCTATGAACATAGTTCCCTTGGTTGTGCACAAGTGTTTTAAATTTGTTCATGGAGGTTTGGTACACATTATCCATGACACCAGTTATTGACTTTCAGTTGCATGTGGCAGCTATACCTTAGATTACATTTGGCCTGCGCCTCTTGGACCTATCCCTCCCAAGAAGGACCTCCTATATTGCACATATCAAAACTATAAGAAAGGACATTCTAGGCCAAAAGTGAGATACCCTCCTTTTCCTTATGTTAGGGCTTGCTTGAAAGCTAACAGTGATGCTGCCAAGGCACGTAGAAGGGAAGAAGAGAAGCAGTCCCAAGATCCTCCTTCTTCATCTAACACTATTTAGCCCAATGCTTCCTCTCACCCTGCCATGGTACCATTCACTTTTGTCTTGTATTTGTGAGAGAATCCCATGGTGCTCACTTGGTGAAAGGCCAAGCATCCCATGTTTGAGCTTCATGTCTTACCCATGGAGCCTAGACCCATTCATTATGGAAGAAAAAAATCCCCCTGTAGAGAGTCCTCTTTGTCTTGGCCTCCATGGCCTCCTACTATTCTTGTTCCTTAAAAAATGAATCGAAAGAGGGTCGCTATCGAGGCACTAGAGTCAATTCCCCTTGCCATTTCTGAACCTACTCCTCTTGCTCCCATCTAGGAGTCTATCCCTCCATTAGAAACAATTGTGGAGGACACTCCCATGGCTGAGTAGGAGCCTTCCATCCCTTCACAAACTCTAGCTTCTGGTTTGAAGAGTCATAGAAACCACCTTGCACATGAGTGTAAGTGTCAGTGAAAGGCCCTCCTAGCTGAGAAATCCTCCTTACAGAAGAAGGAAGAGGAGACGACCACACATCCCATTGTGTCCTCCTCTCTCCTCCCTTGTCCTTCTATTCAAAATAGCTTTGTATCTCTTTTGGCTTCCGCTGCAAGTGTACATATGCTTGGAAAGGTGTAGGTGTTTATCACTCCTTCTGTGGAGCTGCCTCTGTTGACTTTCATCCCTAATGTCTCACCTTTCCCAAAGCCCATAGATATGATTAACACTTCAGTTGTATCTACTGTGGTTATTTCCTCCTCTCCCTCCACCATTCTTGCTTTGTTTGTAGGGAGTTCGCTTCCTCTAATGAAGAAGAAGGTATAGAGTGGCCCCTCCAATAATGAGGATGTAAGAGGAGCCCACCTTCTCTAAAAGGTGGCCTTGCGCTGGCTTGTTTTTTCCTAGTGACGAAGCTAATCCCAGCCTCCCTTGAGTTTTTCACCACTCTCGAGTCTCTCGATGAGCCTAGCGGTGAAGCTTGGGTGCAAACTCCTTTGTCCACCAAGGTGAAACATGGAACTCACATTAAATGCATGTTTAACTTGGTGGATAAAGTTTTGACCTTGTCAATGATCTTCACAAAGTTTTTGACCTTAGACCCATAAGATTTGAGTGACAAAGACCTCACATGTCTATCTACCTTGGCCCTTGTTGGGGGAGGATCAAAAGCTCCTCCCCTTAACATTAGACCATTGCAGGCTCATCATCCTTCCCCCTACGATGACCTAGAGTGGGAAGTTGATAACCTCTTAGTTGACCAGTGTTAGGGAGAGACCCTTTTCTTGATCTTTAGGTTAGATGTGTGTGTGTGTTGTGATGTGATTCCCCTGTGATCATGCTATATGTGCCTGGATGACCCTTGTCACCCCTATTATTTCTTGGACATAGGTGTGGTGTTTGAGTTGTAAACCTTCCACTATATGTATCATCATTCTTCCATGTTTGTGATTCACTTTCAATAAATTGGGGACGATGCAAAGCGTCACAAGCACTTAGGCCTCCTTCCATGCTGACCCATTTTTTTTATTTTTACTTTTTCTTTCGTGCATTCTTCCTGATCTAGTTGGGGATTGATAATCTTTCGCCTTGCACCATGGTTACTTACTATCTATAAATAAAGGTAGTTTTGACCCCGAAAAACTAGATCCCCCTATTCCCTTTGTGTGTGTGTTCTATTTTCCTCTGCTTGCTCTTGATATTTCTCTCTTCTTTTCTTGAGTTGTCCCTTTCATGTGTGACAATTCCATTTCTACATTACTTAATCTTTAGAAAATGCATTTGTTTCCAAATGAATATTTTCTCAAAGACCCTTCACATACTTATTTAGAATTGCATTCTCGACTTGAAACCCTAACGAAACATGTTTCCTTCATCATGGGTTCATAAATAAAGGACTTTGGGAACCTTCCTCCAAAGCAAGAAAAAATTTGATCTTCCCCTCACGTGGGGGCATATACTCCCTTTCAAATTCCTTAATGAAGTGAACATCTTTTGAAAGGATTCCTCAAGGATGAATCGATTCGAGAAAGAAGGCATTAGCTTTTGAATAATGCCTCCCTTGAGTGGACCCTTTCCTTTCATGTTGGGCTCCTGAGGGACCCCTTTGAAGTTTTTTGAATGAGTTATATGGCATCTATCTTGGATGTAGCTTGACTAGACTAGTTTCACATCCTTGCATCTAGCTTAGGGGTAGCCCGACTAGACTTTACTTTTCAAAAAATGCATCCATTAAGTGGACCCTCCTTCCAATTGAAGGGTTCCCGAGGGAGCCCTTTGAAATTATTATAGATTAGTGATGGTCTATGTGACTTTCCATTCACTAGCCTATGAGACTGCTTCATGACGTGCTCTATTTGCAAGTAAACATGTTGCCATCTCTGACTTTGTGGAGTCCCCTTTGATTGGTCTCCTTCATGTGAGAGTTCTTTAAGGATACCTCCCTTGCTGGACCGTGAGCCTGTAAGTCACTTTCATTCTTAGGCTTTATACTTCCATGAAACTATAAAGTCCTTTCTTGCACTTTTCAGTTCGTTAGACCATGCTCTGCTTCCTCATCATTTCAGGTATACATCTCTTACCTTGTTCCTTCTTACTACTCTACTTTACTGAAGCACTCATCAATACTCATGCTTGCTAAAGTGGGGGGAAATGTATAGGCGTGAATTTGCACCCCTAACACAAATTCCCCTTTACCCCCTTACAATTTAGAAAACCTAAGGCAAAGGCTTAATTCCACTTAAGCCTGTAGTTCACATTACACTTGGCACCCATTTTGAGTGTCGGTGGAGGCATTTGTCTCAGGGACACCCACATGACACGAAGATGTCCACGCGGCACATTTATGTCCCTAGCAGATTCCTATGGCTGGAGTCTATAGAGACATTACACTTCCTATTGCAAGTTGAAGTGTAACGCCTCCCTTCGGTTGCCCGACCCGAATATGGAAATTTTCTTCATTTTTCCTTCATAGTCTTCACTCTCTCATCCATTCTCAAGTTTACAAGACCTTTTGGCAATCTCTCCATTCTTTGAGCATTCATCCATAAGCTTTATAGCAGCACTTCACACTTCATAGCAACGGTCTACCATTCCATCAATTTGATAGTGCTAGCATAGGATGAATCCATTGTAGCAGAGGCTTGAGTTCCTCTCATCTTTCTCCTCCACTATCCTTGAGCGCTTTATACGGAGGTGGTAAGATCCTCTCATCTTCTCTATCGGTTTGGTTGAGTAAGCATGTATTGTTTTGTAGTGTCTTTTGTACACTTTTCTTGTGTTCTTTTCTTTATCATATTATTTCTATCGTTGCAATATTGGATTTTCATGGAGGTAGAAACACCAAAATTGGGGTCTGACTTAGGCAGACCCCTAAACATCCCCCCAACATTTTCCCCCTTTGTTGTGTGCAAGTGGAGAGATCTTAGAACAAGCTGGCGAGAAGATTGTTGTGCGAAATCATCTTAGTCACCCTTGCGGTATTCTATTTCCTTTATCATTTTAATCTTTATGTTTTATTCTTCTTAGTCTTATTATATCCTTCCTGAAACTCTTGAACTGGGTTGTTATTCTACCTCTTAGAAGTTAAATCTGGTCTTTCTAGTTTTATGGTCATATGAACACCAACGCACCTATGAGATGCTAGCACATTGTGTTGTTGTCCTAAAACCGCGCTTCTATCCTCTGATAGAGAGCTATCTGAGACACAGAGTTGGTTGTAAAGATCGACTCACCTAGTCTCCTTCCAACTTTTGGGTTTGCAAAGTGATCGAAGGAACCATAGTTCTGATCACTTTCATCCCGCCTATCCTAACCTTCCTTTAAACTGGGGTAAGTTAGGGCAGCCATACTACTCTTGGCCTTTCATGAAGTGGGGCCTTGCAGGGGTTGGTCCCCCTCTCTTACAATTAATAATGCATTGAAATGAAGCAATTTAAGCTAAATGCAATGAATTTTATGAAATAAAAAATCAAGAAACTGAAACAAGAATGTAACAACACCAAACAGAAGCTAGAAACTAGTATTTTAATGTCAAGAAAATGCAGACCAGTAGCTAACAGGGACTCATTCGCCAATAAGTTCCAATGGGTCTTGGTTAGATATTTTTGAGATATTTTTGTAGATTTCAAAGTGAATTTTAATGCTTTTTCAATTGCCAGAAGGTACAAACAAGACTTTATCAGGAACTCATTCTCCTGTAGGGGCAAATGGTTCATGGTTAAGTACTTTTAAACTATTTCTAAATTATTTGCAATATTTTAGTGATATCTTTCAATTCCAGGTTTGAGACAGTGAAATTCTGTTTTAGATTTTCCAGAAATGCAATGCAAATATGAAATGAATAGATGAAATGCAAAGTCTAAATTGAAATGCAATTTTGTTTTGATTTTCAAATACAATTTAAATGAGATGCAAAATGACTAATTTTCTTTTTGGATTTTTCAGATTTAGAGAGATGTAATACAATGCAATTCTAAACCTTAGATGAGATGCAAGATTTTAATGAAAAACAAGTAATCATGTAAACAAGATCTTAATTCAATGCCAATGAATGTAAGATCTAACCTAAGATGTAATGAGAGACTTCAAAAATAAAAAAATTACAATATTCAATATGTTGGGTTCACCATTAATGATTAGGTGGAAAATAAGGTAAACCCAAATGCATGATGCAAGAGGATAGACCACTAAAATTTTTCACACTAAATCACTACAATATATGTAGTTATGAGGGTCAAAATATGCAAATAACAATCAAAGAAGATAGCTAACTATTATAGAAACTGAGGGAAGTTTTTAGAGCATAAAAAGCTATGTACCTTGTCAAAAACTTGTTTTTAAGCCATAGAGGACGCATTCGCCTTCAATGGTGAATGGGTCCCTATTAGGGTTTCTAAAACTGAGATCAAGGTTCTATTCCTTGATGTCTGCACTCTCAAATTATCAATTATCAGCTTTTGGAAGTCTATAGGTAATTTTGTATCTTTAAATCTTTAATTTTTCACTTTGGATGACAACTTTTGCAACTTGGCAACTTTGACACTTTTCCTCCAAACTTGTTGCACTTGATCTTCGACCTATAAGTTTGCAATTACACATTTGCGAGGAAGAAAAAATTCTTGTTTATTAGTGGGTGGGGCTTTTCCTTGGTCAAACCCCTTGTAGGTAATTAAACCAAATGATGAAATAAATGAAATGAAGCATGAAACATGATATATGTAATTGATGTCACCTTGGATGATTTCTTGTAAAACAAATCTACTATCTAGCATGTAGTGCTCATGAATAATGTGCATCTTGGATCCTTGGATATGATGTATACAATTCTTGCAAGTAGATTTCCAATGCTACATCCACTTCTTTAGCTCAACAACACACATGAATGCATTAAACCCTTGTCATGATGATATGATATTTGATTGTTGTAATAAAATCTTGAAATATGCCTTGAAATTCCTTATGAATTCTCTTGTAATTCTCTATAATTCTCTCTTGAATTTTCTAGGAGAAACAATGTGAATTAACCCCTTATTTATAATAAATTAGGAGATCAACCCTGATATTCAAACAATTAAGGCCGACACCAAATTTGGAAGCAAACTCTATTAAATTCGCCCTAGAATTAAATTTAAAAATAGGGTCCTCATTAAGGTAGGACGCATTCACCACCTAGGTCGAATGGGTCCTGGATCAGTTTTCTAGGACCTAGCCCTAGGGGATGGAAAGAGTATGAAAAACCCATTTCAAATCAACTCAAAAAGAGGGGTCTTATTAAGGGAGGACCCACTTGCCACCTAGGGCAAATGGGATCTGGAACCATTTTCTAGGACCTAATTTTTTCCTAATTAAATGTTACATTATTTAAATTATGGGTGTCATGATAGATCTTTGGGAGGTGTCATAAATAAGACTTAAATATGAATTAAAGGGGTTAATTAACTCCAATTAACCACAATTATTTAAGATTACCCTAGATAAATGTGAAAGTTCTTTATAATAATTTACAAAACTCAAATAAGGTATCAATTTGAATACATCTTATTAAGAAGGGGCCAATTAAGCTTAATTAAGTAAATAAATCCTCGAAAAGACTGAAAGTGTGTTACAACACTTCACAACACCTTTGCAAAGGATCAATTAAAGCATGTTTTAATCAAATAAAGGGTCTAGAATGATGTGAATGTGTACAACACATTACAACACTATTCCAAGATACCATTAATTCAGTTTTAATGTCAATTATCAAACCAAGTAAAGGAAAAATGCTAATTTTTCCATTACTACACCAATACATAGCATATCATCAACATAAAATACAATAAATATTAAATGATCGCCATCAAATTTATAATAAACACAATTATTTGATTTAAAACAATCAAATCCTAAATTCAACACATATAAATCAAAATTTTAGTAGGAAATCCTTAATCTTTGTTTCATACCATACAATAATTTATTCAATTTACAAACCAAATAACTTTTATATTTCACCATAGAGTTTTTTTACTATTTCAATATCCTCCTCCAAATTTCCATGAATCTACCTCATTTTTACATCTACTTTCTCAACCTCTAGATCATAATATGCAACAATAGAGATAAATAATCTAATGGATGTCATTTTTACAATAGGAGAAGGATTAAAGTAAAAATTTATGTCACACTTTTGGCCAACATATTAGCACAAGTGAATATGCGTATTTCTAACTAAAAACAACTTTTGGTCAAAAATATGATCTAGTAAGATTCATTCTAGCTAAGTTAGATATGTTCACAATGTTTCCAACTAAAATGATTGGCTAAATGCATATATAGCACCACTTTGAGGGAAATTTACTAAAAAAACAAAATTGTTTAAAAAAATTGATGTTTCAACAACTCCTACTCATGTAAATAACATTTTTCTTAAATATAAAAATACCATTTCTTAGATCCATAAGTGTAGTTTAAAAAAATATTTTAATAGTTTAATTAGTTTTTATTTTTTATTTTTTATTTATACTAAAAGTAGGTTATCAACACAAAAATAGTATGGCTCAGAAAAAGGTAACCCGGGTCTGGCAGGTGGGGGTTGTGTCATCAGAGATCATAATGGGAAAATGATGTTGGCATATGTGGTGAATTTTGGAGTTTAGACTTCAAGTTTTGCTAAGGTCGCAATTTCCTACCATGATATTGATATAGTCAAGAATATGGCTATTTCCAACCTGGAAATCAAAGGTGATTCCATAAATACCATAATGATGCTTAGTGGGATGGAAAATCCTTGTTGGTCTCTCTACAACCCCATCTTGTTGGCTCATAATATTAAAATGAATTTTAATAATTGCAGATCTAATCACATATTCCATGTGGGGAATAAAGTGGTGGATGCCTTCACCAACCTGGGAGCCTTCACTCTTGAAGTGAATAGAAATGTGTGTGATTTAATTTCTAATGATAAAAAATTACTTTAACCTTGAGATTGAACTAGACTCCTTGTTAGCTCCTTTGGATAGCTGGCATGGATTGTATATATGGCATTATGTCTCTCTAGGTCAATATTTTCATAATCCTTATATTTGGCTTACATATTATTCTAGGTGTTTCTATAGATTTTTGAGACTTGATTTGTTTGATGTGAATTATACTATTAGATGCAATCTTGTTCAAGAAAAACCCACATCCTACAAGCTGTGGAAAAATGAAAATGGTGCTTGGACCATTCTCTAGTGAGGCAAGATGGCCTCGTATGTTGAAGGTACGATGGGACATGACCCCAATCTTTTGATGGATCTTTCTAACTCTTGGAATGTGGGCAATGTTACCATTGGTGGGCACTCCTTCCACATCAATTCAGGGCTCATTGCCAAAGTCACTAGGCTTTCCTTGGATGAGGTTTTCATTCTTCAAAAGTCAAAGGGTCACTATTAGAAAGATATGGAGAGGTTCCCTAAGGAGGGTGAAAAATTCAATCATTTACAAAATGGGTTTTACAATGAAGACCTCCCTCAGATGTGGACCAGGTTGGCTAAGGTGTAAATGAGGTATACATTACTTTAGAGGATTGGTTCAGATTTTTCCATGCCCATCTCTTCCCTATGCTAAATGATTTTCATTATAATGTTAAGATGATTTTTTAATTTTTAGATTCTATCCTCATTGGAGCAATCTATTACTTGGTTGTGCAAGTTAAAAGAAAACCCTTTCTATTCACTAGGGGTCAATCTTTCATTTATGCCGCTTCTAGGATACTCTAACCCCTTCCTCATTCTCTGTCAAAAAGAATTCACTTGTCATTAGTGGCCTTGCCAAAACATTGGAGGATCCCCTTTCCATTTCTAGCTTTGTGTTGACTCTGTTCTCCATTGGTCATTTTACCAGGGTGAGAGGTAAAACCCTTTCCATTGAGGAACCCTCTCTCAACCATAAAAAAAAGCATATTTTTTCTGACCCTACCCTTATATCTACCTCTAATTCAGGTACAAAGAACTTAGATGATGAGTCTTGTAAACCCATCCATGTTGATTCCCCCATTGGTTCCCCTAGCCATGATGGTTTTGAGCTTTCCCCTATTAATCCCCCCAATCCTCAAAGATCCATTAACCTTTGTGTTAATCTATTGGGTGCCTTTTTTGATACCTAGTTGGAAAAATAGGTATGTGATTAGTGTGTTCCTTTGAAGAATAAGTTGAATGATTTCTTAGTGGTCAGGCGATCCCACAATAGTGGTTTACACTTTTTGGGACACCTGTTTTTGTAGAAATCACATATTTTAAGAAAATATAATGATTTAATCCTTGAAAAGTTATATTTAAATGATTCCAATTGAATATTTTTTTCTAAAACCACCTTAGATCAAACCCCCTTGGATAGAATCCCGCTAGTTTAAAACCATACCTATAATGGAGTCTCCTTTACACCTATCAAAATATTGATTAAAAACCACTTTTAATTTACATTTAGGGGGGTCAAATGAATTAATTTAAAAATTATTTTTTGTAACTATGTAGTCCTTATTATAAGCTTCCAAAAAAGTATAATTTTAAATATATTTAATTTGATTGTTATATTTATGTTTTATTTTTTATGAATGTAGGCTTGTGACCGAAAATCAATCTCTTTGTTCTACAAATGTGGAAAAATAGTAGATTATCAAAAAATATATATGCACTAGATATTGATTTCCTTGATCCAACGAAAAAAAAAAAAAATTAATTTCGATAGATACAAAAGAAGTTATGTGTTAGCAAGTAAACCTATGTCTGAATTTTAACTAGTCTGACTTCAAAACTTAACTAAGAAAAAAATATTCAATAAAATACTACAAAACCAACTGCATGCACTAGATATCATAATTACAAATCTAAATTAGAAAAAAATAGAATTTTATCCTTCATATTCAACCGCCAAAAATGAAGAAGGGAAAGATGATTCCCCCAATGAGCCTCTAGGGTTTTTCACCCTAGAAGCTAACTCTTGGATGAATGACTCTCTTTCACACTTCTTTCATCTTAGGGTTCATTGAAAGAAGGAATTATGGGCTTAATGTGAACGTGTGTGGAGTGACCTAAATGTAATGAACAAAAAATGAAGCTAATCTAAAAGCAACTATGAATGTAATAAACTATGAAATGTAACTATGTTGGAAAACACATTGAGATATGCATATATATACAAATGACCTAAGAAATATGTACAAATTGTTACAGTAATGGATGAGATTGAAGAGGTGTACACCTAGAAACTTGTAGAGGCTAGAAATGTTATTGGATTTGATGCTGATGTTGAAAGGGACACTTGTGCCAAGTGGGGTGACCTAGTCCTTTGGGAAAATTCTGGAAAATTGCTCTGGAGTCCGTTTCAGCCAAAAAGGTATCCAGATCTACCAAAATTTCTAGAAAATAGCTTCAGTGGGACTAACTTTGGGTGACCTAGTCCTCTTCTAAATTTTCGTGAACCAGAAGATGGGATCTGAGGCCTTTGGTCTATGTTTTCTGCTCCTTCAGGTATCTGGTCCCGAAAGTGAAGTTTTTGGTCTGTAGAAGTCTCCCAAGCTTCAACTGCAGTTTCTTCAACCTTAGTGAGCTTGGTCAACTTATTGAATGATCTTCAAGCTTCCAATGCACCTAAATCTACAAACACACACAAAGAGAAAGAATAAAATATTGTATTTTAGGATTTGGGGGCTTGCCTTGGTCAAGCCCCTTGGTAGATAATTAAATCAAATGATGAAACAATGTAAGAAAGCATGAAATGTGAAGCAATGTACTTACTTACCTTGCCGTGATGAGAGATCTTGAGTTGCAGCAATGGAGGATTCAACTCTTGAGTGCTTCATGTCTTGTTGATCTAGAATCTGAAACCCTAACTTGCTTGAGAAGGAGTGGATGAGAGGTGAGAAGAGTGTGTGTTGAGAGGACAAAAATGGGTGATGCATAATGAGGAATTAGGGTTTTCATTCTTATTTAAAAAATTTATGCCCTAATTTGCTTGAAATAACACCATACTGACTGACCTTAGGGTTTCATAGACCAAAATCTTGAAAGATATTAGCTTCAAATTGAAATTTATGCCACATGGGACTAGGTCGCCCAAGGTGGCGATCTAGTCCACCTAGGAAATTTACATTATTTTTCGGTGATTAAAATATAATTATTTATGTTTGTTGGGATTATCTTCTAAAAACACACTAAGATAAGACATGTATGAGGATTAAGGGGTCATTTTGGCATAACAAGGTGTTAATTTAGTGGTGACAAGCCTAGGAGAGTGTGAAAATGTTTTGTAACACCTTACAACACTTCGACACAAGGCTTGGAAAGGGATAAAAATAGACTGAAAAGGGTCCAAAATCCATAGGCAAAGGTCCAAATGAGTGAAAAGTCTCAAAGTCCACACTTTTTGGTGACACACATAAAAAAAATTGTTTTAGCAAGTACACGTCACTCTTTAAAAATGGTGTTTACTATTAAAAACTAGTTTTTGAAGGAGATGGGAAAAGAAATGAAATCTTATTCCAAATTTTTTTTTAAATATATATTTAGAATCGACAAAAAAAAATCCACAAATCACTAGTTTGCATCATCTTCAAATTCCTCATGGTTTAGTAGCTATAGGTTCCTGAAAGTGAAGATTTAGTTAAAAAAGTTCAGTTTAATGTCCAGTTTTGCCAAAAATTGTAAACCACTATTGTGGGATCACCCAATCATTAATGTTTAGAATGATATCCTCAAATGGTTGTTGGACCAACTCATCATGAACAAATAAAAAATTTAGGTGTTGGCAGAGAAGGTGTTAAAGCGGAAAGTGAATTGGTTGGGTGAGGTTGAGGATAAGGGGAGTTGGAGCCTCTTGGCTACGCTGACCAAGTCCTTTGACAAATTGGTGAACTAGGAGAGGGAGGTTGAAGAGCTCAGAGTGGTAGTGGGTAGGAAGGATGATAGATGAATCTCTAGGAGGAAATTACCACCATGCCTAGTAACCAGAATAAGACCCTTAAATGCCTCTAGGATATTGCAAATTTCAGCAAGGAAACCATCAAAAACACCGCAATCACTATCTAGGTTTTCTACCAGGAACTCGGGAATAGTCATGATGTTGTTCACCCCAAGAAAAAAGGTAAGAAAGGAGGCAACTCTACCTCACCCAATACTAGGGAGACCCGAGCCACTCATAAGGGGACTTTTATCTTTGAGGAGAAACTTTAATTCTTGGCTAAGGAGTGGCAAGCCATTAATGGCTTTAAGCTACAAGGTGACTAGTAGTTGGTCTAGTCTTGTGTGGGTTTTGTCCTATGCTCTCTCTTTTAATTTTAATTTTGGTTGGTTTGTGGTTGCTTCTCCTTTTTTCTAGGTGTCTAACTTCTCATGAGCCCCCTTTTTGAGCCTCTATGGCTATTTTGTATATGGGTAATGGTCCTTCTAGAATTTAGTCTAATAAAAAAAAAAAATCTATGATTCCCTTATCCAGAGAAATTCTAAAAATTATTAAAAAATAAAAAAATATGATACAATAGATAAAAGAATCTATATTGAGATGGTATAATTTTTTTCTATTTTAGATAAATAAGAAAGTTGACGTCAAATAGAAAGAATTGTGTTTTCATACACACACATTTTAATAATTATTGAAAAATATGTTTATCAAAATTGGAAAGAAATATATCCTTGCACAAAAATTTCAATTTATAAATAGACATAAAAAAATTGAAGGAAAAAACTAAATTTTACTATATAAAGATTGATCTCTCATCTAACTTCAATTTTTAGCATTTTATCAACAACTCAGTTATGGTGTCAATTTATAAAAAAATATTCAAATAATTTCTATTATTTTTTCAAAAAAATACAAACATAAAATATACTAAAAAATACTCATTTTATTAGTTTACATCATTTCGAAATTCAAAACATATATGCCACTTTTTAGTGATTCAACTTTAAAATTTTGATCAATGTGGGTTGTTTCCTTTATAAAAGTGTCAAACAACTTTGTACTTTTATGCAAAAAATATATCATCATAATCAACATCCTCAAATTGAGAGTAACCTTTCACAACCAATCATGCTTTCTAATTCTCAATACCTTTATCTAAACCAACTTTTTCATGAACATCCATTTACAAACAACAAGTTTTCATCCTTTAGGCAGTGATACTACATCCTATGTACCATTCTTTTCTAATGCTTTCGTTTCTTCACCCATGGCTATTTTCTAGGACTTTCGATTATTCATACATAATGCTTCTTTGTAGATCTCAATTCATCCATATCAATATTAAAAAAAAATACATATATCCCCAATCATTAAGAGAACTCTGATAACTTTTAGGTGGTTGCATATGCTTTGTAAACCTTTGAACACACTAAGGTGGAGGTTATTCCTTTTCTAAAGATTTAGATTTTGATGGAATCTCCTCATATTCTTTTCTAGCTTGGGGCCTCAATTCATTTTTCTTAGGCATATAAGGAAGTCGAATCACATAAATATTTTTTCCACTTTTTTCTAGCTACAACATAATAAACGAAGGCTTAGTTTCTCTAAAATTGTTGCTTCTATTATATATTACCTTTGATGCAATAAGATCCCAAAGTTGTATCATTTCATACCATAATTGTAACTAATGAAGAAATATGTCATAGCATTGTTATCCAACTTTGGTACATGTGCATATGTCTCACAACCAAAATATCATAGATGTGCCAATGAATATTTGTGATCCAACCACACCTCCATAGGTATTTTATCAAGAAGAGTTCATGTAAGAGACCTATTAATCAGGTAGCAAGCAATGATTACAATTTTGGTCCAATTTTTTTTCTATTACAAAACCACTAAGAATGCTCCTAGACTGCTCCATTGGTTCATTCTTTCTACAACTCCATTCTACTATGAAGAATAGAAAATCATCTTCTATCTTTGAGTATCAAAATTTTACAAAATCTATCAAAAATATTAGAAAATATCACTCCATTATTTATCCTAAAAAATAATAATTTTACTTCTAGTTTTTATCTCAAACATGGCTTTAAATTCTATAGATTAACTAAAAAAATAGACTTGATCCTTAAAAAATAAACTCATGTCCTTTTACTATAATCATCAATAAATAAAACATAATATGTGGATTCTACAGTCAAAGGAACACCAATAGAACTAAACACATAAAAATTAATAAGATCCAAAACACCACTAGACTTTTGAAAATTTGAATAAAATTGAATGTAGTTTTGTTTTCCATAAATGCATTGTTCACAAAAATTAAAATCAAGATTACAATTAGTTCACCCTTCAAGAAGGTTTTCTATTTTTCAAGTTCATTAGACCCTTGTTTCTAATGTGGCATAATCTTAGGTGTCATAATATATTCTTCTCTATATATAGTTTGATTTAAAAGAAAGAGGACCTTTAAGTACCCAAAAGCCATAACCATTCATTGAAGAGGAAACCAACCTTTTTTCTAATGAAGTAGTCACATACTTGTTTTTCATAAAAGTTTCATTGTATTCAATATTACATGAATCAAGAGTATAAAATATTCTAAGTTTCACACCTCTAAACATTATGATAGCACCTCTAACCATCTTGCAATTTGCATAAAAAAATACTACTTGCACACTTGCATCTATTAGTTTTCTCATAGATAGTAAAATTCATGCTAAACTAGGGATATGCAAAACATGGTTAATCATTTATGTTCTATTATGAAAAAACTTAATTTTAACATTATTGCAACCAATAATATTTAAATAAGAACCATCACCCAAATACATTGTGCATCCATTAAATTATTTATATTTAGAAAATCAATCTCTATTAGAGATCATGTGAAAATATGCACCAAATTCAATTAGCTATGCATCATTACCTATACGAGCATCCAAAGTTGCAATGAACACATTACATAAATAAACCTTGAAAAATAATATATAAATAAAATAATTGTAAAGTAAAATAAAATAAATCTTAATTAAATAAAATAAAATAAATTTTATGTAAATAAAAATAGTTTTCCAAATAAAGCAATGAATGTAAATAAAATAAAACATTCATTGGTTGTTTACGGATTATTGTGTTGATTAAAGTGTGGCATTGTTTTTGTTGTAACAAAGGTTCAAACTTCAATTGGGCTATTTGAATCTTCGTTAAATTTTTTTAAGATTTAATTTATTGACCTTGTGTTCCAAACCCTCACTAGATCGATGTGTTTGCAGACTTTGTGCCCTTCAATTTGTTGATTTCATGTTTTAAACCCTTAATTTGCCAATATGCTAGAATAATGTGGCTGCAAATTTAAACCATTTGCACTATATAAAACAAAATAAAATAGCTCAAAATTAATATTTCTTCACATTTTTAAAATATGTTTAAAATGTTTATACTAATCTTATTCCAATGCCAATACATTTGAAATGATAATTTTCATTCTACCAATACAAGTTTTGTTGCTACATTATTCTTCACATGATTTAAATGAGAAGGGAAATATACATGTTACACATTGAAAATGTATAATACCATATATAACCTTTTAAAACTTTATTAATGAATATTTTACACTGAAAAATAAGACATTAAATTAGTTCTATAACATATTAATCTAAATTACATCTTATTTACTAAATAAAAATGAATTTTCCTTTTTCTCTTAATATAGGATAAGACTTTTGTGAAGAAAGTCAAGAAATGATGACAGAAAAATTTCACAAGTCCAAAACAAGAAACAATGAATCCACCTTCTGATTTTTCGTTGTGTTTCTCTTCTTATTTACTTTATAAATAAAGTTGCTGACGCAATGTATGAGATATGTGAGAGCTTTTATCTAACCACTTATGTTAAGGAAGCATGTATTAAACTGACTTTAAAGTTAAAGATGAAATGACCATTATCGAGTTTTTAAACAATCTATTTAGATAAGATCTAAAAGCAATGGCTTTGTTGGTGGCCTGACTTTAGTGCAAACTATATTGTTGGTAGTGGAGAATAATTCCTACCATGCTCATTTTCCTGTCCTCTTTATAATAAAAAATAATCAAAGATGCCTTCCTTCTGTAAGTTGTAAGGTTAAATTTTAAAAAAATTAAAACAAAATAAACTATAAGTTCAAATACTTTATACTGTACATGGTTAGAATTTTTTTTTAAGAGCTACCATTTCTTACTCTTTCGTCAATCCTACCTACTAACGCGACATTAGAAATTTGGTTAGAAGGACTGATTTATTTACGGCTCAGCTAAAGTAATTTCAAATTTATTCCTAGCAAAGACTTATTAATGGACAATTGTTGTCAACTTGTTTATCCATTGCAAACATTATGTCAGTGAATATTTACTAGAATGGAAAACCTAGGTAAATTTTATCTAGTAATTTATAGATTGTGGAGTTGAATATAATAGATTGAATTTTATAAACAGTAATTAATAACGGGAGAGAATGTTTAATTTTATGATTGAAGAGTATATGTTTATTAATGAATAGAAATAGTGAGATTGATATATCTTGAAATTTAGGAATGTTCTAAGTAAACATATATGGATGACGATCATAATATTCTTCTTTGTCAGGTTGTTGTTTTAGTTCTAGATCTAGCATGTAATTATGAAATCACTTTGTATCTATAAACTTGATTTAGGATGCTCTCTAAATTTTATTTTATTTTGCTAGTTAAACCGTTGCAGAGGGGCAGCACCCTATATTGATTATCAATTTTTTTTTTTTACACGATTGTAGTTTGTGACGGTAATCAACTGAAAACCAGTTTGAAAATGGCAAAGAGCTTCTTGACTACTAAAACAACTAACTATTTGAAGGTACCTTATTGCATAAACAAAAAATCCTGATTACCTACAGTCTATACTACTAATCACCCGAGACTGACTAAAACAAGTAGCCCTTTCTACGGCTGGATAATAACAGAGTACTAAGCACCTTCAATCTTCCTCTAACTCCTAAGGAGCATCTTCCTCGAAATCTTCCGACGCCACCCATTTTTTGTAGGCTAGGTAGTTTGCGACCACCGGGCAATCGGCTTTACATTTCTGGTGTGTTGGTCCAAGAGCCTTTTCCTTTGGGTCTCTGTCATCCATTGGAATCCATTCTTCTCTAGTGCCGAAGTCCCAGACGGTGTCATCCCCAGATGGAAGGACTGCGTCAAGCCCTTCATTCTTTACATACCTCAGGGCCCATCCTCATGGTAGGTTGGTGGTAAGCTTCGCCGCCCTGAGAAGAAAGGTGATGCTCCAATCACGCTTGTCCCACATTTTTTCGAAACCTCCTAGGTTGACAGTCCTGATCAATGGGAATTTCATCACCTCACGACCCCGTATGCTCAGCACATTGTAATGTTGGGGCATAGGGATGAGATTGTTTTCATCAACATTGTCGAGGGCCCCATCGATGTCACCCAGCCAAGCATGGACAAACACCATCTGGGTCAGCTTCTTTGCTAAAGATTTTGGGACTCCCATGTGGAGGCTGACCGCAAGAAACATGGCTGCGATTTTCGCGTTTCTCCTGAACCTGTGGTATGCTTTGAGGAATTCAGGGCCCAACACCTTCTTGGTTGCCCAGAGCACAACCGGATGAGAGCAGGACATTATCCCACTGACTCTTTTGTCCGTTATTTCCCCTTGGAAAGCCTGTTGCTACTTATCGGTATCCAAAGCCAATGACCTCTCCATTTCTTACCAAACAATTTCTTAACACCTTTGGAGGAACTGAGCTTGCTTTTTTGAGAATGCTTAACTCTGGGTGGTATATTAATCAACGGACGATCATAAATCTTCATGATTTTTTTAGCTTGAACACGCATCAGAAGACTCGTGTGAGCTTGCTGGTGCAACGCTGGAGTACAAGTCGTGGTTTAAAGTTTAGGCAAGTTTGAGATCCACACAATCTGCCTGATGCCTTGGGACTTGCTCGGGTAGCCTACACTTCACCTACCACTGATGGGTCTGTCACATCTGAAAGGACTTGTTGATTGTCCTTACATCTACGTGTGATTTTGGTTATCTTCCTTTGGATTTTACGGCGCCGGAAATTTTCTTAGCACCACGGCTTGATGGAGCCTACGTGGTGGACTTAGATGCCAATTTTGCCAACTCATCAACCATGTTGTTCCCTTCTCTGTAGACATGGCTGATTTTGAAGGCCTCGAATTTGACGGTTAATTCTTTGATGTGTTGAAGGAGGTGATTTAGTTTCCAGTTTGGGGTGGTGCCACGGCTGATTATGTTGATTGTTATTAGTGAATCCCCTTCCAAATGTACTTTTTGCACCCCCAAATCGATTCCCAGTTGAAGACCTTGAGATGCCGCCCTGAACGCAGCTTCATTATTGGTGCAGAAGCCTAGTTGCATGGATAGTTTTGCTAGATGATTACCTTGGGAATCCCTTGCAACATTGCCCACGCCTCCTGGGCCTGGGTTACCACGAGCCGCTCCATCAAAATTTATTTTGATCCAGCCTGGCTCTGGTGCCTACCAAGTTACTTCTACCCTTCTGATTTTTGTTGACTTGGTTAACCTATTTCCGGTCATAAGTGGTGGTTTTAGGCCACTGAAATTTTTGATTAAACAGTCGTCCTAGTTTATATAGATTCTCTGGTTAGATGTGTTGGATCGGGCATCTTCATTTACTACTTCTACTATTGCCTTTTTGCTTTTTTCCCATATCCTTTCTTTATTTAGTTCCTTGTTTTGGAAGATTCTCTTGTTTCTCTCCTTCCAGATTTCCTAGATTACCAATGATGGGATGACCTACTAGATTCCCCCAAACACTATTCTGCCAGTTTTTTCTGGCCATATTTTGAACCATGAGGATAGGTTTGTAGGAATGGGGGATTGAAGGGAAATTTTGTTCTTTACTATGTTCCAACTCATTCATACAACATAGGGTAATGCAGGAGGAGATGGTTTGATGTTTCCTCACTGGCTTTACATAAAATGCATATGCTCGGGCCTTGGATGTTGAAGGTGGCTAGCCTGTCCGTTGTGAGGATTCTTCCTTGGACTGCCAACCAAGCAAAAACCCCTGCCTTGGGTAGGCATTTACTGCCCTAGAACAATTTGCAAGGCCATTCTTGATTTTTTAATGCTAGCTCCTTCACCTTGTAACCAAGCTTAACCTTGTATGAGCCAGTAGGCGATCCACACCACCGGATCGTGTTTGGACCACAAGAAGGGATGAAGAATCTGTCTTTAAGGATTTTTAGTAGGCTATCCTTCTGAACTTGTGGGGCATTGAGGGTCTGCATTTCCTTCCAGCACCATGTGCTGGCACCTTGATTATAAATTTTCTGGCCAAAATCTGCCACTTTATCCCCCCATAGTCTAATAGTTTCCTCCTTTATTGCTTCTAGACCGGGGGTGTTGCCTATGGGGGGTTTTCCACCCCAAGAGTCATTCCAGAAGGATGCACTTTCGCCACTTTTGATTTCCCAAGTCACATCTTGGGAGATTATGTCTCTACTGTCTAGGATGAAGTTCCAGATCGCTGATCCTCTTGGAGGGTTGGATGTAGTGAGAATTCTGGTAGGGGCATTTGAGTCGAGGTACTTTCTCCTTAGAATTTTGACCCATTATTGCATCTTGGGGCCTACAGAACTTGTCCCAGGCTGATAGGGGGAATTTTTTATGATCTCATGTCCTTGACTAGAGGAATGTCCTGAAGATCTAGTTGAGGTCATCTTCCACTGCTTTGGGTATCTTTAGGCAGGACATTGAGTATACTGGGATGGCTGAAAGAACTATCTTGACCATTAGAAATCTTCCTATCGAGGACAACCACTTTCCTTTCCAGGTTCCCATTCTGGCTTTGCAGCTATTAACTAGGTTTTCCCAGTAGCAGTTTTTATTAACTCCTACAAATAGTGGCATTCCCAAGAATCGCCCAGGGAGGAAGGCCACTTTTAGATTCAAGATTCTGGCTAAAATTATTTGCATGCTTGGTTAAGTGTTCAGAAGGAAGATCTCTGATTTTCCCCAATTGATGCTTTGTTCTGAGGCCCTACAATATTCAGCTAAGAATATTTTGATAGTCCTTGCCTCTCTTCTGCTTGCCTTCCCCCATTAAGATTGTGTTGTCTGCAAATTGGAGATGAGACACTAGCTCCAAACCGTTTGCTACTCGGATTCCTTTCCACTTGTCTTCCCTGACTAGATTTTGAATTCCCCTTCCCAAAATTTTTGCCATTATTATAAACAAGAAAGTGGAGAGGGGATCGCCTTGCCTCAATCCTCTTGAGGAAGCGAAAAATCCATGGGCTGAGCCATTCACCAGAATTGAGAATTTAGTTGTGGAGATACAACTTTTGACCCAGTTGATCTAGTTGTCCCAAACCCGAATTTCTTAAGGACTTCTAGTAGAAATTGTCTGTCGACCATGTCATAAGCTTTAAGAATATCCAGTTTCAATATCATGTAGGCCTTTCTAGTTTTCCTTGCAGAGTGGATGGTTTCATGGGCTGTGATTATTCCTTCCACAATTGACCTGCCTAGAGCGAAGCCACTTTGTTCTTCTGAAATTATTTTGTCCAGAACGACTTTGAGTCGGTTCGCAATTATTTTGGTGACCACTTTGTACACTGTATTACAGAGGGCTATTGACCTAAAATCACTCATAGATTGTGGGTCCTTTTTTTTTGGGATTAGGGCTAGGAAGGTGTGGTTCATGGCTCCCAACATTGTCATTTTTATCCTTGATTCCTCTATGGTTGCTCCTAAATCCTCACCCACTATGTGCCAGAACTTCTGAAAGAAGCCAACTGCGAAACCATCTGAACCTGGGGCTTTGTCCAGGTTCATCTGAAAGATTGTTTTTTTGACTTCTTCTAAGGGGATCTTTTGGAATAGATGACAATTTTGATCTTCATTGATTAGAGATGGTATAGCCCTCAGTAGCTTATCTCTAATTGCCCTATTTTTAAGGTAATCTTTATTTAGCTATTCTTCAAAGAATTTGGTTGCTTCCTTATTAACTTTTGCAGTGGATTGAGCCACTTTGCCATTTGCCTTTTTAATTTTGGAAATTTTGTTCTATTTCTATTTGCAATAATAGATTTGGGGAAGAATTTAGTATTCCTATCTCCTTCTTTCAGCCAAGTTTCCCCTGATTTTTGTCACCAGTAGCATTCTTCTTTTTTTAATAGTTCTGAGAGTTCCTCCTTCAGGGATTTTTCATTTTCAAAGTTCTCTGCATCCATTCCATTTTCTATGACATGTTCATTCAACATTTTGATTTCCTACTCCACTCTTACCTTCTCTTGGAATATATTTTTGAAGTGAGAAGTGTTCCATTCTTTGAGTTTGGTTTTGATGTGGGCTAATTTTTTACTGATTTTGAAAAGGTTGGTGTTGTCTCCAAATCTGGTTTCATTCCACCATTGTTCAATTAGTTTTGGAAGCTTCTCGTCTCTTAGCCACATATTTTCAAATATGAAGGGGCTTCCCAAGGGTGGCTTGTCATGACCCTGGGTAAGATCAATGGGGAAATGGTCTTAGCCTATCAGCAGCAAGATTTGGGCTTCTAGAGTGGTTTTCAAGTCACCCCAATCTCTCCATAGGAGGAATCTGTCAAGCCTTTCTGCAATGTTGGTAAAGCCTTTCCTCCTATTCAATCGTGTGAATGTTCCATTTTTGGTGATCATATCTTTTAGGTGGTTGGAATCTATAAACTCCTGAAAATCTTTTTGGATGGTCGTTATTCTCCCCAAACCACCCTATTTCTCCTCATTGTTCAAGGTTGCATTGAAGTCTCTAGCTAAAATTCCTAATTCTCCATTTCTATTTTCTAGTTCACTTGTTATTTTGTCCCAGACTTGTTTCTTTGTTGTTGAGGGTATTGGTCCATATATGTTGACATAAAAGAAAGAGGTGTTTTTCTTTAGATCTTTAAACTTGAAAAGTTGCCAGTTATTTTCCTCTTTCTCCACTAAACCTTCTATTGACAGGGGGTTCCATAGGATTCCAAGTCCACCTGAGGCACCTAACGCTTCCTTGAAATGACCTTTCCATTGCCTCCAGAAGTCTAGTCTCTTTTGGATTTCTTCTTTGCTCCATTTTGTTTCCTGAATGAGCACAATGTCCACTTTTGACTAGTCTATTTGGTGCTCGACAAAGCGTCATTTGTCAGGGGTATTAATGCCCCTAACATTCCATGAGATAATCCTCATTCTGCTCTGGGAAGGATGTTTTCCTTCCCAACTAGAATTTTTTGTTGTCCTGAGGCATTACCTGCTATTAATAGCTTGGCTTTGTTTGACATCCTGCCTCTGTTGGATTTCTTCTTAAAGTTTGGAGCTTTTATCTAGGATTCTAATTGTTCTAATTGCCTTATTTCTAATAACTCCCCTGCCTCTGATTCTTCCCATGGATCCAATTCTTCCTTTGAGTGAAGGTAGCTACCCTCATCTTCTAAATGAGAATTTACCCCTACAATGTCTTGAGGAGATAAGATAACTGAGATTGGGGCGGTTTGTTCCGGCTCTTTTTCTATCCCTTGAGGTGATTAGGGATTAGGTTCTTGTGACCCTGTTTCTTTGTTCAATATCCCTGATTGGATTTTTATGTCTTTTTGAAGATCTTGGGCCCCTTCCATTAGGGCATTGAGAGCTAGATTTGTATTACTAGGTTTCTCAACTAGGGGCTCCTTGATTGGTGTTTCCGGATCATGGGGATGCAGCCTCACTTCTCCTGATGGTTGAAGCTCCTAGCTGAAGATGGCCTCTTTAGGAAGAGCTTCTGCTGAAGAGGAGCTTGGGTCATGGGAATTTAGTTTTGTGTTTGTGCCTCTTTTTTCTACAGTAGAGAAATTTCCACCATTTGAGGGACCCTCCGAGTAGGAATCTTTGAAGATACATTTTTTGTGCTCATATCCAGCCCATATTTCAATTTCATGTTGGCAGCTTCCGTATTTTGCCAGAATTTTTGAATTTTTATATATCCCAAACCCTTCATCTATTTCCACCAGAATGGCTACTATATCTCCTTCTACTCCATTAATGAATTCCTCATTTACACCTAGGCACACCCCTAGGGCATCACCAATACGAATTAGGGCATCTAAGTTCCAGAATTCTGAAGGTAAGTCAATTAGCTCGATCCAGACGGGAATTTGATTTATTTTGTAGTTCCAGGGATCGAAATTAGCCCTCCCGCTTAGGAAATGGAAGCTATGGCCATTCATGAACAAGGGTCTTCCATTAACTATTTCAAATTTTAAGTTTTGATCACTAAATTCTATGAGGAGAAAAGAGTTTGGAAGTTGGCTTATGCTTACCTGGTTTTTAAAAAAAAAATTCCACCAAACTTTGATCTCCTCACTTGGGCATCCATGACCCGTCCATTTTTCAAACATAGCTATCTCCATTAGACGATCTATTCTTCACTCAAATGTATCTGAAGGCAATTGGAAGAGTTTGCTTCACCAGGGCCGGAGCCCGTGGTTTAAATTTGGTTTATTTTGTATGACCCTCCTGTTAGCTTTCTGGGTAAACAGATCATTGTCTCTCTAATTTAGCCCTCTTCGAGGATCCCAAACTGTTGATGCATTTTTCCATTGTTAGGGTTTCCCGGGTTTTTGTTTCTCCAAATTTTGTTGGTTCACACCGAGTTGAAATTGCCTTTGTTGCGCCAATTCAGGTCCGAGGGTTTTTCTTGATGACCATTTTCCCGGAGCCACCCACGCCTTTGAACCACTGAGGATTTCTCTTTATTTTTGTTTTGGTGTGAAATCCGATTGTGATTGTCGGATAGGATTCTTCTCTGGTTGTAGCCCGTCGAGATTCCCAGCTAAAGATGGGTCGGGTTACACTTGTCTACCCAATCACCATTTTCAAATACCCACTAAGGGATGTGTCCTGCGATTTGGGGGAGAGCATCAAACTTTTTCTTCTTCTCATTCTCTTCCTCTAGTACCAAGTCTCCCCAAGTTTTCCTTGAGCTTGCTGCGGAATTTTACTCCTACACTTTTTTGCCCGCGAACTCCATTTTTCCTCTTTGCTGCATCTATTATTCCTAAAAAGGATATTAAATTTTGGGCCTTGGTTTTTGGCACTATAGGAAAGAAGCCCCACCAGTTCACCAAGGACCCTCCCCTTAACACCAGGGTAAACAAACTCCATTGTGGACGTGGTGGAGAGCGACCCCGCGAGGTTTGAACCTTGGTTGTTGGCTCTATAGGCAAAAAGCCCCACCATTTCACCAAAGGGGATGCTCTCTAAATTTTAATGTGTGTGTTCTCTAAAAATTGAATTGCTAAAATATGAATTGAAAAAATATTGCATAAACACACTTTGTACTCACGTATCTTGACTTATTGAATACATAAATAAAATCCTCTATTTCCCCAAATTTGATATACTCTACATATGATGGGCATCACCATCTTCTGCTTCATCTTCCTCACTCATTACTTTGTATGTAATCAATTTCATCATCTCACTAGGAATGCGTATTTTGGTATTTATCTTACCCTCCTTGAAAATATATATCCATCTTATCCTCCTTAACTACATAAATCTAAAATAAATCTATAGGTAGTTCATAATCAATGCAAAAAGAAGAAAGTACTTTGCATGAATTCTTCAAACTTCCCATGTCATCGTCCGTAAAATGTGATAGTAATTTCAAGCTTCCTTCAAAAAATAATGGAGAAGAAATATCTAAGTTGATGTCAAAATTCATGTGTATAGTGTTTGATGTAGGCGTGCAAACAATTAATGATATGAAGCTCATCTATAACAGTCAAGAATGGAAAAGAAAAATGAATATTTTTCTTTTTTTACTCACCTAAAAATTCAGAGCTTAGTGTGTGATCTTTAAACCCAGCCCAATAGCAATAAGCTCAACTTCAAACAATAGTCATTTATTAGATGATCAACATCACATCAGTGTAGATACCTTGAAAAACTCATGTGGATCTAGGATATCTCATTGGCAGTGTAATGTTGAAATCCACAATCCATGCTAGCTCTTCACTACCTGTGTGCCATAGGAAAAGAAGGATTTTTTTATATGTTGTAGTTACAATATAAAAACATGTTGAGTTAACCACATGCAACAACAACAAAAAAAACTAAAAATAAATTTCTATAACAATTGTAAAAATAAAGACAAGAATAATTTGATACAGATATTTAACATGGGTCAGCATTAAATTGATACATCCAAAAAGGAAAGAAAGTCACGGTGTTTTATTGATTAGTAGCAAACTTAGTTACATTGTCTTTCCAACATACCTAAAGGAAAAATAAAATTGAATTATCTTCAACTCTTTTGGAAAATCAAGGGGCACGGGAAGAGGGGGAAAAAAGGGCAATAATGGTTTGAATTCACATCCAACATGACATAAATGTGTACAAATAGTGGGAGAATTGATAGAGGCATGTAAACTATTTGACATAATGCATCAAAGGGACAAAATACTTGGAGAACATGCACAAAATAAATTTGATGAAAAGGCTTTTAAAATTTTCAAGAAAATGCTCTTGATAGGCATAAGGAAATTCCATCATCTTTGGAAGAATCCTCTCTAGTGTAGATACAAATGCACTTTGCTCCAACTATAAGAGGAAAGGTCCATGTTGCTTGGTCTTTGCCTGACCTCACAATTCTTAATAATGAGATAGAAAAATTCACAATGCATATGTATTTGTATTTTGAGGACTATGGGAGTTATTATTCATGTTGGACTAAAGGGGCAAGCATAGTATGACATAGTGTGATAATAGACCATATCTCAAGTGGTGCCAATAAGTGGTCATAGGTTATTTAAACAACTATGATGAATACTTTAAAGGTGGTCCTTTTCACTTCTAAGAAGGTTAAAAATTGAATATTGTAGCAAAGATTGGAGATGCAATACTCTGTATAGTAGATGAATCCCTATTCATTTTTTTATCAGATCAATGAAGGGGAAATATGTACAATTAACAATGTGGTTCAAACGTGATAGTTCACATAATGAGAATGACAAGCTCAGCAATTAACATTCTAATTGCCTTTATCCTTTTTATAAACCCTATTGGGTTCAACAATGAAAGTAAGTTGAATACATAGAAGAAGATTCCTACACTAATCTAAGAAGGAGAGAGTTGCAAAAAGTTCTTAAACATGTTTAAATGTTACAGATTTAGATTTATATACATATAATAAAAACATAAAAAAAGAACTCATAAAATAAAAATTTACATGGATAAAACCTTTTTGGGAGAAAAAACCCACATGAGCCAAAATACAACTCAATTATATTATTCAACAAAAATAAACAAGTTACAATATAAATTGTAGAGCTATGCTCTTGTAGGAGTCTTCACAGTTCTTCACAATTCTAGAGTAATTCTGGTGGCATAATGGTACTTCAATAAAACAACAACTTACCACTCCAAAATACAAGTGTTTAATATATAAGAGTTTACAATGCATAAATTAGATATTTCAAAAACAACTTCCAAAGGCTAAAGATGCAACATGGAAAGCACCAAAAGTATGATACATGCACAATGGTAAGTTTCCAATTGTCACCACATGCCACACTGCAAAATCTGCATTTTCCAAAATAACTACACCTCAAAAATTCACATTCCATATAAAATCAACATGAAAATTTAAAATTCCTTCATGTACAACTTCACTTGTAAAATATTTCCAAGTTGACTCCTCATCCAAATAGAAACTATAAGTTGTAACTCACAAGACAATGTGAGAAAATTAGCAACATTTAATATTTAGAAAATCAATTCTATGGAAAAAATCAAAGGTTGAGACACCTTCTTTCTCCTAACATTTTTCTACTTGTCAAACACCTTTGAAGAGGTCATGAGGCCCATAGACTTTGAACTCCATCTGAACTTCTCTATGCTCACTAGCTTTGTCAATGCATGTACAACATTCGTCAAGGTGTCAACCTTCTCCAACTTCACCTTTCCATCTTGCACCATATAAAAAACAAAAAGAAATTGAACATAAATATGCTTTGTTCTGGCGTGAAAAGTAGGATTCTTTGTCAAGAAAATGACACTCTAACTATCACAACATATAGTAATTTGCGAGAGAAAGGGACACTTTGTGACTTTTTCTTCTAGGGTCCTAAATCTATCTAGAAATGCATAAAAAATAAAATAAATACATAAAGACAAAGCTAAGGTAGAGAAGAATTCAAAAATAGGATGTTGAAGGTCACCTTGCGCTACCTCATGTAGGTTATCGAGTCTCAGAGGCATGTACACTTGAACTCTCAGAATTATCACTCACTCTCCACCAAAATCAAACTACAAGAAGGTAAAAGAAAAAAATGATTACAAATTATTTTGAACTTTTCACTCTTTATATGTTTAAATTAGGTCATTCACATATTAGGGTTCAAATCTCTCTTTCATTCAAAATCGCATACCAGGGGCTAGAAAGCTCCATTTTCAACATCATTTGTTGTATTGGATTCATGATTCTGCTACCATTCTCATTAAATGTATATCACTATGTGGTATGGTACTTGGAAATACCCTACAATATGACTTATGCAATTCGATGTGGTTAGATTTCGATCTTGATTCCACCTCCCTAAAGAAAGTGGAATCAAGGGGGGGCATACATCTACCCTCAAATTTGATTTCGTGATGAAGTTAGATAAGAGGATTTTTTTCGAACGACTAATAAATTGGTTTTGTAGGATGCAATTTCTAACATTGTGGTTTTGCAGATAGCTATAGTGGGGGCTTCATTCTCCCATGATTGCAAATAAATCCATATGAGTATATTTTTATGAAATGAAGTTTACTATTTGAATTCATTTAGCTTGCATATGCACATAGAGTCATATGGGTGTTAAAGTGGGGGCTAAGTGTAGTGTACAAAATTATATGCTCTTCGTGAAGATGGTACAATTTCACACTTAGTTTGGACCTATTTTAGCATCCTTACATTCATGACGCTTTCAATCATCAATAATAGGCCCCCAAGACTCTTTATTTTAGATTTCATGGCTTATTTTGACCAAAATTCTAACAAGATCAATAAATACATTTAGATTTAGAAAACAACCTAACATTTACTCACCCCAAAAAGCTAGGGTGGGACTCATATGCCACCTTGGGCGTATGAGTCCCCCTAGCTATGACCCATACACCCCAAGTGGTGTATGAGTTATGTGTGGCCCCTTTTTAGGGTTTGAGTGGAAAATTAAGGTTTTTAAATCAAATTTTTAGCTGATTTCGGCATTTGGGATCTAATAAACTGTAAATTAGATGAATTTCCTATAAGAAAAGGTTTGAAATCATTATTTTCATCTAGAAAAGAAATTCATGATGTAAGCATTCACAAGCACTCAAGCATACGTTCACAAGAGCATTCAAGAGCAAGTATCAAACAAAATTTCAAGGCTTGGAGTAGCATAATAGTGTTTTTTCAGGTCTTCAAGCTCACTTTCATTCAAGATCTAACATTGTCAAGGATTGATGATGATTGCCTATGGAGAATCATGATGGATTCTAGGTTGAGGAGATGCAACTAGCCATTGAACCAAGCTTAATGACTTGTTTCCTAAGTGATTCAATCCTCCATTATAACTCTATTTTTTTCCTAAAGGAAGGAACATGCATTATTATGACTTATTAGGATGATTAGAGATCTCCCAAATTGAGTCATCATCTCCATGCTTCATTCAGTCATCTTGTTCTAGCACATTAGAATAGGGTTTCATTGTATTTTATATCTCCTAATCTTAGATGCACTTAAGATTACAATTAGCATTCACATTTACTTTCAAGACCCTTTGTTTCTATCAAGGTTTAACTACCAAACTAGGGGTTTGACCAATGCAAAACCCCATAAGAAAATCAACACAATATTTTGTTTTGTAGGTCTTGTAAAAGGTTCAGATCTAGAAATCAAGTTTAGAAGGAAGAGTAGAGATAGGAGAACAACTTCATATATCAAATTTATAATTTTTTTGAATAGGACCGATACACCACTTATGGTGTATGAGTCTTGGTAGAGCTCTTTTTTGATTTTTGGAGGATTCAGAGTTGTCATTGCCAAATTCCAATTTCTGCCTAGAAACCCTAAACTGGGACCAAATCGTCCCTACTGGTGTATGAGTTCCATTGAGCATTAAAGTCAGTATTTCCATGATTTTAGACCCTCATTCAAGCCTCTTTAGTTTCTAGGTGCACCTTTTTACTTTCTCAATCTTTTATTCTGCATTTTTGTTTCATAATCTAGGTCATATAGTTAGGTTTTGCATATCTTTTACATTTCTTTTCTTTCCAAGCCCTAGCTTGGTGGTGAAACCCTTTGTAGTCTTTAATCACACCCTAAGACAACCTTTAGCAGATCCCTTTCCCTCATTCCATCCCTAGATTGAGATCTCTAAGGTTTCCTTTGAGTGAAACTTGTAGAAAATTGGAGTTTCTATCTCCCAAAATATAGACCTACCATTTTCGAGGTTTCATATTCAATATTTTATGCATCAAGATTATAAAATATTCTAAGTTTGACACCTCTAAAAATTACCATAACACCTCTAACCATCTTGCAATTTGCATAAAAAAATACTACTTGCACACTTGCATCTATTAGTTTTCTCATAGATAGTAAAATTCATTCTATCCTAGGGATGTGAAAAACATGGTTAATCATTTCTATTCTATCATGAAAATATTTAATTTTTAAATTATTGCAACCAATAATATTTGAATAAGAACCATCACCCAGAGACATTCTACCTCCATTAAATTATTTATATTTAGAAAATCAATCTCTTTTAGAGATCATGTGAAAAGATGCACCCAAGTCAATTAGTTGTGTATCATTGCCTATATGAGTATCCAAAGTTGCAATGAACACATTACAAAAATAAACCTTTAAAATAATATAAATAAAATAATTGTAAAGTAAAATAAAATAAATCTAAAATAAATAAAATAAAATAAATTTTAAGTAAATAAAAATAGTTTTCCAAATAAAGAAAAGAATGTAAATAAAATAAAACATTTATTGGTTGTTCATGGAATAGTGTGTTGATTAAAGTGTGGCATTGTTTTTGTTGTCACCAAGGTTCATGTTGAAATTTGTTGGCATTTAATTTATTGACCTTGTGTTCCAAACCCTCATTAGATCATGTGTTTGCAAACTTTGTGCCCTTCAACTTGTTAATTTCATGTTCTAAACTCTTAATTTGCCAATGTGCTTAGAACATTGTGCCCATGCTAGACTAATGTTCTTGCAAATTTAAACTATTTGCATTATATAAAATAAAATAAAATAACTTCTGCATAAATAAAATAACTCAAAATTAATATTTCTTTACATTTTCAAAATATATTTTAAATGTTTATACTAATCTTATTCCAACGTCAATACATTTGAGGTGAACAATATGAAATGATAATTTTCTTTCTACCAACACAAATTCCATTGCTACATTATTCTTCACATGATTTAAATGAGAAGAAAAATATACATTTTACACATTGAAAATACATAACACCTTATATAACCCTTTAAAACTTTATTAATGAATATTTTACACTTAAAGAACAAGACATTAATTTAACCCTATAACATATTAATCTAAAGTACATCTTATTTACTAAATAAAAATGAATTTTCTTTCCCAATCTTTCTCTTAATATAGAGATAAGACTAGACTTTTGATAATCCTTCACATCCAGAAAGTCAAAAAAATGATAGTTACAGATGAAACGACCATTATCGACTTTTTAAACAACCTGCATTGGCTATGTGTTTAGATAAGATCTAAAAGCAATGGCTTTGTTGGAGGCTTGACTTTAGTGCAAACTATATTGTTGGTAGCGGAGAATAATTCGTACCCGCGTGCTCATTTTCCTGTCCTCTTTATAATAAAAAAATGAATTAAAGATGCCTTCCTTTTGTAAGTTGTAACGTTAAATTAAAAATAAAAATAAAACAAAATAAACTGTAAGTTTAAATACTCTGTACTGTACGTTGGTTAGGAACATTTTTTTAAGATCTACCATTTCCTACTGTTTGGTGAATCCTAACTACTAACGTGACATTATAAATTTGGTTAGAAAGAATGATTTATTTACGGCTCAACTAAAATAATTTCCCATTTATTCCAAGCAAAGAATTATTAATGGATAATTGTTGTCAACTTGTTTATCCATTGCAAATATTATATCAGTGAATATTACTAAAATGAAAAATCTATGATAAATTTTAAGATTACAAGTAGAATGTATGTGGAGTTGAATATAATGGATTTAATTTTATAAATAGTAATTAATAAAGGGAGAGAATGTTTAATTTTATGATTGAAGAGTATCTTTATTAATTAATGGAAATAGTGAGATTGATATATGTTGGAATTTAGGAATGTTCTAGGTAGACATATATGGATGACAATCGTAATATTCTTTTTTGTTAGGTTGTCTTTTTGGTTCTAGATCTAGTATGCAATTATGAAATCAGTTTGTATCTACAAACTTGACTTAGGATGCTCTCTAAATTTTGATGTGTGTGTTCTCTAAAAATTGAATTGGTAAAATATGAATTGAAAAAATGCTGCCTAAACACACTTTGTACTCACATATCTTGATTTATTGAATACATCAATAAAATCCTCTATTTCCCTAAATTTGATATACTCTACATATAATGAGCATCACCATCTTGTGCTTCATCTTCCTCACTCATTACTTTGTATGTAATCAATTTCATCATCTCACTAGGAATGCATATTTTTTGTATTTATCTTACCCTCCTTGACAATATATATCCATCTTATCCTCCTTACCTACATAAATCTAAAATAAATCTATAGGTAGTTCATAATCAATGCAAAAAAAAGAAAGTACTTTGCATGAATTCTTCTAACTTCCCAAGTCATCGTCCATAAAATGTGACAATAATTTGAAGCTTCCTTCAAAAAATATTGGAGAAGAAATATCTAAGTTGATGTCAAACTCGATCTGTATAGTGCTTGATGCAGGCATGCAAACAATGGACGATGTGAAGCTCATCTGTAACAGTCAAGAATGAAAAACATAAACAAATTCTTTTTCTTGTTTTACTCACCTAAAAATCTAGAGCTTAGTGTGTGATTTTTAAACCCAACCCAATAGCAATCAAGTCAACTTCAAACAATAGTCATTTATTGCATGGTCAACATCACATCAGTGTAGATACCTTGAAAAACTCACGTGGATCTAGGATATCTCATTGGTAGTGTAATGTTAAAGTCCACAATCCATGCTAGCTCTTCACTACCTGTGTTCCATAGGAAAAGAAGGATTTTGTCATATGTTGAAGTTACAATATAACAACATGTTGAGTTAACCATGCAAGAAGAACAACAAAAACTAAAAATAAATTGCTATAACAATTGTAAAAATAAAGACAAGAATTTGATATAGTTATTTAACATGGGTCACCATTAAATTGATACATCCACAAAGGAAAGCAAGTCACGTTGTTTTATTGATTAGTAGCAAACTTAGTTACATTGTTTTTCCAACTTCCCAAAAGGAAAAATAAAATTGAATTATCTTCAACTCTTCTGACAAATCAAGGGGCATGGGAAGAGTTAAAAAAAAGGGCAATGACGGTTCGACTTCACTTCCAACATGACATACATATGTACAAATAGTGGAAACATTGATAGAGGCATGTAAACTATTTGACATAATGCATCAAAGGGACAAAATGCTTGGAGAACATGCACAAAATAAATTTAATGAAAAGGCTTTCAAAATTTTCAAGAAAGTGCTCTTGATAGGCATAAGGAAATTCCACGATCTTTTCAAGCATACTCTCTAGTGTAGATACAAATGCACTTTGCTCCAACTATAAGAGGAAAGGCCTGTGCTTCTTGGTCTTTGCCTAACCTCACGATTCTTAACAATGGGATAGAAAAATTCATAATGTATACGTATTTATATTTTGAGGACTATAGGAGTTATTATTCATGTTTGACTAAAGGGCCAAGTATAGTATGGCATAGTGTGATAATAGACCATATCTCAAGTGGTGCCAATATGTGGTCATAGGTTATTTAAACAAATAAGATGAGGAATTTAAAGGTGGTCTTTTTCACTTCTAAGAAGGTGAACAATTGAATACTGTAGCAAAGATTGGAGATGCAATACTTTGTACAGTATATGAATCCCTATTCATTGTTTTGATGAGATCATTGAAGGGGAAATATGTACAATTAACATTGTGGTTCAAACATGATAGTTCACATAATGAGAATGAAAAGCTCAACAATTAACTTTCTAATTTCCTTTATCCATTTTTTAAACCCTATTGGGGTCAACAATGAAAGGAAGCTGAGTACATAGAAGAAGATTCCTACACTAATCTAAGAAGGAGAGAGTTGCAAATTGTTTCTTAAACATGTTTAAATGTTACAGATTTAGATGCATATACATGTATAATAAAAAGATAAACAAATAACTCATAAAATAAAATTTTACATGCATAAAACTCTTTTGGGAGAAAAACCCCACATGAGCCAAAATACAACTCAATTATATTATTCAACAACAATAAACAAGTTACAATATAAATTGTAGAGCAATTCTCTTGTAGGAGTCTTCATAGTTCTTCACAATTCTAGAGTAATTCTAGCGGCATAATGGTACTTCAATAAAACAACAACTTACCACTCCAAAATACAAGTGCTTAATATATAAGAGTTTACAATGCATAAATTAGATATTTTGAAAACAACTTCCAAAGGCTAGAGATGCAGCATGGAAAGCACCAAAAACATGATACACAGACAATGGTAAGTCTCCAATTGTCACCACATGCCACACTACAAAATCTGCACTTTCCAAAATAACTACACCTCAAAACTTCACATTCCATATAAAATCAACATGAAAATAGAAAATTCCGTCATGTACAACTTCACTTGTAAATATTTCCAAGTTTACTCCTCATGCAAATAGAAAGTAAAAATTGTAACTCACAAGACAATGTGAGAAAATTAGCAACATTTAATATTTAGAAAATCAATTCTATAGAAAAAATCAAAGGTGGAGACACCTTCTTTCTCCTAACATTCTGCTACTTGTCAAACACCTTCGAAGAGGTCGTGAGGCCCATAGACTTTGAAATCCATCTGAACTTATCTGTTCTCACTAGCTTTGCCAATGCATCTAGACCATTCGTCAAGGTGTCAACCTTCTCCAAATTCACCTTTCCATCTTGAACCATATCAAAAACAAAAAGAAATTAAAAATAAATATGCTTTATTCTGGCATGGAAAGTAGGATTCTTTGTCAAGTAAATGACACTCTAACTGTCACAACATATAGTAATTTGCGAGAGAAAGGGACACTTTGTGAATTTTTCTTCTAGGGTCCTAAATCTATCTAGAAATGCATAAAAAAAAAAAATACATAAAAATGAAACTAAGGTAGAGAAGAATTCACTTATAGAATGTTGAAGGTCACCTTGCGCTACCTCCTCATGTAGGCTATCGAGTCTCAAAGGCATGTACACTTGAACGCTCAAAATTATCACTCACTCTCCACCAAAATCAAACTACAAGAAGGTAAAAGAAAAAATGATTACAAATTACTTCACATTTCAATCTTATATATGTTTAAATTAGGTCATTCACATATTAGGGTTAAAAGCTCCCTTTCATTCAAACTCACATACTGGGGACTAGAGAGCTCCATTTTCAACATCGTTTGTTGCATTGGATTCATGATTTTGCTACGATTCTCAATAAATGTCTATCACTATGTGGTATGGTACATGGAAATACCCTACGATATGACTTATGCAATTCGATGTGGTTATATTGCTACCTTGATTCCACCTCCCTAAAGAAGGCAGAATCAAGGGGGGGCATACATCTACCGTCAAATTTGATTTCGTGAAGAAGTTAGATAAGAAGATTTTTTTGAATGACTAATGAACTGGTTTTGCAGGATGCAGTTTCTAACAATGTGGTTTTGCAGATAGCTATAATGGGGGCTTCATTCTGCCATGCTCACAAATGAATCCATATAAGTATATTTTTATGAAATGAAGTTTACTATTTGAATTCATTTAGCTTGCATATGCACATAGAGTCATATGGGTGCTAAAGTGGGGGCTAAGTGTAGTGTAGAAAATTATATGCTCTTCTTGGAGATGGTACAATTTCACACTTAGTTTGGACCTATTTCAGCACCTTTACATTCATGACACTTTAAACCATCAATAATAGGCTCCTGAGACTCTTTATTTTAGATCCCAAGGCTTATTTTGACCAAAATTCAGAAAAAGATCAATAAATACATTTAAATTTATATAACAACCTAACATTTTCTCACCCCGAATAAGCTAGGGTGGGACTCATACTCCACCTTTGGTGTATGAGTCTCCCTAGGTGGGACCCATACACCTAAGTGGTCTATGAGTCCCTGTGGTGCCCTTTTAGGGTTTGAGCGGAAAATTAAGGTTTTTAATTCAAAATTTTAGCTAATTTTCACATTTGGGATCTAATAAATATTAAATTAGAGGAAGTTCCTATAAAAAAAAGGTTTGAAATCATTATTTTCATCTAGAAAATCAATTCATGATCTAAGCATTCACAAGAACTCAAGCATACTTTCACAAGAGCATTTAAGAGAGTAGCAAACAAAATTTGAAGGCTTGGAGTAGCATAATAGTGTTTTTTCAAGTCTTCAAGCTCACTTTCATTCAAGATCTAGCATTTTCAAGGATTGATGATGGTTTCCTATGAAGAATCATGATGGACTCTAGGTTGGGGACATGCAACTAGCCATTGAACCAAGCCTAATGACTTGTTTCCTAAGTGATTTGATCCTCCATTATCACTCTACTTTTTTCCTAAAGGAAGGTACATGCATTATTATGACTTATTAGGGTGATTGAATATCTCCCAAAGTGAGTCATCATCTCCATGCTTCATTCATGCATCTTGTTCTAGCACATTAGAATAGGGTTTCATTGTATTTTATATCTCCTAATCTTAGATGCACTTAATATTACAATTAGCATTCACATTTACTTTCAAGATCCATTGTTTCTATAAATGTTTAACTAAAAAACTAGGGGTTTGACCAATGCAAAACCTCCATAAGCAAATTAACACAATATTTTGTTTTGCAGGTCTTGTAAAAGGTTCAGATCCAGAAATCGGGTTTAGAAGGAAGAGTAGAGATAGGAGAACAAATTCATATCTAAACTTTATAAAAAAATTGAATAGGACCAATACACCACTTATGGTGTATGAGTCTTGATATAGCTCTCTTTTGAGTTTTGGAGGATTCAAAACTTGTCATTGCCAAATTCCAGTTTCTGCCCAAAACCCTAAACTGGGACCAAATCGCCCCTATTGGCATATGAGTTCCAGTGAGAATTAAATTTAGTATTTCCAAGATTTTAAACCCTCATTCAAGCCGCTTTAGTTTCTAGGTGCACTTTTTAACTTTCTCAGTCTTTTATTCTGCATTTCAGTTTCATAATCTAGGTCATATAGTTGGGTTTTGCATATCTTTTACATTTCTTGTATTTCCAAGCCCTAGCTTGGTGGTGAACCCCTATGTAGTATTTAATCACACACTAAGACAACCCTTATCAGATCTCTTCCCCTCATTCCATCCCTATATTGAGTTCTCTAAGGTTTCCTTTGAGTGAAACTTGTAGAAAATTGGAGGTTCTATCTCCCAAAATATAGACCTACCATTTTCAAGGTTTCATATTCAATATTTTATGCATCAAGATTATTAAATATTCTAAGTTTGACACCTCTAAAAATTACCATAACACCTCTAACCATCTTGCAATTTGCATAAAAAAATACTACTTGCACACTTGCATCTATTAGTTTTCTCATAGATAATAAAATTCATCCTATCCTAGGGATATGAAAAATATAAAAATCATTTCTATTCTATCATGAAAATACTTAATTTTAAAATTATTGCAACCAATAATATTTGAATAAGAACCATCACTCAAATACATTCTACCTCCATTAAATTATTTATATTTAGAAAATCAATCTCTTTTAGAGATCATGTGAAAAGATGCACCCAATTCAATTAGTTGTGTATCATTGCCTATATGAGTATCCAAAGTTGCAATGAACACATTACAAAAATACACCTTTAAAATAATTTAAATAAAATAATTGTAAAGTAAAATAAAATAAATTTGAAGTAAATAAAAATAATTTTCCAAATAAAGAAAAGAATATAAATAAAATAAAACATTTATTGCTTGTTCATGGAATAGTGTGTTGATTAAAGTGTCGCATTGATTTTGTTGTCACCAAGGTTCAAACTTCTATGGGGCTATTTGAGTCTTCATGTTGAAATTTGTTTCCATTTAATTTATCGACGTTGTGTTCCAAACCCTCACTAGATCGATGTGTTTGCACATTTTGCGCCCTTCAATTTGTAGATTTCATATTCTAAACCCTTAATTTACCAATGTGCTAGAATAATGTGCTTGCAAATTTAAACTATCTGCACTATATAAAACAAAACAAAATAGCATTTGCATAAATAAAATAGCTCAAAATTAATATTTCTTTACATTTTTAAAATATATTTAAAATGTTTATACTAATCTTATTCCAATGTCAATACATTTGAGGTGAACAATATGAAATGATAATTTTTTTGTTCTGTCAAAAAAATTTTGTTGTTACATTATTCTTCACATGATTTAAATGAGAATAAGAATATGCATGTTACACATTGAAAATGCATAATACCATATATAACCTTTTAAAACTTTATTAATGAGTATTTTACACTGAAAAATAAGACATTAATTTAGTTCTATAACATATTAATCTAAAGTACATCTTATGTACTAAATAAAAATGAATTTTCCTTTTTCTCTTAATATAGGATAAGACTTTTGTGAAGAAAGTCAAGAAATGATGATAGAAAAATTTCACAAGTCCAAAACAAGAAACAATGAATCCACCTACTGATTTTTCGTTGTGTTTATCTTCTTATTTACTTTATAAATAAAGTTGCTGACGCAATGTATGAGATATGTGAGAGCTTTTATCTAACCACTTATGTTAAGGAAGCATGTATTAAACTGACTTTAAAGTTTAAAGATGAAATGACCATTATCGAGTTTTTAAACAATCTATTTAGATAAGATGTAAAAGCAATGGCTTTGTTGGTGGCTTGACTTTAGTGCAAACTATATTGTTGGTAGTGGAGAATAATTCCTACCATGCTCATTTTCCTGTCCTCTTTATAATAAAAAATAATCAAAGATGCCTTCCTTCTGTAAGTTGTAAGGTTAAATTTTAAAAAATAAAATAAAATAAACTATGAGTTTAAATGCTCTGTACTATACATGGCTAGGAATACGTTTTAAGAGCTCTACCATTTCCTACTCTTAAGTGAATCCTAACTACTAACGTGACATTAGAAATTTGGTTAGAAAGAATAATTTATTTATGCCTCAACTAAAATAATTTCACATTTATTCCTAGCAATGGCTTATTAATGGATAATTTATGTCAACTTGTTTATCCCTTGCAAAGATTATATGAGTAAATATTATTAAAATGGAAAAATTAAGGTAAATTTTATTAAGTATTTAGTTACAAGTAGATTGTATGTGGAGTAGAATATAATAGATTGAATTTTCTAAATAATACTTAATAAAGGGAGAGAATGTTTAATTTTATGATTGAAGAGTGTATGCTTATTAATGAATGGAAATAGTGAGATTGATATATTTTGAAATTTAGGAATGTTGTAAGTAGACATATATATGGATGACAATCATAATATTTTTTTTTGTTAGGTTGTCTTTTTGGTTCTAGATCTAGTATGAAATTATGAAATCACTTTATATCTACATACTTGACATAGGATGCTCTCTAAATTTTAATGTGTGTGTTCTCTAAAAATTGAATTGCTAAAATATGAATTGAAAAATATTGCATAAACACACGTTGTACTCACATATCTTGATTCATTGAATACATAGGTAAAATCCTCTATTCTCAAAAATTTGATATACTCTACATATGATGAGCATCAATATCTTCTTCTTCATCTTCCTCACTCATTACTTTGTATGTAATCAATTTCAACATCTCACTAGGAATGCCTATTTTGGTATCCATCTTATCCTCCTTGACAATATATATCCATCTTATCCTCCTTGACCACATAAATCTAAAATAAATCTATAGTTAATTCATAATCAGTGCAAAAAAAAGAAAGTACTTTGCATGAATTCTTCAAACTTCCCACATCATCGTCCATAAAATGTGACAGTAATTTCAAGCTTTCTTTATAAAATATCGGAGAAGAAATAACTATGTTAATGTCAAACTCAATGTGTATAGTGTTTGATGTAGGCACAAAAATAGTGAATGGTACAAATCCCAATTGTGAAATTGATGAACGGAAAACAAAACTGATTTTTTTTCCTTTTCTAACTCACTTAAAAAGTCAAAGCTTAGTGTGTGCTCTTTAAACCCAACCCAATATCAATAACCTCAACTTTGAACAGTGGTCATTTATTGCAAGATTGACTTCAAATCAGTGTATATACCTTGGAAAACTCACGTGGATCCAGGATATCTCATTGGCATTGTAATGTTAAATTCAATGACCCATGCTAGCTCTTCACTGAGAATTTCAAGAATACTAGTTGAGTTGCAAATTCCACAATTGCACAAATTGAGATAAAAGATAAACTATGAATAATTGTATTTCTTATTAACTTGATAATTTCTTAAGAATAAGTACAATATATACAACAAGAGATGAGCCTTCCAGAATGACAACTGCCAACTAGAAAATAGGCATGCAACTCCATGCAAGATTGCACAACTAAGTAATCAATATCCTAAAAATCTAACAACTAGAAACTTATCTAGAGGAATATTTTAGGTAGAATATTATACACTAACACCACCCTTAATTGTAGCTAGTTTAAAGAGAAATATGCAAAAAATGCAAGGATGGATGCATGAAAACATGAATGGGTCCCAACTACAAGGCCATGTTAGGTACCCAATTACAAAGAGGAAAGGAGAAATGTGGTGGGAAAAAATCCTAACCAATAGATACAATATTGATATCCATTAAAAATTCAATCAATCTCCATCCACACAAAGGATGAAAAGTGCAGCCATACAACCCCCTGCATAATGAGATAATCTATTGTAAAGAAGCACTGAAAGCACACTTGTGGAGTAACACTAAAATCCTTAATCTGAAAAAGAAGGAAAGATAATCTGTTTGCTAGAAAACATATTAGAGTCACTAAATGACTCATGTTGGAATCATGAAAAAGAAACAATAGGCCTGATGCCAAGGAACACTCGAAAACTCGCAAACTGACACAACTCTAGAATCTATGAAGCAACAGTTGATTGAAAAAAAATCTATAACTAAAATGAAGTGCACAAATCAAAAAGAAAATGAAAACCTAATGCATGAAAACATGAAAGAGTGCATGCACTAATCAATATTCGCATCTGCCTCCATGATTTCTTCCTTGCAATAAAAATGAATTTGCACTCAAACTAACCACTTCTCTGATACCATTTGAGAATTCCAGGAATACTGGTTGGGTTGCAAATTACACAATTGCACAAATTGAGATAAAAGATAAATATGAATAATTTCAAATTGATTATTAACTTGATAATTTCTTAAGAATAAGTACAATATATAGCAAGAGATTAGCCTTCTAGAATAATAACTATCAACTAAAAAATAGGCATGCTAGTCCATGCAAGATTACACAACTAAGCAATCATTATCCTAAAAATTTAACAATTAGCAAACTTATCTAGAGGAATATTTTAGGAAAAATATTCTACACTAACATTCACTACCAGCATGCCATATGAAAAGAAATATTTTGTCATATATTATAGTTACAATATAATGGCATGTTGAGTTAGTCTTTGCAATAGGAACAACAAAAAATAAAAATAGAATAAGAATAATAATTGTAGAAATAAAGACAAGAAATTGATATAGTTATTTAACATGATTCACCATTAAATGGCTACATCCACAGAGGAAAGCATGTCACACTATTTTATTGATTAGTAGCAAGCTTAGTTACATTGTTTTTGCAATATCCCAAAAGAAAAAAGAAAATTGAATTATCTTCAATTGTTCTAGCAAGTGAAGAATATTATAGTTACAATATAATATTGAGCTAATCATGCAAGAGAGGAGCTTTCTAGAATGACAACTCTCAACTAAAAACTAGGCATGCAAGTCCATGCAAGATTGCACAACTAAGCAATCATTATCCTTAAAATTTAACAATTAGCAAACTTATCTAGAGGAATATTTTAGGCATAATATTCTAAACTAACATTCACTACTAGCATGCCATAGGAAAAGAAATATTTTTTCATATATTATAGTTACAATATAATGGAATGTTGAGTTAATCATGCAACAAGAACAACAAAAAATAAAAATAGAATAGCAATAATAATTGCAGAAATAAAGACAAGAAATTGGCATAGTTATTTAATGTGATTCACTATTAAATGGCTACATTCATAGAGTAAATCATGTCACACTGTTTTATTGATTAGTAGCAAACTTAGTTACATTATTTTTCCAACATCCCGAAAGAAAAAAGAAAATTTAATTATCTTCAACTGTTCTAGCAAGCGAAGAGACATAAGAAGAAGAAAATGAAAGTGCAGTGACAGTTGAAATTCACTTCCAACATGACATACATGCATGAAAATAGTGGGAGCATTGACAAAGGAATGTAAACTATTTGACAGAATGCCTTAAACAAACGCAATACTTGGAAAACATGCACAAAAAAAAATTGATGAAAAGGCTTTCAAAAATTTCAAGAAATTTCTCTTGATAGGCATAAGAAAGTTCCACGATATTTACAAGCATCCTCTCTAGTGTAGATGCAAATGCATTCTGCTCCAACTATAAGAGGAGAGGTCCTCGCTGCTTGGTCTTTGCCTCACCTCACAATTCTTACAATGGGAGAGAAAAATTCACAATGCATCTTTATGTGTATTTTGAGGACTATAGGCATTATTATTCATGTTGGACTAAAGGGACAAGCATAGGATGGCATAGTTTGATAATAGACCATATCTCAAGTAGTGCCAATATGAGGTTGTATGTTATTTAAACAACTACAATGAAGACTTTAAAGGTGGTCTTTTTCATTTTCAAGAAGGTGAACCAACAACTATTGTACCAAAGATTGGAGATGCAATACTTTATACAGTAGATGAATCCATATTCATTGTGTTGGTGAGATCACTGAAGGGGAATGATAACACTGTGGTTTACACATGATAGTTCACATAATGTGAATGCCAAGCTCGTCAAATCAACTTTGTAATCGCCTTTATCCTTTTTTTAAACCTTACTGGGGTCAATGATACTAATTTTGATTTAATTATATCCCACGGGGCCAAGGAGATGATGATCCAAGATTCTTCTTCAATAAGTGTTGAAGAAATAAGTGATTCAGAAAAATGATACTAGTTGTAATGCATTTGGGTATTTGCATTTTTCATCAAATTTCATATTATATAGTTGTAAAATTATACCCCTTTTAAGTAGCTACCCTCACGCATCACCTTTGCATTGAACCTTATGCTTTTCCCATTCATGTCATTTTGTAGCATGACGTGTACGGACACTAGCATGGCACACAAACGTCTATGTGACACACTACCATCTTGCGACGTCTCAACATTCAAACAACTATTTTCATGCATGTTTACCACTTGTCAGCAAGTTTTGTCAGTGGTAACAATTGAGGACAACCTGAAATGACTCAAGAAGCTTCTTTTTCTTCTTTATATGCTATCTTTTCCATCTATTTGGTCTTTTGAATCCTTCTAGCTTGGGCTCCTACCTGATCCACCTCTATTTCTTTTGCTATCCTACTTGCATAACTCTTTGCAACAAGTTTGCTTCAACATAACCTTCAAGTTCCCTTCAAAACACTCTTTGTAGCCCTTGGCTCTTGCATGTAATACCTCCCTTGCCTTATGCTTGTGAGAATCTTTGGATTTCACATATCCTCTATCTATTGCATATACACATTGTGATTTGAGGTTCTCCTCCTTGAGTGACGATTGCTTTTATCACCTCTTTAGTGATACAGGTTCTCCTCCTCAAGTGGGGATTGCTTTTATCACTCACACTTGGTGGTGTGGATTCTACTCCTGAGCGGGTTTTGCTTTCACCACACACTTTATCTATTTCAGTTCATTTCTCTCTATCTATCTAGTTTTCTATGGAGATGGGAACACCAAAACGGGGGTTTGACTGAGGAAAACCCCTATACAACCCCAACAATTTCTCTAGATATTGTGCATGCAGGCACTAAAGACATTCACGTGCTAGAGGCTTCATCGCTTGCATGGTTGTGAGTATTTCCTTTTTAATCTCTCATTTTCTTTATCATCTCTATTTCACTTTATTTCAATTTTGTTATATTTTGTTACTTTATCGCATTTTGTAAGTTCTTAGCAATCAGAGTAGAAACAATCATTTAGCTATTTTATGCAACATTCTCGCTTTCTAGTCTGTACAAGATGCCAGCATGCATCGAGGGGATGCCAGCATGCCACACTATAATTTGTATTCTACATTGTCGTCCTCTAGCCGAGAGCTTGTCAGTTTGTCTAGAGAGTCTTTGTGACCTGCTCTTTCTAATTCCAGAACTCTCACACTGGTCCTAAAGGTAGTTTAGGGCATTTGACCTCGTGAGGCTCTCTAAATGAAGAGAACTCGTGAGTAGTGAACCCCCCTTCTCTACACATATTAGAAAATTGGCTTCCTTTTCCAGTGTTAGAGAATATGTATTGGGTAAATTAGGACCATCTTATGGAAGAGGCACATAATTTTTTTTAGTTGGTCTTGAAGAACAACACTCAGGCTTTGATATCCGTTGTGCCAGAATATTCTTACTTGGTTTTGAGTTTTGTTTTGATAAAGATTGGGGAAACTCAAAGGAATGTGAAATAAGGATGAATGAAACCAACTCTGATTATACGTTATATTCTTCAGATTCCTTTGATAAGCCTCTGCAATTGGAATGGAAAGGAATTGTGTTTCCTGAGCTATTTGAAAACTGTTTGCATGCTATTCCGGTTGTACTATTTTATCATTGAAAATTTTAGAAGGAACCGAGCAATTGTGTGGAGGATTATTGTTATGGGTTTGGAGCAGAAACTGCTAAAGCAGAATCTACTGGTCACGGAGAGTTACGAAAATGGAGTTATCATTTGTTAGGAAATGTTTTATGTAAAAAGTTCATAGTACAAGACACTCTGCTAGCTAAATTCGGTGTAGATTATTCTACATCCTCTCATTAAGAGCAACACAAATTCAATTATGAAGACTTTATTCAGGCTATTGATGAATGGAAACATTATTTATGCAAATTATCGAGAGCTTTGCTTCAAAGCTTACCTCAATGGGAAGCAAATAAAATTACCTTTCTAGTATAATTTTTGCAAATCTATGGAACTTTATCAGTGAGTTTCATGTTTATTTTTTTGTCAATATATGCTACATAACATGCCAAATACAGATGGTCAATGAAGTCAACAATGTTAAAATGAGAGATCACTTTTCAAGGCAACTCAAAACATATCATGTGTCTATTAGAGAAGTTGGGGTAAAAGAAAAGCAACACACTTACAAGTAGCTCCATGCACATGGGTAATGTTTCTCTGCTAAGTAATGTGGTTACCATGTATGCTAGATGTGGTGAGATAGACTATGCACCTGAAAGTGTTCAACACAACTACTCCAAAATATGTTTGATACGATGTTAGATGCATATATTTAGACTATTTGTATGCAACTCTTGTGCTAAGGCTCGGAGTGATGAAGATGAATGTCATGCCTATGGTAGGGACGGTTCATCTTTCTCTAACAATGGTAAGTCATCCAAATATGCCAAAGTAAATATGGCTTTTCAAAGAAATAAATTGTATTGAGAACTTTTATTGCATACGATCCTTCATATTGGATGGTCCATAAGAATGGAGGGATGGATGATCTTGGTGGTGTTGAAGAAGAACATGTCAACCAAAAAGTGAATTGTAGGAGCAAGGGGTGGAAGGGTATAAAGCCAGCATCCTTCAAGAGATAGTGGACAATCAATAGAAATATTTTCATTCAATGAGTGAATTTTTTTATATTGATCCTATAAATAGATCGTTAGATTCACAATTTCAGAGGGATGTCATGTTTTGATTATGAATAGATATTCCTTATTCCAATGGTCAATGTACAAAAAGATACAAGTCTTATGTTCTCAACTGACTGAATGGTGAGGTGTTTACAAGGGAAAATAGAGTAATCAAGCATGAAAAAGTACCTCAACGTAAACTATAACTTAAATGTTATTAGTATAAAGCTATCTTTTTGTAAAAGTGACATATGTCCTATATTGTAACCAAAAGTTTGAAAATAGGCCTTATTTTTGGATAACTGATGAAAATCCTAATCCAATAAGATTTATTATTTTAAAAATCATTGTATTTCAAAAATTTGGTTAGGAGATAGTTGAGATAGTTACTAAGTAGTTATAGATGGTTATCAAGAGGAAGTCTATAAATACAAGACCATTTCAAGTAAAAAGGGGAACTTTTATGGAGGGGAAATATTGGAGAAAAATATTTTGGAGAGAATTTTGAGTACTTTTGGTTTGACATTATGCATAGAAAGGTTTTTATAATTGTATAATTTTAACCAATATAATGAAGAATTCTTGTTGGTTCATATGTTCTAAATGTATTCATGTTATTATTATTGATTTCTCGTATATTAAATTAACAATCCCTCTACATGATTGTGAAAACCTTTGGTTTAATCTATGTAATTGATGTAATGAAATTTTTTCATATCTTGGTGTCTTGGTTTGAAAGTGTTGAAGTGGCCTATATCTTCATATTTTGAGGTTTGTCATCTTTCTTTCATCACCATTACACATCAAAACATATTATATAAAAAAAAAAAAATCATAATTTTTCATATTCTATGATGTCCTAGTTAGTATTTGTGTACCAACTACTAAGGTTTCTATTATTAAACATTCTTTAGTTTTTCCTTTATTCACCTTTTCGTACATTCAAGTTTAAATTACATGAAAACCCAAAAAAATCCTATCGTATGAGGGAGATACCTCTCTCAAATGCAAAGAAAAATCACTATTCCACAATTATCTCTCTAACTATTGGAATAATTACTACATCTCATTGAGTATATAGGGTCATTTTTGGCGAAACAATCGCACTGACAATCTATTCACCAACAAACATTAAGTACTAAAGTGAAGTAATTTTTGAAGATGCAAGAGATGAAAGAGATAAAACCTTGGCACAAGTCTCATGAACTAAGGTTGATCAAGGTACACATAGATTCAAGTAACCAAACTTTTACAAATTTGGGTCCTCCAAATCTAGGCACTAACACATTAAATGATTGGGACTAAAATGACTATGTCCCATCATTTTGATTTTATCTTTTTGTAACTTTATGTACATGATAATTTCTCACTCCTTTATTCTTAAATACCTACTTCTATATTGGATTCATCTTTCTCTCTACAACCTTCTCAATAGTGCCATTGATTGTTGTCTCAATTTTTACATGTTTCTTATCCCTGTATCTATTCATGTTAGTTTTATTTGATCTAGTAATATTAGTACTACCTAATCTCTACTGACATCCATCTCATGGATGATATTCATTTTTCGACTTGCACTATTGATGTATTTACACGTGGAGTATAATGTTATCCTTTAATGATTTGGATTGTTGGGATAGTTAAGTGATTTCTCTTTGATGGTCAATACTATGTCTTAGCCAGTCATGCTAATGTGAACATAAGCTATGCTCACTTTGCCAACCCTAATTAGATGCATCATAATTAACATATTCATCTATTTTTATAGATTCATATCCTAATGAATCATATTGACTATCTTTATCTTCATAGTATTGAGCATATTTTTCTCATGAGGATGTTCTTTGCATTTTCTTATTCAGAGGGAATGAAAGTGTATTAGTTGTAGCCTCCAAACACTTAATATTTTCCACATTTTTCTTGTCAATAAGAAAATAAACCATTCTCATTTGAGATCCCTTACCTTTAAAATTCTTATCATTATCATCATAAGGGAATTCATCATTTCCACTGATCAAGAGAGCATCAACATTTTCAAATGAAACACATTGAATTTATATTATCAAGGTGTGAAATACATTTTATAATTATTGTGTATAGTCTGTCAGGAGAAGTGGGATATTTTTGTGATAATATTACATACAAACATCAAATATTTTATCCACATTTCTTCTACCAATAACTATATCATAACCTTGTACATTAACTTTATGAGAATAAAAAATATCAAAATATCTAGTACCTCCTCTTGATGGTAGTATAGTAGGTTGTCCTACTCAATTCCATATCTATATTCAACATATTTGGAGAGGTGATATTTTGGCCATCAAAAAGTGTTATTAAAAATTGATATTACATGCCAAAACTTTACATATATGTTTCAATAAAATATAATCTTTATAAGTGTGCATGCACTGATCTATTTCATCCACAATGAATCATTTCTTCTTAAAGTTCCTACTTATAAATTTGGATAGGTAGATTTGAATGACTTACTATTTTTTTCAGATTTCATGTCATTCAATGTCTCCTTAAATGGGATATATCTTCTTCTTTTTCTTGTTAGTATTCATTCTACCTTTTTTTCTCCATTATCAAGTCTTTTGATGTGCAAACTAATTCTACGTTTGACTAAAATAGAGCCACCACTCTACCCTTTCAAGAGATTCATTTTTTTGTGTAGAAAATAAAAACTTCAAAACACCAAAACACCAAAAGAATTCTTTCCTTACTTTATCTTTGATGCGAGTTGGTAATTTATTATCTTAAAATGTGATAAAATTAATGGATATAAATAAATTTAGGTTACATTTAAGGTCTTCTACATGATTCTAGAGTCAAGTTTTTGTCAACAATGATGTCATTCTATTGGCATAAGTTGAAGGGATATAAAAATAACCACTAACAAGTAGATATTGGATTACTATTTAGTTACGATATAAAATGCATCAATACACCTCCAAAAATGGTATCTTTTTTGGGTCTAAAAATTACTACACACTTTTATAGGGATTATTCCACTTTAAGGCCAAAGATATGCCACTCTTAAAGATTGATAGACTAGCTCATCAGCAAAGAGTTAGTGATGAAATTATAATTCCTAAGAGTGGATATTCTCTTTCTTACTTTGAGCTAATCTAGACCTAGGTGGGTATTCCTGGCACTAAAGGTATAAAAATAGAAAATATTGCAATAGTATCCACTATATGTCTAGCCCAAAAATATATCATTAGGAAAAGAACTAACCTACTAATTTCACCTCTATTAAGTTGGTCAATACATAATTGCAAGACTACAAGATGTGGGTATGCATGACATGCTTCTCTAAGGTGAAACCTTCAAATCTTGCTAGATATGTTCCCTTAGTTAAAATATGAAACTAGGAATTATATACAAACTAATTTCTACTCCTAAACTACTAATTAAAGATTTTTTTCATTATAAGTGTATTGAATATCAAAAACTCAAGGATTGGTGCATTATAATGGGTTATAGAGTCATAATAAACTAAATAAATAATTCGTAGAAATCATGTATCAAAAATTAAATGTGCGTAATAATCCCTCTCCAAACTTCTAGAAATCCATATGCAATACTAAAAGGCCATAAATAAAATAATATACATAATATATTAAAGTGTTGTGACACTTATGAAGTCAATATTAGATTCTTACTAGGAAATATTGTGAGACAAAACCATAAGGTTTTAAAAACTATCACAATTCATTGTTTGAAAGTTGTCCAAAAAATATAACATGCCAAAGAGACATTTTGTTACAAATATCTGCCACAAAATAGCTACATCTTTGTTATTTATAAAATGAGCTAATTTAATAGTGATTAGGCATGTAGAGGTTAAGGGTAAAAATACAGATCCATGTCACACTTTAGAAAGGAAAAAACCAACACTAATCCAACTTTTAGACTTGAATCGCTAAAAAGTGTCATATATATTTTGAATTTTGAAGTGATGTAAACTAGTAAATGTCTATTTTATGTTTGTATTTAAAAAAAAAAACAAATTATTTTAAACGAGTTTTCAATAAATTAACACTATAATTTAGTTGTTGATAAAATGATGAAAAATGAAGTTACATGAGACGTCCAACTTTTTATAGTAAATTTCATTTTTTTCTTTCATGTTTTTTGTGTGTATTTATAACTTGATAAATTTGTGCATAGATTTTTATTTTTCCAATTTTCATAAATATATATTTTTAAATAGATATTATAATATGCGTGTATTAAAAAATAGTTATTTATGTCCAATGCCAACTTGCATATTAAATATTTATCTAAAATAGAAAACAAATTATGTCATCTTGATATAGATTCTTTTATCTAGTGCATCATATTTTTTCATTTTTTCAATAAGTTTTAGTATTTTTCCTTTGCATGGTAATCAACCTAATATTTTGTGTTGATAACCTAATTTTTGTAATAATAAATATATATATATATATATATATATAATTAAACCATTAAATAAATATATTTTTGAAAACTATACTTATGGATCTACGAAAGGGTATTTTATATTTTTAAAAAATGTTATTTACATGAATAGGAGTTATTGTAACATCAAGATTTTTGAATACTTTTATTTTTTTGGTAGATTGGTCTCAAAGTGGTGCTCCATATATTTTTAGCCAGCAATTTTAGTTGAAAAAGTTGTGGAAATATCTAACCTATCTAGAATGAATCTTAATAGATCATATGTTTGACCAAAATTGATTTTTAGTTAGAAATATTTAAATTCATTTGTGTTGATAAGTTGGCTGAAAGTGTGATACAACTTTACAGTTTTACCCTTAAAAACCCTAGATCTTTCTTAGCATTGCACTTATATGGAAATGGAGAATGGATTGGCCTTCTTCTTTTGGAAATATTCTAACATACATGACACTCTCTTAGTTTTCCTATCACATTAGGAATTGGGGAGCAATTGGTGGTTAATGGGTGTGGTGTGCAAGGCATGTTGATATCCTACCAAATATATTGAAATGATAACCTGGAGATTACATCAAAATCATTCACATTATAAACACAATCATTACATTAATGATGACGTCACATTATCAAAGTTCATTACTTGAAGTAAATTTGAATATGCACCGTTGAGATGGACAACTATGTCTGAGTGGAAAAAATTGCTTAGAATGGTTATGACATCAAATGTAGTCATTAATTACAACTTGAAGTGAGCTATATGAAACATGAGTGTTTTAGATTGGTGTAGATTGGGGATCAAGGATACATCATACCTTATTCCTAAAGAAAGAAAATAAAGGTATCTATTTATCATCATATCTAAGAGCATACATGAAGTAAATCATCAAGAGTCGAGGATTAGGGATTCTAAGGAATTCATTTTAGAAGGAATGCTAGTAATAATAGGTCCAAACTCAAAAACTCGATAATATTATGTAATGGAAAATTTTAGGTGTTAAAAATTAGGGATACTTTTAACTTATGCCTAGTTTATCATGGTAGGGGTATTCTCATATCCCCAATTGTAGTAAAATATATAGAAGGAAATGTTATTGATTGAGGATTGGGGATACCAAGGAACTCATGACATAAGGTATGTTGGAAAAAAGATGATCAAAACTATGACTTCGAAAGATAGCTTAGTCTAAAATATTAGTGTACAAGAGTCTAAGGGAAATCATGACATTAAGAAAAATTACAAAATTTTGTCAAAGATAAGGGAAAGAGTGGGGATCTAGGGATAGGCATGCCAAGATAGGAAACTTTGAAACTCACATAACATCTAGAATTTGTAAAGTGTGAAACTCTTTATTACCATGAATCGACAATACTTTAAATAAATTAATTTATATTGAAAAGGAAGTCGACACTTCATTCATTAGAATTCATAAAATCCAAATGACTTCAAACCAACGACTTAAAGTTGACACGTAGATTCATAATACTTCCAGTTAAATTTATACGCGTGTCATCTTACACAACATTGATAATAATACAAAATTATTTGTAACATAAGTTTACAATTCGAGACTTAGGCATTATGTCGCCTTAAGCTTACAATACATATTTCAAGAAATACATAATACATAAATGAAGAAAACATCCTTTGATCTTCAATCCAATAGATTATCTTCAAACATGAAGACGAGAACAAGAATTAGGCACTTTTTCTGCCCAACCTTGAAGCTTACGCTTCCCCACAATTCCTTAGTCATTCAAAGAATACCCAACCCTACACGAATTGCTTAGCAAAAAGCAGTCGACAAGCAAGATGAAATCTGGTGTGTGCCTAGTATAACTAGTAATACCACAAGCATTTTCATTTTTCTAATTCATTTAAGAAACAAACAAGTTCGATACTAGGATATGGTAGAGAGTCAATTCATTCCATCTATTTCAATGGTCCTTAAGTTACTTGGCCAAGTAAAATGTCATGCACGACAAATAAAAGTAGTATTAGAAAAGAAAAACTACACTCTCTATAAACCCATATTCGACACCCATCCCAGAAGGTAACTTTCCAAACACATGACATGCACTTTCATTTATCAAGCATGCATGGTCCCATTCAAATACATATAATATTTCACAAATATTTTTAATGACAATCTTGTTTCAAGAAAAAATGGTTCTAATGTAGTATTTTCATTGTTTTAATCATATGTAACATTAAATCAATATTTAATTCATTAGGTAACATTAAATAATAAATTAATAAAAAGAAGGTGTATCTCAAGTATGTAAAGTAAATACATATTTAAATAGGCATAAATGAGCACACATTCTTTCGGTTCATTTACTCATTTAATTTAGGTTCACTTCGAAATAATCCGGTTCTAATTCATTTCGTTCCAAGTATTTTGTATTTTTAATTTACTTGATTTATTTTTTGTTTTTCACATTTCCAGAAAATAAAATAATAACATTTCAAAAACAGGTTTAACAACTCATTTTTACTTCTATTTCATAGTAATTTTTAGTTTCATTTCCAAAGGTTTATCTATTTCATTTTCACTCTTATTCTTCAAACACATTTAATATACAAAAAGTATTTTATAAAAAAAATTATCTTTCTTGTTTCTTTCGTTTTGAGAATTAATTCAATCTGACAGTTTTGGGTCTTCCTGAAGTTTTTCCAAATCTATTAAGATCTAAAAATTTACTGTTTTCCATTTTGATCTTTTCAATTTACTAATCAGAATCTCCAAAAGAATATATCTACAGTCTTTTATAATTTTTTGTTTCTAATTGTTGAATGTTTTTTCTATTCAAATCTATACTTTGTCTTCACCAAAAATACAGTCTGGTGTTTAATCTTTCTTCTAAATTGAATTTAAAAATAGGGATTTATTTTCTGTTCCAAATTATAAAACCAGAATAATAGAAAAGAATTAAGCTCAGTATTGAATTGATTGTGAATTTGTTTTCTTTGACTATACCTGATAATTTCTTGAATCTAGTTTGTGTTCTTGACTGTCAATTTTCTGTCAATTTCTTGTTACAAATTTTCTCTGTGAATCTTCTATTGCTGTTCTGACTTCTTCCTTCTCTTTCTTTCTGTTTGAGTTCCTTTGTCAGCTAGCTGCGTTCTATCTCCTTGCATTAACATATGGGAGACAACATAATCCAATATAAAGATTACTATTCTCCCTGCCTTCAATACTCTCCCACGTGCCTCTCTCTTTCTTTCTTGTCCTCCCTGTTGCCTTCAACACTCTCCACGTACCTCTCCCTTCTACCTTCCACCCTGCTCTTCCCTCCTACCTCCCCTTGCGTGCCTCCTCTTCCCTGCCTTCTCCCTATGTACCTTCCTCTTTATTATTTTTTGTGCACCTTCCTCTTTATTCTTTCCTATGCACCTCTCTATTCTTACACTTGTGCATGAGTTCTCTATAATATACAGTCTGCTCCTTCCTTCCATGTGGGTGTTAAGGCAGTAGTTTACAATATAAATTGAAAAGAAAGTGGATTTCCCTTCCTCCTCTGCTCTGGCCACGCATGGGGTGCAAGTAACTCCAATTTAGAAAATAAAATACCAGTCTCTTGGCCACGCGTAGAAATGAAGGTAGTGTTTAACAATTTAAACAACAATAAAACAAAAGAATGAATCTCCCTTGGGTCTGCGCATGCAAGTGTATCATCTAGCAATATAAATTATCTCTTTTTTCTGCCTATACTTCTCCAAAAATCAGATGAATCCCTTGCAAAAATATCAATAATGCTCTTTGTTTTCTATCCAACTTCAAAAACGGATTTTTTTTTTCTCCTCTTCCAATTTCGAATTTCCTGACTAACTATTTTTTCTCATGCATTGGTAATGGGGTTATTCACAAAGCTAGATCTACTTTTCATGTTTTCTCTCCAGTTTAAATTTATCAAACTCCAAGTTCTAGTTTTTGATTGCATTCAATTTTGGCTGAAAGATATTTTCTTTTCAATTTGTTAACTGTTGATTTGAATTCCAATTCAGATTTGAATGTAATTTGTTTTTCCAATTTTTTTTCAAATAACTATTTTAATATCTATCTATTCAAGCTTATATTTCCTTTCTCATTTATTAAATGAGAAAAATAATAATTACATCAAATAACACTATTTTATATTTTAATATTTTTTTCACAATTAAAACTTTATTCCATTAATTTGAAATAAAAGCATCACTATCTTCATTTAATAATAAAATATTGACTTCAGGAATTTAATTATTTAAATAAGATCAATTTTTTCACAAAATAATCAAATCGTTTAAAGCAACATATTATTTTCACATATATTTGAGAAATCAATCTTAACTTATTTTAAATTTGTAAGCATAATCATCACAAAAATACATTAAAATAATAACTAAGTGTGTGTGTGTGAGATTCCATCATCCTCATAAATGTCTAATGGCTAAAACGACTCTACATGATCAATGTTCTCACCTTCACTCACGTTCACCTGTTCCTGTGTTCACTTGCACTCGAATTTTTATTAGCAATGACAAACCCCAAATTTGATAAAAATGCATTTCAAATCATTGCAATTGCATTTCAATTTCAATTTCAATTTAAATTTCACTTTCAATTTCACTTCAATTTAAATAATCATTTAACATATGTAATAATTAACAATCTCATGATTAATAATTGTATATAAATAATCGACAAAAATCAATACATGACAAAATTTGAGTAGAAAGCCTCTGCACTAATTTTTTCAATGACCTTTGTAACTTCTAACATATGATAGGCACATGAGAGATGAAGGAGGCCAACATTTGGACAAAGTTGACCAATGTAGGCCCACACAAAGATTTCTCAGATTGACTATATATGGTTGGCAAAATGAGGTCTAAATGCACAAAGGAGCTTGGACTCAAGAAAAAAATGGCAAGTTATCATATTGATTCCCAGCACAATGATCCAAAATTAATATATTGAATGCCTTAAAATACAAGGAAAGAACAATACATACCCAACTTTATATTTTATGAACATTAGGAAGAAATGGTTTATACATTGAGCAATTTTAGGAAGGATGAGTTTGTAGTTATGAAGATGCCCTTGTAATCATGAACTTGTCTTGAAACATGAAAGGGACCAAGTCAAAGTAGGTAGTCTATGTATAGAAATGTGCCCTTACATAGATGAGATAACCAAGAAAATAGGATGAATATATAAGGATATATGCAAGTAAACAAATTGAGAATGAAATAAGTGTATAGTAATATATATAATGGGTAGATATGTGACATAAGACAAGAAACCCAACTTTACACAAAATTAGACCATTTATCAATATATCTCCATTTAAAGATATTCACCTTAAAATCAACACAAAACTGAATTAAAATTGACACAATATACACATTTTATCAAGTGAAAAATCTATTTTTTATTAAAAAGAACTATGTCAAAAGTCAACTAAATCCAAAAAAAAATTCCACATAAATAAAGTAATGAAGATGTGAGGGATTGCGCTTATCCAAGTAAGAGTAGGTAAGACCGAATGAAGCCACATCAGAAGTTCATATACCTTATCCAAATCTACCAAGTTGGGTCACCGATCAAGGATTGCTTTACACTCAATTCAATATGATATATCATCCACCTACAACATTTCACTTTCATACAGACCAAATTGTTTGAAGATTCCTCGCGGCTTCTCATTACCAGACTGTAGAAAACTATACTAAACAGAGGCCGGGTCGTAGGTTAGGAATTTGACTGGTCCAAATACCGGATTTCATGTCGTCTCTGGATTCAATAAAATTTAAAAAAGATGTAGTGCAGTCCACCTATTCCAACAACTCTAGGTCGGTCAGTTCCAAGTTTTTGACCGAGATGTGCAAGGAGCATCGCTCTACGTACCTTAACTCCTATCCTTTAGTTTTGCATTATATGCTTGATTGTCTGGAATGAGCTATAAAATTGTTATAGGTATCCATTGTTGGTGGAATACTCTGCATTTGAAGGTACTTTTGTAAGAAGATCCATTGTTGAAGAACTGTGTGAAGAATATCTTTGAGAATCTGTCACGAATAATGGCGGCAGACGAGATTTGCGAAGGATCGATCTCTGTCTCACTGCACGATGATGTGATAGAGATGATAATGGCCTTCCTTTCTATCTCAGATGTTCCCAAAGCGGCTCTCGTTTGCAAGCAATGGTACTCTTTCATCACATCCAGTCCCATTCGAAAGGCGCTCTCGCATTCTCTTCACAAATGCAAACCCTGGCTATTTCTTTTGGGAGCCAGCAAAAGACGAGGTCTGGGGTTCGATCCCGTGGCCCGCAGGTGGATCCGTCTGCCGCCCTTCAGCCCCAATTCGAACGAACAAGACGCGGTCGTTATGGAAGGCAACGGATTTCTGTTTTCTGTTTCCGGCGACCGCTTAAAATTCACTGATAGTTTCTTAAATCCGCGGAAATGGCGGGAGTGTGCTGCGGCTATGAGGGTTTGGCGAAAAAATCCGCTCATTTGCTACGATGGAGGAAAAGTGATTGTGATTGGGGGAGTTCATGAGTTGGAAGAAAATACCTTAAGCGTGGAGATGCATGACTTGAAATCGGGGGAATGGGAAATGTGCGATCCTTTGCCAGGGGAATTCAGACTTAGCGCTTCGTCCACATGGCTTTCTTCGGCTGTCTTTAATGGAAAAATTTATGTGCTGGAAAAATTTAAAGGAGATTGCTGTTGTTATGAGTTGCAGAGCAAGCAGTGGGGAAAAGTGATGAGTGTGAGATCGTTGGCGTCGTCTTCTTCTTCTTCTCAGTGTGTTAAATACTTCTGTTTAGCGTGCAAGATTGGATTGGTTATAGCGGGATTGATGATAGAGAATGGAGAAATAAGTTTCCAGATGTGTGTTGTCGATGAGAATAAGATGGAGTGTAAAGAGGGCACGGAATTACGAATGCCTGGTGAAATGTTGAAATTGATTACAGGCAGAGAAATGAGCGAGGAAGAGGAAGAGGAAGAGGAAAAGGAATACTCATCTTATGCAGAGCATATCGAATGCAGGAGCTCAGGGGATTTGATTTATGTATTCAGCAAATCAAATTATGTGAGCTCAAGGCACGTTTGCTTGTTTGATTTCAACACAGGCGTTTGGGAGATGTTGGCAGATGATGGTTGTTTGTTTACGAATTGGCGAGAGAGAGTATTGTTTGTTTGTTGTCCAGTTACGCTGGATTTTAAAGCATAGAGCCGCTAAAGGAAACAATACATTGGACTGTTCCCCTTCTCTGAAAATATTGTATTATAGTTGGTTGAGCAACAGATTCCTGCAACCAAGCCATTATCGTAAAAAGCATCATCTTTTTTCTCAAATTATTCATAAAATTTCAAACTTCTGCAGATTTTCTGTAAGAAAGAAATGCCATTAGTGGCTTTCTTAATTTAATTATATTAAAAAAGCAATTTTTTATTCTGTTGAGAGGATAAATATAATTTTTTTAAGCATCTGTTGGGTATTGAGAGCATGAATTCTAATAATCTATCTTTTTTGTTTAGTGTCAAGAATTAGGACGTATAAACTCTAAAGGATTAAGACGCATGTATTTTATAATTTTTGTGTCATAAAGTCGTCACTGGTATGATTTTAGGCAGAACTCCCAAACAAATCGATTACCAGCAGCCCGAAAGTTATAACCGGCGATCAATCTTCGCCGATCGCTTTCAATTTAAAAGCTGAATATTCCACCATGGCGGTCCATTTAAAAGCTGACTATATATTTTTTTAAGAGCTGACCGATCCCGCCAATGATTCCACGGCAACGTCTACCAGCCAGTAGAATGCACACTGTATTTATTAACTAGCATTTGCACTCCAATAAGGTGCAATATTTACGTCGATAGGCTGAGCCCACATTATTTACGGCCGTGAAAAGCAATGGACGACGTGAAGAAAGCAATGATCTATCTCACCTATCCTCTCTTATCTCTCCATCCCTCCCTCCCCCCTTCTCTCTCCCTCTTGCTCTCTCCTACCCTCTCTATTTCTCTCTATATCACATATCCCTCTCTACCTATCCCTCCCTCCATCCCACCTATTTCTCTCTCACTCTCTCCTTCCCTCTCTACTTCTCTCCCCCTCTCACTTATTCCTCTCTACCTCTCTCTCTTTCCCCCTTCTAATTCTCTATAACTCCCCTATCCCTCTCTACCTCTGCCTCCCTCCCCCTCTCTCTCTCCCTCTCTCTAGCTCTCTCTTTCCTTCTCTACTTCTTTCTATCCCACCTCTCTCCCTCCCCATCTCTATCTTACTTATCCCTCTCTACCTCCCTTCATCCTTTACCCTCTCTCTCTCTCTCTCTCTCTCTCTCTATCCTTCCCTCACTACTTTTTCCTCTCTCTTTCTCTATCTCACCTATCCCTCTCTACTCTCCCTCCCTTCCCCTCCCCCCTTCTCTCTCCTCTTGCTCTCTCCTTCCCTCTCTATTTCTCTCTATATCACATATCCCTCTCTACCATGTCCTCCCTCCATCCCACCTATTTCTCTCTCTCTCCTTCCTCTCTACTTCTCTCCCTCTCTCACTTATTCTCTCTCTACCTCTCTCTCCTTCCCCCTCTAATTCTCTATCTCCCTATCCTCTCTACCTCTCCCTCCTCCTTCCCTCTCTCTCACTATCTTTGGCTCTCTCTTTCCTTCTCTACTTCTTTCTATCCCACCTCTCTCTCCCCTATCTCTATCTCACTTATCCTCTCTACCTCCCTCCGTCCCTTTACCCTCCTCTCTCTCTCTCTTTCTCTATCCTTCCCTCTCTACTTCTTTTCCCTCCTCTCTCTCTCTCTATCCTTCCCTCTCTACTTCTTTTCCCTCTTCTCTCTCTCTCTTTCTCTATCCTTCCCTCTCTACTTCTTTACCCTCCTCTCCAATTCATTCCAAAACAACACTTCCTATACAACTTTAGTTTTTCATTTAGATATTTGTTTATTGTTTGGATTTTATAACACAAAACAAATTTTATTTTTATTAAAATTTATTATATTATTTTATTTTATTTTATTTATTATATAATTTTTATTTTTTTATTGTTTGGATTTTATAACACAGAACAAATTCTATTTTTCTTAAAAATTTATTATATTATTTTATTTAAAGAATCTTTTTTATTTTATTTATTATATAAATTATTATATAAATTATTTTATTTTTCTTTATTTATTATATAAATTACTATTTTTCTTTATTTATTACATATATTATTATTTATTGTATTTATTATATAAATTCTTTTATTTTATTTTATTTATTATATAAATTATTTATATTTACTATACATATAACCCTAAAATTCCTCCCAAAATCAAATGATTCAACTTAGCATCCTATTTAAAAAAACCTTTTATGAACCACTAATTCAAAATCCTAATAAATGTACGTTTAGATCACTAAAAATATAAAAATTCTAAGGGATACGGCTATTGATTAACGATTGTATTACATGTTTAAAATAAAAAGAAAACAAAAAAGTAGAAACGGCTGCATTTATTATCAAATCCTCCTGCATGCCATCATTATTAGCCGTTTGAAACATATTTAATAGGACCGGACATACTGGTAAGTGGCATTAAATTTTTGTAGCAAACATTGATTGTCGTAAAGTTTGTGTGGTTCCCACTGGCGTAGATTGCTGGAGATGCCGGTGGGGTTGCCCCATGTAAAATAGCCTATTAGCTAATTAATTGAAAATAAAAAATGCATTGTATTTTCATTTTCAACAAATTAATAAATGCGATCAAATGTGCAATCTGATGGCTGCATAGGCAATATGTAATTCCACCCTCTTTGTGCTTGTCACACGCTTCTTTTCAACTTGTTTGACATTAATGCTTGAAACACAAGCATGACCTCCCTCCATGACTATAGCACAAACCTATGTAAACGATCATAGAATTTTTGCTCACACAAAATGAACCTTGATAGGCTAGCTAAAAGAGCACACACTAAGGTTTGACTTTCTATGCGGTTTGAATTTGATTTTGCATCTCCCATCTAAACCATTGGAAGGAGCAACAAGAGGATTTCCTTTAAGGTTGGCTGTGGAGAGTGAATGAAAAACAATTGTCCCTTTACAATTGTTGCAATATTGCATGCGATAAAAAAACTTATGTACTATGATACTGAAATGATGTTTATAAGAAAATTTAATAGTACTATATGTTTTGTCTTGGATTAAGTCATGCCTACAATCTAACCCATTTGGTAAGGTTCCATCTTCTATATTTGGTTTTGTTGATCCCTTATATTCATCTTGCGTGTACTTGTATCTAAGATAAATGGGTGTTAAAAGAATCTATGTGGGTTTTTTGTGAGTAAATTGAATTATGAAACTTTTGTGATAATATAGGGATTGTTCAATATGTAAAAGATTGAAGACATACAACACAATGAAAAAGAACACCTATGGCGAGTTAGTATTTATTGACGAAAATACAAGCTTAATGAATCTACTCCATAATATGTTTGAGGGAGTTATTGTGATTATTCATTATCACTAATCTCCTAGGGCTTGTTTTTAAAAACAAGATCCTAGGTGCTCAATTTGTATTGTTTTAGCATACAAGATGGCATGCAACAATCAAAATTTGGAAGTATTAGCTTTGGTAGTGGTAAACTTGAAAAGGTGGGTGTTGATGTGAATGTTGCTCATGCACACCAACCAACAGATAAATTCTCATAGAAGAATTTCGGAACTTACCTTTACTTGAAAGATCTATTGATAAAACCTAAATCTAATGTGATCTTAGTTTGATCCCAAGGCTCAAGAATGTTAGGTCTTGACGCACTAGGTTCACTCAAGGTTCGTTGTGTAAATTGTTGTTAATCACGAGGGATCTATGGTTTTGTAGGTTAGATGGTGTTCAAAATATTATTACATAAGCCCATTTTGATCACTCATATGTCACTTCAAAACTTCATTAAATTAAAGATTTACAATAATATTTTATGAAATTCAAATTACTTGCATACATTCAAGCAGATTTAGCATTAATCACTTTTCAACTTCATGGAAATGAAATATTTACAATAAAATTCCATACATTTATCATTTTTTTGAAACATTTTTGAAAAATATTAAACATCTATTCTAAAGCAAAGCATTGGGTGATCTCATAATACTGGTTTACAATTTTTGGGCAAACTGGACACTAAACTGATTTTTTTAACTAAATCTTCACTTTCGGGCTCCTATAGCAGCTAAACCATGAGGAATTTGAAGATGATGCAAACTAGTGATTTTTGAAGTTTTGTCTATAGATTCTAAATATATTTTTTCATTTTTTTTGGAATTAGATTGCACTTTTTTTTTTCATCTCCTTTGAAAACTATTTTTTATCCGTAAACAACATTTTTAAGGAGTGATGCTCACCGTATACAACATAATTTTTTTTGTATGAAGGATTAAATTCTATTTTTTTTGAATTTAGATTTCTAATTACGATATCTAACCAATTCATTTTGTTTCATAGTGTTTTATTATATTTTTTTTTCTCAATCAAGTTTTGAAGTCAAACCAATTACAATTCAAACGCAGGCGAACTGTATACAACATAAATTTTTATGTATATATTGAAATTAAATTTTAATTTTTTTAGTGGATCAAGGACATCAATACCTAGCCTGAACATATCTTTTTTTTTTTTTTTTCATAATCTTCTATTTTTCCACATGTGCAGAATATAGAGCTTAATTTTTGGTGAAAAAACCTACATTCACAAGAAATAAAAATTTAAATATAATAATCAAATCTAATTTAATTAAAATTATATTTTTTTTGAAGCTTATAATAGGGACTATAGACTTACAAAAATAAAATTTTAAATGAATTCATTTGAATCCCCAAAAGGTAAATCAAAAGTTGTTTTTTTATCAGCATTTTGATAGGTGTAAAGGAGACTTTGTTATAGGTATGGTTTGAAACTAGCATGGTTCTATCCAAGGGGGCTTGGTCTAAGGTGGTCTGATCAAACCCTATTCAATTGGAATCCTTTAAATAGAAATTTTCAAGGCTTAAATCATTATATTTTCTAAAAATATGTGATTTCATAAAAAAATAGGATCTCCTAGAAAGTGTAAACCACTATTGTGGCAGCACCGCATTAAGAGTACTGAAATTTAAAGATTTCTCCCAGGTATTATCCATGCATGTCCCATGAAACAAACTAAATCAAAATAAACCACTCTATGGGTATGTGCAGGATCATCATGGAAAAAACAGGTCCTTAAGTGGCAATGAAAATTCAAAAAATCAGAGTTGGGCAACTTGACATAAAAATTTGAATAAGTTATCTATATTATTTCAAAAATATGTAAGAATAAAATCTATGGAAAATTGAATGTAGTTTCTAAACTACTAGGTTAATTTTTGTAAAAAACAAATCTATTTGCTGAAAATTTGAAATTTCAATGCAGTAGTACTAAAATTTCAGGGAAAAAATAAAAAGTAGGTGTCTGTCTGACCACCCTAACCATAATAAAATCATAATATTTTTTTATAAAATTTTAGATATAAATAGAGGACTCATGTCCGGATGTGATGCATATTTTTTCGTAAAAATTTTCAAATAAATAATTATTTATGAATTTTTTATTACAACATTTTAAAAATATAAAAACTCGTATGTCTGACCACCTTAACTTGGTCAAAACTTAATGGAATTCATTTTTTTTTTTTAATCCTATAGTATGCGAAGCATAGAATGTGACGCATGTTTTGGATTCAAAAAATGTAATACCGTTTGAAAGCTATAGATGTTTTTTTATCAGACTATCAATCAGGACTTTAGTCGTAATTCTAATAAAAAATAAATAATAATTATTTATTAGATTCTAAAGAAAATATAATCTATATTGGTAGAAAGCTGAGAAGCTCCTTTACAAACCCTTTTCGTTTTATCAATTTTAGGTAAAATAAAAGTCGTTAGCCACATGGGCGAAGTCTGGAAAAACAAGGTAAGTTGTTAAACATGTTTTACGTGTTGACTTTTAGGAATGGCAGGTCCGAACCAAATCCCGAGCCTAATACCAAGGCATTAAATTTTGTGTCAGAATATCGGATATCAGATTTGAATTCGATATATGATATCTTTTAGATCAGCTTTAAAACAATTTATACAATCTTTAATATATCATTTTAAAATGCAATTAAGTTTATAATTTAATATATATAATATCCAATAAAGTTTATAATGTAATATATTTAATATACAATTTATAGTAATCTCTTACCGAATTATGTATTTAATATATAATATATTATTAAATATATAATATTTAAATATTATTTCAATATTTTAGTTAATCTATAAATATTTTAATATTATTTAAATATTTTTGTTAATCCATAAATATTTAAATATATATATATATTACCAATTTATAAAATATTTAAATATTATCTCTTTCCCTCTCGCTCTCTCCACCTCTATCTCTCTCAAGTCTCTCACTCAATCACTCCTCTCTCTCTCTCTCTCTCTCTCTCTCTTACTCTCCCCTCTCCTTCTCACTCCCTCTCCTTCTATCTCTCCCTCTCCCACTCTCCCTCTCCCCACCCCCACTCTCCCTCTCACTCTCTCACTCTCCCCTCTCCTTCTCACTCCCTCTCCCTCTCCCTCTCCCTCTCCCTCTCATCTCTCCCTCAGCTCTAAACTCTCTCTCCTCTCTCACTCCTCCTCTCCCTCTCTCTCTCTCTCTCTCTCTCTCTCTCCTTCTCCCTCTCGATCCTCTCCTCTCTCTCTCTCCTCTCCCTCTCCCCTCTCCCTCTTACTCTCCCTCCTCCCTCCTTGTCTCATCTCCTCTCTCCCTCTCTCCTCTCCCTCTCTCCTCTCCCACTCACTCTCTCTCCTCTCTCTGGCTCCTCTCCTCTCTCCCTCTCTCTCCTCCCTCCCTCTCCCTCTCTCTCCTCTCCCTCTCCCTCTCCCTCTCCCACTCTCCCTCTCACTCTCTCACTCTCCCTCCTTCCCACTCTCCCTCCCTCTATCTCTCCCTTCCACTCTCCCTCACTCTCCCACTCTCCCATGCTCCCTCTCTCTCTCACTCTCTCACTCTCCCACTCACCCTTTCTCCCTCTCCATCTCACTCTCCCACTCTCCCTCTCACTCTCTCACTCTCCCCTCTCCTTATCACTCCCTCTCCTTCTATCTCTCCCTCTCTCCGTCTCTGTCTCCCTCTCTCCCTCAACTCTAAACTCTCTCCCTCTCCTCTCCTCTCCTCTCTCCTCTCCCACTCTCCCTTTTCCCTCTCATCTCACTCTCCCTCTCTCTCCTATCCCTATCTCCTCCCTCTCCCTCTCCCTCTCCCTCTCTCCCTCTCCCTCTCCCTATCCCTATCTCCCTCCCACTCTCCCTCCCTGCCTCTCCCTCTCCCTCTCCCTCTCCCTCTCTCCCTCTCCCTTTGGTCTATGTGTGTACAAATCGGATATCCGATTTGTGAAACTCCATTGTGCAGAGGTGAAATCTTATCATTGCAGAACATGTTTTACAAATCGGATATCCGATTTGTCGGCCATAGAAAAAACCCATGTGGGCCATTTTTGTGCATTCCAACGGACCCTGCATTTTGTTTGTAGCACTTTGCAGGCAACATACGTGCGGTTTCAGATAGGAAGAGACAAAGATAAATTTTTTTGGAGATTCTGGTACTCAAATTTGTCATACATAATGATTTTTTAGCATCTTTTATTTGGTATAATGGGGAGCAGCAGTCGTCGGAAGCAAAAACGTAAGAGAAAGCTGACAAAAGAACAAATTGAAGGATATAGACAAAGAGATAGAGAAGTTCATAGAAAGAAAAGACAAGGTATGCTAAATATTGGTGAACCCGAGCCCTATGGTCATTCAAGTGAAGAGGAAATTGAATATGTTCAAGGTGAAAATGTAGAGCATGATATTGAAATTGGGAATGAAAATCTTCAAATTGATATTGAAAATTTTCAAGGTGAAAATGTTGGAATTGAAGATGTTGAACATGATATTGAAATTGGGAATGAAAATTTTGAAATTGATAATGAAAATGTTGGAATTGAAGATGTTGAACATGATATTGAAATTGGGAATGAAAATATTGAAATTGATAATGAAAATGTTGGAATTGAAGATGTTGAACATGATATTGAAATTGGGAATGAAATTGTTCAAATTGATATTGAAAATGTTCAAGGTGAAAATGTTGGAAATGAAGATGTTGAACATAATATTGAAGCAAGTGTAAATTATGTTTCACTAGATTACACAAGAAATGAAGAACCTTGTGTGGAAGAAAGAGGTATTCCAAAATCAAGACCTTCAAGGACCCCTAAATGGTTAGTTGAAATTGATGATAACATTATAAACAATTTTGAAGGCAAGAGGTCGACACGAACTATTCGGTTGTGGGCTAGAATTCTTTTCAACCAATATTTTAGCGATAAGACATTGACCGAGCAATGCCAACTTTTTGTACAATTGCTAAAGATGCAAAAGATGAGACCTTTGCTAGCCAAATTGAAGATTCATCTAAACAAGAGGACCAAAAAAATTCTATTATTGTCAAAAATATTTTTAATGCTCTCAAGTCTATTGGAAAAAATAACAAGGAAAAAGATAAGAGAGCTACTCGGAGAGTCATTACCACTGCCCTAGTAAGCCATCAATTGAAAAAGGCTCGCTTTATGAGACAAACTTTTATTGATTTTGACTTAAATCGCAAAACTTTGGATAGAGCACTTGCAAGAAGAGAAAGAATAGATGATCCTCTTCAAAATGATACATGGGATTTTGCCAGAAGGCTTACACGTGTTGATAAGAAGCTAACCGATAATGTAAAGCAGGCAATTCAACAATTTTGGCATGATAACTCTAGAGTATCACCCAATGCAAAGGATGTTTTAAAGTTAAGAATTGGTAGTCGAAACCATACACCACATCCTAAAAATTTCTTGGAATCAAGCCAAAAAATGTTGTTCAACAAATTTAATCTGAAAACACATCCAAATATGGAAATCTCGCAAAGAACTTTTGAAGGTTTGAAGCCATTTTATTGTGTGCCTCTTAAGATTCGTAATACTTGTTGTTGCAAATACCATGTGGAGTTTTCAATGTACCATGAACTATTATGCTATATCCGTTCTACTTTGCATACTAATGAAATGTTGTAGGAGTGTGGTGCAATGCATCTTTCGAAATCATCAAGGGACTTGCTAGATCTATTTTTATGTTCTAGGGATGATGGTTCCTTTTTCTATAGAAATGATTGTTTAAATGTGAAGTTCTCACAATGTGGTGGCTTGTCAAAGTTTGTTCAATGTTTCCATGAGGGTTCGGAACATGAATTTGGAAAGAATCTTGTTGAGAAAAAGAGATATGAGATAGTCAAATATACTTTGCAGAGTGGAGGTGAAGGTTCTAGATGCGAGTTGGTTACAAAAGAATGCAGTGTTGTTGATTTTATTTCAGATTTTAAGGACAATCTTTTTAACAAATATGCAAGGCATAGTCATAGGTCTCAGTGGTTGGATCAACAATTCAGGATATGTAAAGACTCTTTTCCGATTGGCACTATTATATCAGTGGTTGATTTTTCTGAAAACTACACATTGCAACCATAAAATGAGGTACAATCTCAGTATTACAATTCCATTCAGATTGCTATTTTTGTCCACATAACGTTTAGACATGCACCTGATAGTACAGAGAAGGATCGAAAGATAATTAGAGAGTATCATTTTTATATGAGTGATGATAGATCTCACTCGTCCGAGTATGTCCAACATTGTTTCGATAATTTTTTTGAGTTCTTGCAGGAGCATGATATAGCATTGGGCCAACATCTCATTTGGTCAGATAACTGTACAAGTCAATTCAAGAATGCTCATATGTTTTACTGGTTGAGTAGAATGCATGTAGAGAGGGGTGTACCTAATATTTGGAGTTTTTTTGAAGCTGGGAATGGGAAAGGGGAGCATGATGGAGTAGGTGCATGTGTAAAAAGAGCTCTAGTTAAGGAGCAATTAAAGATTTCAGGAGCAAAATTCAGTGATGCACGTTCTACTATTGATTGGTGTAATTCAGCATTGTCACAAGGAGGGACACTTGATTCAACAGAGCACGGATTATTTTGGTTGGTTGAGGAGGGTACAATGGGAGGCAGATTGGATTGTCATACAATCAAAGATTCTTCAAAGATGCATTCATTTTGAAGCTCAAATGCAAGCACATGGACCATTTGGACACGATAGTTGGCTTGTTTTTGTCAGAGTTGTATTCAGTGCAAGTGGGATCAATGCGAGTCAAGTGAGTGGGTGGATACATGGGTTCCACAATATCTAACTCCTTTATCTCAAACTATATCCATGAAAAATTACACAAAGGAAATTTCACTTGATTACGACCGGCTTTCAGATCTACTACATCCAGGACATGTTTTTGTAGTTGTTGCACCACAGGGGAATGAAGAGAGATCAGAATATTGGTTGGCTCGATGTGTGCGGGTAAAGCTTAATCTAACACAATCGATGGAAGATGATGATGGGTTCGTGTATCCTACAGGTTCAGTTGTGGTTGCAAGAACTTGGTTGCGAACATACATGATTAGAAAGAATGGCATACCTGCATTTGAAGACTATGAGAAACACAAAACCATTCTCATGTATTCACACCTTGTTATAGCAACAAATGTTAAATTTTTGAAGCATCATGCCAAACCAAAGAAAAAACAACTATGGACACTTAGTAATGCTGATCATGAAGCAATATTGGATACTCTTAAGCAAATAGATGACCCTTCAGGCACACTTGAATAGCATATTCAAGAATGGAAAGTACAATGCTTAATCCTATTTTTTGTTGTGACAATATAGATATATCATTTGACAAATTTTGCGATATTCTTGGCACGATTGATCATGGACCTGCTGCAACAATAGCCAACTCTGATCCTTTCAAAGAGGTATGTGACATATTACTTTAATATAGATTGGTTATTCAAAGCATCTTTTATAGTTTGCATTACCAATTCATCATCATTCAGTATGTTTAGATTAATATGGATTTGTTAGTCTAAGCATATTTTTTGTTGTTACAATATAGATTTATCAATTGACAAATTTTGCAATATTCTTGGCACAATTGCTCATGGACCTGCTGCAACAATAGGCAACTCTGATCCTTTCAGAGAGGTATGTGACAAATTACAATAATAGCGATTGGTTATTCTAAGCATATTTTCTATTGTATGTAGTTTAACTACTACCTTGATGGTTTGTACAGGTGCTTGTCACTCGAAAATGGCAACATACTACTCTTGTGGAAGACTGTGCTTTGAATGCCTCAAATAGGCAAATTTTGTAAAAATTGAATTTTGAAATGTGAAACAATGTAAAAAGGTCATAACTATGTATAGGCATAATCTATATCCAGTGATGTTTTTTGAAATACGGTTCAAATATCTACCATTGTACTTAATCGAGCTACAATTGGAGGTTTTCTTCTTGATTCTTTCCTATCGGTATGCTCATTTGAACCAAGTTTTGTAATATCTCCTATTTATATGTGACAAATTATAGTGGCTTGCCACTTTTTCGAAAAACAAAAAAGTAAAAAGTTCATTGTGAATTTCATTTTCCATGTAATTGATTCAAGTTGATTGGGCAAGAGCTAGAACTTGCAGAATCTTGATCCAACCTTAAATATTTCTATCCCCACATTTCATTGACATTAACACTTTGGACTCTTAAGGGGAAATGTTGCTCCAATGCAGCTCGGAGTGATTCGGCGTATTTGGGTGCAAGAGAGAACCATACCTAGCTTAAACGTACCCATCTGGACATGTTGGAACAGTTCATTGGGTCGTACGAGTTCGAGAATAAAAGTTGCACCACTTTGCAACTTTACACTGCTTGCATCTGGCAACTTTTCCCTCAACTGAAAACTCATCACCACGGGAAAACGCCTTCGAGATAGCAAAAACTGAGAGAGGTTATTGTATATGGTCTCAACATGATCCCATATCCTTAGACAAAGAGTCTGTAAGAATCATGGTTTCTGAGAAATAGTCCGTCAAAGTTTGCTGTCTTGTAGCACTTTGGACTCTTAAGGGAAAACGTCGCTCCGATGCAGCTCAGAGCGATTCGACGTATCTGGGTGCAAGAGAGAACCATAACTAGCGTAAACGTACCCATCCAGATGTGTTGGAATAGTCCATTGGGTCACACGAGTTCGAGAATGAAAGTTGCACCACTTTGCAACTTTACACTGCTTGCATTTGGCAACTTTTCCCTCAGCTGAAAACTCATCACCACGGGAAAATGCCTTCGAGATAGAAAAAACCGAGAGAGGTTATTGTAGATGGTCTCAATACGATCCCATTACTCAGATGAAGAGTTTGTAGGCATCATGGTTTTTGATAAATAGTCCGTCAAAGTTTGCTTCCTTTTAGCACTTTGGACTCTTAAGGGAAAACGTCGCTCCGATGCAGCTCGGAGCGATTCGATGTATTTGGGTGCAAGAGAGAACCATACCTAGTGTAAACGTACCCATCCAGATGTTTTGGAATAGTTTTTTGGGTTGTACGAGTTCGAGAATGAAGGTTGCACCACTTTGCAACTTTACACTGCTTGCATTTGGCAACTTTTCCCTCAACTAAAAACTCATCACCACGGGAAAACGCCTTCGAGAAAGCGAAAACCAAGAGAGGTTATTGTAGATGGTCTCAACATGATCCCATATCCTCAAATGAAGAGTCTATAAGCATCACGGTTTCTGAGAAATAGTTCGTCAAAGTTTGCTACCTTTTAGCACTTTGGACTCTTAAGGGAAAACATTGCTCCAATGCAGCTCAGAGCGATTCGACATATTTGGGTGCAAGAGAGAACCATACCTAGTGTAAACATACCCATTCAGACGTGTTGGAACAGTTTGTTGGGTCGTACAAGTTCAAGAATGAAAGTTGCACCACTTTGCAACTTTACATTGCTTGCATTTGGCAACTTTTCCCACAAATGAAAACTCATCACCATGGGAAAATGCCTTCGAGATAGAAAAAACCGAGAGAGGTTATTGTAGATGGTCTCAACACGATCCCATATCCTCAGACGAAGAGTCTTTAAGCATCATGGTTTCTGAGAAATAGTCCATCAAAGTTTTCTGCCTTTTAGCACTTTGGACTCTTAAGGGAAAATGCCGCTCTGATGCAACTCGGAGCGATTCCATGTATTTGGCTGCAAGAGAGAACCATACCTAGCATAAATGTACCCATATGGAAATTTTGGAACAGTCTGGTGGGTCGTACAAGTTCGAGAATGAAAGTTGCACCACTTTGCAACTTTACACTGCTTGCATTTGGCAACTTTTCTCTCAATTGAAAACTCATCACCACGGGAAAATGCCTTCAAGATAGAAAAAACCGAGAGAGGTTATTTTACATGGTCTCAACACAATCCCATATCCTTAAACGGATATTTTGTAAGCATCACGGTTTTCGAGAAATAGTCCATCAAAGTTTGCTGCCTTTTAGCAATTTGGACTCTTAAGGGAAAACACCGCTCCAATGCAGCTCAGAGCGATTCGACATATTTGGGTGCAAGAGAGAACCATACCTAGTGTAAACGTACCCATCCGGACATGTTGGAATAGTCTGTTGGGTCGTACGAGTTTGAGAATGAAAGTTGCACCACTTTTGAACTTTACACTACTTGCATTTGGCAACTTTTCCCTCAACTGAAAACTCAACACCACGGGAAAACGCCTTCGAGATAGAAAAAACCGAGAGAGGTTATTGTAGATGGTCTCAACACAATCCCATATCCTTAGACGAAGAGTCTGTAAGAATCACGGTTTTTGAGAAATAGTCTGTCAAAGTTTGTTGCCTTTTAGCACTTTGGACTCTTAAGGGAAAACGTCACTCCAATGCAGCTCGGAGCGATTCGACGTATTTGGGTGAAAAAGAGAACCATACCTAGCGTAAACGTACCCATCCGGAAATGTTGGAATAGTCCATTGGATTGTACGAGTTCAAGATTTAGGGATGTCCTCTTCAGATCACTCTATTCTGAATAGGTTTGCGGAGCTACCAATGTTAAATCCAAGTTGACTGACTTTGAGAAAATCGTATCCTAGTAAACACGATAGAGGTCCCACTTCTTTTTGAATGCAAGAGCACCATCTGACCCTTTATCTCCATTCCTCTTGAAGCATCTTTTCTTTCCTCCTTTTCCTTCCTTCTTCGAGGATTGAGCGGAAAGAACATGAATGTCTTCATTTGTAGGGCTTCGTCCAATAGCTCTCGCAACCAACCTTGACTCCCCTTGAATACAGTGAGCCCTCAACCGATCAAACTTGGGAAGTTTCTATCTCACATCGATTCCTTGAATGTAAGACTCCCAAGATGAAGGAAGACCATTAAGAGCCAACATGGTCAAATCTTTGTCATCAACAATATGACCATTTCTCTCATTGTCTTCAACTTAGAGATCAGATAATACAACTAAAAGCACTCAAAAAATGAAACACATAAGACAATAAATACAACAAGAAATTTTCTTACAACTCAGGCCTAGCTCATGACTGAATTTGATACAATGAATAATAGCACCTCTCGTAGATGCAAAGATACAATCGAATATGCTTCTCCTTGAAATCGGCTTGCTACTGCAAGATGAAGTGTTGCTGCTCAAGTGAAAAATTTTGCTTGGATTGCAAATTATGCTGAATGAACTCGATTGAGGAAATGAACAAACATCACCTCGTATTTATACAAAATAAGGTGACTCTTCAAGGAGGTCGGCCTCATCCATTTAAATAAAATGAGTATAAATTAAATAGCCATAGGCTATCATTTAATTTATTACAACTTAATGTGATCGCTATCATATACGAAAAATGTGGTAGCATAGACAAGGCAGTGGACTATTTGAAAAAAAGCTTCAAAGAAATGTGGTCTCATAGAATTCAATGACAAACAAATGCAATTGACAACTGCTCATAGTTTTTAGTTATGCAAGGTGAAGTAATTGCATAACTGCTTAGGTTGACTTTGTAAGAACTATATTGTAATTGAAAAATTTTCATCTATGAACATCTAGTTGTTAGTTATGCAATGTGAATTAATGATTTGAGTTTGAAATATGTGTAATGCAATGTAATCAGTGATATAAATATAAACTACATAATATAACCATTTAGTTTTAAGCTATTGTACATTGATATTTAACCATTGCTCAAGATACAAATTTCAAAGAGTTTAATCATGCACATGAGGAACAAATTAAATTTTGATTGTCAACTTCTATATATCAAATTATCCAATAATCAAGTGTATGTCCATATACAAAAATGGCATCGACACCAACTCAAACAAAGTTCTACAAAATGTGGCATATGCCATCTCAATATGTATTCAAAATTTACATGCCAAAATGTCTATCTCATCCTAAAATACTGGTGGATCATCAAAATGGAGCCTCTTTGAATCACTCATTGGCTCTGAAGGTAGTTGCATAAGAAAAATTCAAACCACAATTGAGATTAGTTATACTATATAATTTAAAATCGAATAATTAACATCAAAATCAATATACATTGAATTTTAATTGAACTCTAAAATTGAAATCTTGATTACTTGAAATATACGTCTCTTCAAAGGGTCAGGAGTCCTAGAATATACCAAATCAACTTTTGAAATGCCAATCTATATATGTGAACAAAAACATAAAATTGATCCAAGTTAGCATATGATTATTGGTAATAAGAACTTATTTACCAAACACAAAATAAAATAAGCACATGTACCTCTTTAGGTTGATCTTTTTCTTTATCTCCTTCAGGTGTTTCGACACCTCCTCTTTGAGGTGTTTCAACACCTACTCTTTGAGGTGTTCCAATAACTACTCCTTTAGGCGGTGTGTCCCTTGTCAACATATCTGTAAAGCTCATAATTGCCTATAAATAAAATTGACAAGTACATATGAAACTACCAATCTATGTCGACGTATGTATAATCAATATAAGATCTTAAAATCTTAATTCAATCCAATTTGAGTTCAATTACCTTCCCCTTATCTAGATTTGCGTCTCCATAGTCTAGACGAGGCTGCACCTCACTCACACTGGGTATTTCCTATAGGAGGAAAACAAGATAAACATATAAGTTATTATATAATTTCATTAATGACAATTAAAATGACAAGCAAGTATATAGTATAAAATGTAAACAAGTGAGTGCGAAAATATATACTATGTGTGTGTCCAAGCCAAATGAAATGGCCCTAAGGGTGCTATCAGTCACTCGTGTGGGCTCCTCCTCAGACCTCAACTGTTAAATAGACCATGTAAATAAATATTAGTACTTGATACTATCTCTTATTAATATTCATTTAAAAACAAATGCAAGTTATGAAATTACAACTTAAATCTTACCTGTGTCACTATTCCAGCATCTCCCTCTCTAGCAGGAGAGGACTCTGTAAGGTGCGCTCCACTCCCTTGCGACTGATCTATAATGTCCACATCATGGAGGTCATAATCAAAATTGTCCAAGGGATGCTCAACGAGCTGTACAAGAGGACCCAAGCATATCTGGCAGCACATAGTGCAAGTATGTGGCACACAAATATGTGGACCTGAGGAGGATGATGAAACAGCACTCGAGCTTTCGCCAACATAACCAAAATGTGGCTGAGCTACCGTAGAAGCATGCGAAACCAAATGACCACTCAAAGAGTGAATAGCTTGAATAGTCTATGTGGATGCATCCTAGATAATCTCTAGATGATATATTGGAGGTGGCAGAGGAAGGGGAGGAAGGGGAGGAAGGGTAAAATTTGGGCACAGGACTACTCTAACTGCCCTTGGTCTATCCTGGGGCATACCTCCACCGATGCCCTGGAAGGGTTTAATGTCAAAGTAATTGACATGATGCCCTAACACAAACTCAACATATAATTTTTTAATAAAGTAAAATGGTATGTCGGAATTATTGTTCGGTGGTTTATCAAAAACCATACACCAATGATCCCAAAATTTAGCTACAATGTCCCTATGCATGCACCATTTTATGGAAAGTTTTATTTTATTAACATTCATTGGCAAACCGGTGCGGGGGTCAATGAATAAAGAGGCTATTTGGCCTTTGGTTATTTGGAGATCTTTCACATCATCGTAAGACAATCCACATCGATAATATTCCCTCATGTCTTCTCGCCATAAATAAAAGGAATTATGTTGGGTGGAGAGGGTTTCTATATTTTTAATTATTTCCTTCAATGTGTTTGTCATATCTCTCAATCGAGGCATTGTCTGATAAATTTTACAAATGCCCCTCAATTGCCCCAATTTTTCACCAATTAAGTCTTCAATTGGTGGCTACGGAGGTGGTGGAGCATTTGGTTGTGGAGGTGGTGGAGCATTTAGCATTTTTGGATTTACATTCATAGCCATAATACCTAATTAAATTTAAAAACTAATTAAACTAATTGAAATTACATAATATAAATGAAATTATTGTAAAAAAACCTTAGTTTTTAATAAAAATCCAAAAAAAACCATACTTTTTCACAAAAATCAATAACAAACTCTTATTTTTGATAAAAATACATCAACAACACTCATTTTTAATCAAGATCCATTTCAAAACATTAAGTTTTACTAAAAAATCAATGTAAACTCTAGTTTTCTAAAAAATCAATAGAAAATTGTATTTTTGAATTTTTTTTAATAAAACCTACTTAAAATTAAGAGAATCTATTGAAAAATCGATTACAAGATTGAAAAAACCAAATACATACCTTTCAAATCGGATATCGAATCAGAGCAGATATTGGATTTGGGTTTTTCTTTTTGCGCCTGCATCAAACTGTGAGAAATGAAGTTAAAGAGCCAACTATTTTTTTATATACAGTTTCCAGTAATCGGATATCCGATTTGTGGAAACTAGCTTTGGTTTTTGGTTTGGGTAGAATTACTGACACCCGAACCTAGAAAAGTCAACTCAACCATTTCCGCGTTTTTGAGCCGATTCAAAACGTGATTTTTTCTCATTACCACTTTTTGGCCCATCATGATCCTGCACATACCCCTATACTTCACTAGACTTCTTCACAGCTAGGCATAGAATAATGTAAGGGTTTAAATAAACATGGATTATTTGTCACTGAATAGTGTTAGTATGCACCCAAATCTGACACAACACACAGTCTTTTCTGATAGGAACAAACAATCAGCTATGTGTATGATTTCATATATTCAAAAATAACTTTAAATTTTCCTTGATATTAGTTAACTTCAAATTGAAACATACAAGTTGTTAGTTTCGAATGGAATAGAAAATAGGAAAAATAATAAAACTTACAAAATTTTTAGTTCTCTCGAATCCACAAATTCTGAACTTAACAAAAATAAACAACTCTCAGCATTTTATAAGAACAAGGAACTCAAGGAATTCAATCAATGCATGTAAGAGAATATAAGGAACAAATCAACTGATAGCACATGGCACATGATAGTTGGCAAGAGAAACTTTTGGAATAAGTCAGCAATAACTTTGAATTTCTTCAACACTTCTAACTTTTGGACTCGTCTTTAGAATACGATCAGGATGTCAAATCAGTCATCGGATTGAATAGATTATCAACTTAATCTTCAAACAAAATGTAGGAACTTGCTGCATATTTAGAGTGATCAGGTGGATGTAGAAATTTTAATCCACTAGCTCTATGTTCCTGCCTCTAGGTTATGGCTATAGGACAACTGCTAGTAAGTATACCACCCTAAAACTCAGTATCTCCCTCATTGCATGTATAATACCCGGATCTCTGGTTCCCTGATTACCCACATTTCTTTTCCATATAGTCCTTCCTTGCATGAACTTCTCGAGTACAACACCTAACCTGGGTGATATTGTTGGATCTGCTCATAATCCAAATTTTTCTAGCCATCCATAGCCAAAAATTATCCAACAACATATTTCTCCTATGTACATAAGATTCCACATGTCAATTCCCTTTTTACCATTAATAAAACCTGATTAGAATAAAACCATTTTTTTCATTAATCCTTTTTAAAACCACACTCAAATAGCATGCTTTAACATTCTCGTGTAACAGATGACTTTAGGTGGGTTTCTGAAAGTTCTGTGCACTCAGGAAAAATGAAACAACAAGTTTGAACATTCTCGCACCAATGCGCCTTTTACTCGGGTACCCAAGTACCTGACACCCGATTACCCAACTACCTTTAAAAATTGATTAACTAATGTACTACACTTATTAGACCAAATCATGACCTAGCTTCTACCTTCTACTGGCCTTTTCAGACCCGTGAGCTTTTGTCTCCCGACTTAAGAAAAATTTCCAAATTTTCTTTATGAAATCATCTCGATCATTTGTACCCGGACTCAAATTACATGAAAACCTGACACTCAAACTCTTGACACCCAGTAGACTTGATCATGAATTATTTTCAATATTTCCAACTTCCCATGTATTTTTATGACCCCACCAACTAACTAGCACCTACCTTAAGCAATAATTTTCAACTTGGGTCCCTTAGCCTTACATTCTTGCGGCATGTTGTGAGACCACACAACAACTTGAAACTGACAAAACCAAATTCAAAAGAAAAACCCAGGAGTCATTCACCCATAGTAAATCGTAACTTATGCATATTTTCCATAGTAACCCCTTGTCTTCACTTGAATTCCAGCATAAGGACATAAAATTTCACCTAAAAGTACCAGTGTGTGCATTTATTTGTTACCATCTTTGTGACTTGATAAAAAAAATTGGTCAATTTACATTGAGCTACCTAATTTGGTAATCCTTCTTAGCCAACCTCGATATTGCCTTGCTGCTAGTCAAACGCCCATAGCCCCGACAAGGTTTTCTCTATAATTCCCCCAAACGTAGCTCTATCACCAATCGAGCATCTATAGCCTTGGTAGGGATATTTGGATAGCCTAAAGAGTTGAATTTTCTCTTTTGATATTTCTTTGATATTCATTTGATATTTCATTGTAAGCTCTTTTGCTTCAACTTTTAGGTGATGAAGCCTGCTATTAGGTTGGGAATTATAGTGGTAGCAATGGTTACCTTTTGATTTTCCACTCAATGCAAATATCCTTCATCATTTTCACCAATTCCCAAAAGATTTACTTAGTGAATTTCCTGTATGTGAGACTCTCCAACAAAGATTTTCCATCCTTATGATAGATTCTGACTAATTGCAATTTTTTATTTGATGGAAAATAAGCATAAGTTAAAATATAGCTACAAGTTATTGAATTGCCTGATCACTTCTAAATTTAGAGACATTGATTTCCACCCATCCATTTTTGTCAATCGATGGAAACCCACTAAATTGAACTTTGCCAACAGCCTCAAATTTGGTGGCTCTACACTCACATTAATGCACCAAGCCTATCATAATGATGCTTTAGCCCAACCATCATGCTCTTCATTTAATTCACACACCTAATTATGAATGTATTAATTCTCCTCAAATTTCTCAACATTCCTGAATGTGCCAACTCACCAATCCAACATTCCTTCTAAATTGCACAACTAGACAATTTCAAAATTAATATGGATCAATCGAATGAACTGAAATGACCATCATTTAATTCTATAATCTAGAATTAACCTAATTCATGATCTTCATACTAGACATCCTTGAAGCACTGAGTACCAGCTTTGTGAGAATTTATTTGATTTAACTTTTAATTCTGAGGGAAAATGTACTTCTGCCACCTCAACATGCATTTCCAAGATTTTACCTTAAGACAACTATGCACTACATATTTCTCATGGCTTTCAATAAATACGACACTCTCCTCCAAATTATTCACTTCTATCTTCAACTTTCAATTTCTTCTTTGCATTTTCTCTTTCTTGCGGACTATGGATACCCCCATCTATCTTACCAGCATTCATCGCCAAACTAGCTTTCTGGGTTGAAATACAATCTACTGGGTCAAAAAAGTGTTTTTCCTTAGGATGCCTTCTACAAAGGCCTTTCTATGTATGGTTCTTAGGGAAACCTTTATGAATGCAGGGTCATATTATAGGGTTTACTCAGACTTGGTTTCATGGTTTGTTGCTTCCATACTAGACCTCAGACTCTCTGTAGTTGAATTTCACTTTGTTACTGCAATGATAATACAACCAAAATACCTAAAAATTTTGGACACCATTCTAGCCATTGCCTAGCCTGCAGTGGGAGTTCCAATAGCCGTGAACATTCCATGGTTTTTGAACCAGGGAGAGATAATTCCTCTTTTTCCCTTCCTCACTGCACTGCACACCCCTAAGCTTGATGATCACCGAGACAATGCTTACCTAGGGTACACGTTTCTTCGGGACTTGAGGCATAGTAAATTGATTGATCGGGAAGGGTGTCCATTGTTCCAACTAGTTTCTTGAACAACCCACCCTTTTTTTTTCTTTTTTTGATATCGACTTGTAACTATAATTTCTTATTTCCATGTGCATTCAATGTTATTACCGTATAATATAATGGAAATATTTATTTTTTGTAAAAAATTGACTTCACTTTTTGCTTTTTCATGTGCATTCATTTGTTTCAAATGGTTTTACATTTTCCTCTTTTCAATGGTTTTCACAATTTAGTTACCATGGATATTTAATTAAGAAGAGTTTGTTAATTCCATGATCAAAACTAGAAAAACAAGGGAAAAACTACCAAATCATTTAACTAACCTAGCATAGAAAATCTACATTTATAAATAAATTTACCCTAATAGAACAATTCACCCTAATCTCCATTACTAATTTTGTAATGCTTAAATTAGTTCAAATTTTAGCAGGATTAACTTTAAATTCTCTTAAGTAACTTTCAGATAACCTACTGTAATTATGAATTACTCAAAAAAATTTGTGTTTAATGAATGAGAATTTAAAATTGTACTTACCCACAATTTCCCTAAAATGTATGGAATCGACCTGATGAATGGTCGATTGCACACACCTTTTCCATTGTCTCAAGCCTATACCTCAATCCAACCTTCACTTGCTACATTCCATCTCCCTTTACTCTATTTCACAAATATGTGTATTTGTTACGTGGTCCCTTCTTCCTTTAGGGCCTCATCAGCAACCTGCCTTATCTTCAACCCTAACACCATTATTTATCTCATTAGATTAGACTCCAACGTGATTTACATAATTATTGGAGAGAGAGAAAGTAAATTTCTGGTATTCTATCATTTGTATAAAATCAATGGTCTCTTCCCTTTTAAACTGTTGATTAACAATTAGGAGTTAAAAGCATGCATCTCTTGCTCGTTTCACCTGTTCCTTCCTTTCACCATCATCCACTTGTGTGAAGAGTGGTAACTTCTTTCAAATTCATACTCAAGGTGTGATATTTCCAAATTCTCATGACTACTTTTTTCCCTGCAAATCTTTTAGGATTTACACATAATGCTCATGGTTAGAAGATTTATTTAATCCAACTATTGAACAGATAAAAATTCTATTTCCACTAGGGTTATGCATTCTTCTAGAATTGAAACAAACATGATCTGATAAGCATTCATTCCTTTCCATACTTCTAGAAGCCTTCATTAACAAGATCACCTTATGAATGGAAAATCCTACCCTATTCAAGAAAACCTTACAATCAATTTAACTATGGTCGGTTATGTAATGAATTCTACACTCCGTAATTCGATTGGAAGTGAACAAATTCGAGGGTGAGATCTTCTAGTTAATAATTTTTTCGATCTTTTTTATCTCTTTTCTATTCTCCATTCTAAGCTTATTTGGACCTTCAACTCATGAGCACACCTTAAATTCGTGACTAGGACACCAACACCGGCATAAGGACAAAATGCCCTCCTAATAGTGCTAGTTCTGTTGATGTGAATGTTGCACACACATATCGATAGGTAGATAAATTCTCAAAGAAGAACATGAGAACCTACCTTTATTTGAAATATCCATGAAGAAAACCTAAATCTAAGGTGATCTTAGTTTTATCCTGAGGCTCGGGAATGTTAGGTCTTGATGCACAAGGTTCACTCAAGGTTCATTGTGTAAATTACTGTTAATCATAATGGGTATATGGTTTTGAAAGTTAACTAGTATACAAAAGATCATTACATAAGCTCAATTTTATCACTCGTATGTCACTTCACAACTTCATGAAATTAGAGATTTGCAATATTTCATGAAATTCAAATTACTTGCATACATTCAAGTAGATTTAGCATTAATCACTTTAAAAATTCATGGAAATAAAATATTTACAATAAAATTCCATGCATTTATCATATTTTTGAAACATTTTTTGAAATTATTAAACATCTATTTTAAAACAAAGCATTAAAAATATTGAAATTTAAAGATTTATCCAAAGCATTGTCCATGCATGTTGCATGAAATAAACTAAATCAAAGAAAAACACTCTATAATTCACCAGATTGCTTCACAACTAGGCATAGAATGATGCAAGGGTTTAGAGAAACATGGATTATTTTCCACTGGAGTGTGTCAGTATGCACCCAAATCTAGCACAGCATAGTCTTTTCTAATAGGAATGAACAATCAACTACATATAATTTCATATCAAGAAATAGCTTTAAATTGGCCTTGATATTAGTTAGCTTCAAATTAAACATACAAAATTTTAGTCTAGAATGGAATAGAAAATACGAAAAAGAATAAAACTTGCAAAAGTCTTAGTTCTCCAAAATCCACAAATTCTAAACTTAACAAAAATAAACAAATTTTGACCTTTTAGAAGAACAAGACACTCGAGGAATTAAATCAACACATGAAAGAGAATCTAGGGAGCAAATCGAATGATAACACGTGGCACATAAAAGTTGACAAGATAAAATTTTGGAATAATTCAACAAAAATATTGAATTTCAACAAGACTTGAAACTTTTGTACTCATGTATTTAGAATATGATCAGGATGTCAAACTCGATTGAACAAATCATCAACTTAATCTTCAAACAAAATATAAGAACTTGTTGCATATTCAAAGTGATTAGGTGGATGCAAATTTTTTAATTCACCAGCCCTATGTTTTTTCCTCCAGGTTATGACTTTGGAAAAAATGCCAATAAGTGTACCACCCCAAAACTCAGTACCTCCCTTGTTGCATGCATAATACTTAGATCTTTGGTTCCTTGATTACCTGTGTTTCTTTGCCATATGCTCCTTCCTCACATGAACTTCTAGAGTACACCACGTAACCTAGGTGATATTTTTCGATCTTCTCACAATCCAAATTTACCTAACCGTCCATACCCAAAAAATTTCCAACAACTAATTTCTCCTACACATAAAATTCCACATGTGAATTCCCTTTTAAACCATTAATAAAATCTCATTTGAATAAAACTGTTTTTATCATTAATCCTTTTTAAACCCACACTCAAATAGCACACTTTAACATTCTTGCATAACAATCGACTTTAGGTGGGTTTTTTAATGTTTATTGCACTCGAGCAAAACTAAACAAGTTTGAACATTCTTGCACCAATGCACCATTTAACCAACTACCTAAGTACCTGACACCCGATTACGTGATTTCCTTTAAAACCCGACTAGCTAATGTACTACACTTATTGGAACAAATCACAAACTGGCTTTCACCTTCTACCAACCTTTTCAGACCCGTGAGCTTTTATCTCTCGGCTTAAGCAATTCATCCAAATTTTCTCCACAAACTCATCTTGATCATTCACTCGGAGTCAAATTACTTGAAAACCCAGGACTGAAACTCCTAGCAACTGGTAGACTTGATCATTATTTTTCAAGAAATCTTGCTTATATATTTTATGAGGCCACCAACCAAGTAGCACCTGCCTTAAGAAATAGTTTTCAACTTGGGTCTCCAAGCCTTACATTCTTGGGGCATGTTATGAGACCACACAATAGTGAGATGAAAATTTGCATGCAAATTTATTTACATAACAAAACCATGCTTGGAGTCTAATCTGAAAGGAAAAATACCTTTAAAATCTAAACTCATCCACTTGTATGACTAGGATATTGGCATTACAAGTGGTAAATGTAGGGATATGATCATCTTATATGTAGAATGTGTAAAATTAAGTAGTAGGAAATTGAATTTATAAGAAGACCAAAAGTGAGTGTAAACCAAGAGAATTTTATTCTCTACTTCCCCCTCTACTTTAATGTGTACATGATCTATATATAAATCATGTTTATGAAAAAAGAAAAGAGTAATTGAAGTATGTAAGCATATATGATGATATGTAGTGTGATGTTATATTTTGGATTTTTGATTCTTTTAGCAACATTACATCTTAAAACTTGCATATAATGATAAATCATTAGTGGTTCCTATAGAAAAGATTTATTATTACAAAATCATGATAATTATTATTTTCATTTTAATAAGAATGAATTAATCAAGTAGAGAAGTTGAAGTGGTGTAGAGTATAATTTTGGAAAAAGGTGTTGATGGCACTCTCAAATTTTGCAAATTTGAGATGCCTATTTCAAAAAAATTCTTCTACACTTTTAGAGGTGCACCTGACAAATCTGCCTGGGTGACCCACTTTGGAGGCTTGTAATTTAAATCTTGTTGATTTTTGTACAAAACCCATTTGCAGACATATTTTGTTGACACATGTGAACCTGTGTGTCAGTTTTCAGCTTCCCATGATAAGTTTTGATAGAGTTTCAGAAAGTGAAGCTGGAGGGTTTTGACATTGTTCTATTGTTTGCAGACTATTTGTTTTGCAAAGTTGCTTCGTGTTTGAGCTTGGAATTTGCAACCAGTTGACTATCATGTCAGAATGAATGTTGTTCTATATTCTCCATATCAAGATGATCTCACATGTCAGTTTTTAGAGTCTTATGATCTGATTTACTATTTTTAGCAGATCGAAACCGAATGTAGTTTGTTCAGTTTCACATATGCATTCCTGACAGCTTTTCTAAGTGGTCAAATTTGATCGTTAATTTCTTTTGATTGATGATGATTCAATAAAATTCCTTTTTCACACATGCTCAAGGTACCTAAATGATTTACTATGTCTAATGGCAACTCGTCAGGGGTTGATTTGTTATTTTTACAAATTGGCAGTTGAGTGAGCTTTAATTGGTGCAGAACAACAGTTGTTTCAGAAAAATCCGGACTGGGCAACTTTGCCAATTAATATCTTCCACCTCGTGACTTGTTTTTCTGAGCCGTCTTTTGCACTATACTTTTGGATCAAATGTCTGAATGCTTGCAAGTTTTGATGTCTCCTGGAGGTCATTTGACCAGTTTTCTAGATTGATTCCTAAGGCAACTTGACCAGTTTTCACCATTTTCCAAAATTGTTAGAAAATAGATTTTGATGAAGACCCAATACATTTTCAACTCCAGATTCATCCAGATGCTATGTCTGATCATTTTGAGCATAAAAATTGTTTGAAAATGAAAACATTTTTTAGCCGGACCCACATGGGGCCCGACATGCTTTCCATAATTATGAGGTTCACTTCGAGTAAATGGTTGTAAATGCAAAAGCTTTTGTGTCATGGAAGTAGAGGAGTATGAGAAAGTATTGTTTCACTTGAATGACATTGGGTCTCACAACTATTTTCTAGGCTCAAAATGGATCAAAACAAAGAAGAATTGAAACATAAAGTGATGAGGTCCTTTCTAAAGTAAATAGACAACTCAAGGTTTTGAAGCACTCTTTTGTGAATCAAGGAAATGAATGTACATTCTCCAATTTTCCTAACAAATGCAATATCTCCAATATTTGACAAGAGCATTAATGGTATTAATATTTGGTGAAATGGTGGGCAACAAATTAGCTAGGAAACTGGTGAATGGGGAGTAGGTATTGTTGCTCTTACACTATTTTATAATTGCATGTGATGCAAGGGGAGGCCATTGTGCTAAGCTAAGTGGGGCCTATCTAGGATGGCAAGTGAGGGCTATGGAAATCCATCAAATCAGAGAGCAAATTCCATGGTAATGGTGCCACCAGTTTGAAAAGGTTATGTACAGATAATGTTGTCTCATGGAATACCACGCGGCAAGAGGTATACAAAATGGATATGTTGAATAGGCATTAGAAAATTTTAAACAAATGCAATTGGTAGGTGTGGAGTAAGGAAGCACGCACATTGCAACATGGCATGGAGATTCATCAGGCATAAAAAACAATGTGGTCCAATGGAGTGCCATGTGCAAATTTGTTGAAAAGGCTTTAGAAAATCGTGCAAATGCAAAGCAACAAGGAGGCATTAGAACAGTGAAAGGTGCCATGAGAGGAACAAATCAGGAGTATGGGGCGTAGCCTTTCAAGAAGGTGTCCCGTGCAAAGAAGAGGATGGCACCTTGGTTGTTGGGTGTAACAAGGAGATTAGGGAGACCCACACACTGCTGAGAGGAAGCAATGCGGAGGCCTACACCAAACAGGGAGGTCTCCAGGTTGCAGGGAGCTCGATGGAGGGTACCAAGGTGGGTGCGGCCTAGAGAAGAGGCTATATGCATCCATCATTGCAACAAGGAGGAGGCTCGATGGAGAGGCAATGGCAGCGAAATGTAGCTCAAGAGAGCTCGACCAAACAAAAACCAAAAATTAGGGCAATCTCAACCCTTGCTCGCACACCTCACACGATAAAGATGACATCATGAAATGTGTTGCGAGGTTCATGAGAATGTGCGAAGCACATAATAGGTGGGCCCATAGAATTTAATTTAAAATGGCTAAATATGTGAAAGGTTTATGTGCCCGGTAACATTTTTTAAAAAGAGAAAATCTTTCAGAAAAATTTATGAGGGTAAATATTTTAGGGGTTGGAGTAAACAGTGGCCCACGTGATTTGAATATTGCTCAATGCAATATTTAAATGTCTTTTTTTCTAAAGTTAAATATTTTAATGGGCACACAAATATTTTCCAAGAAGTGAAAATGTACAAAATGTGAAAGATGGTAGTTAATTGTTTTACTATTTGGGAATTTTATTTTGCTGAAGGTGAAGTTTTAATTAGAGAGTGAATTAAATATTCACTATGGGTGTTTTATAAAGTGAATATTTCACTTTATAAACATGTTTAATGTGGTTGTGAGACAATGTAAGAGAATATAAGTAAAGTGGATTTTATATTCATTTTATCACTTGGGGGCATTTCAATGTGGAAAATTCTCTTTGTTGGGGAATTGAAATAAAGTCAAAAGGGATAAATATTGAAGTTGCAAAACTTTAATATTTGGAGAAATATAATGTGTAGCAATTAAAATAGAGTTGAAACAAAATTTTGCACGGGAATGAGGTTTTCTCCAGCAGTTGGTTAAATGATTGAGATTCTCCACATGGGCACATTTTCAGTTGCAAGGCAATGATGAGTAGAGGCAGTTTTGAGAGAATAAGTTTGTTGTTGCAAAGGAAGAAAGAGGGGATATTATTTTCAGTTTGATCAATGGTGAATGAAGCTTCTAGATGGAATTTCCAGATCAAGTTTACGACTTCTCCTTCTTGTTTCTATTCTTCTATATCTTCTCTTATTTTCTCAATTGTAAGGGTTTTTTTTTTTTTGTATTGGGCTAGCTAGGTAGAGAATTGTAATTTCTGAATCATTTCTTGAGTCTGTAAGCTGTAATTTTTTGAATTCATGAGTAAATACAACCAGTTTATGCAAATAACATCATGAAGGTGTTTGCACATTCATGAATGTCTTCATATTGTCTCCATATTTGTACACTTTTAGTCATGTAAATTCAATAATACAAAGTGTCTTTGAGTTTATCATCTCAAATTTCATGAGGTTGTTTTGTCTGTTCATTGTTCTGTTTCAAAGAAATGGTTAAAATGCTTTGAGCAGGTGATTGTGATTTTAGGTGTGCAGATGGGATTTGATAAGAAGAATTTGATTGATAACAAGAGAGGGATTGTTGGTGCAAGACACTAACAATTGATGCAAAGCATTAAAAATTCAATCCACTAGTTGAAGTCTGTTTGCTAGGAATTCATTTTATGTGTTTGACTCCATGGCACAGAGTTGGCATTGATCTATTTTTCATTTTTGTGCATCTCAAGAATATTTTATAATTGTAAAATCATTCTAATCTTACAGTTTGGTTGGTTGTGTGTCCTTCTTTCCAATGGCTAAAAGAGGGTTGAGTTATTGAGAATTTAGCAGAGTTTGAAGTTGTTAATGCGTCCCTTAGTGTATTTTCATTGGGAATTATCTGCTTTATAAAGCAATGTCAGTGTATGAGTGAATTAAGTTTTGGGCATTGTATAGGTTTACCCACCTTGGTCCTACAGAGCCAAAAGTGTAGGAGATGTCAGTATTTGACTGAATCTTGTCAGTTTGCCACTAGCCTTTTTGGTTCTTTAATATAGAGGTTGGCTACCTCTCAGAGAATTTCAAATCCTAGCTGGGTTGCATTTTAAAATACCAACAGAATGGCGACTCTGCTGGGGAGAATTTGTGAAAATTATTATTGCAGAATCTAGCCTTAAGAGTCATTGCAGAGAGTCAAATGATTTTCCATTCTAAATTTAGTTCAAATTTTGAAGGATTTCAACCCTGGAGAAGAATTTGTTGCCGTAAACCTAAACAGTTTTGTAATATGTGGTGCTTTGCTGGTGGAAGGAACTCAGAAAAAAGTTTATATGTAAAGGAACTTCATACTGCTTGAAGTTCAGTCCTCTATGAAAAGACGTGGCGACTCTATTAATAGAACCTGTTGAAAATTTGAAGAAAGTTTCAGATCTACAAATATTACCAATCAGGAAGACAATTTGCAGCAGCTGCAAAGTTTCCAGGTATTCCTCATTCTTGGTTTTCAAGAAACTTGTGTATGAAAACCATATTTGAACTGAACTTAGAAGAACCTTTCTTTCCCTATTGAGTGAGTTAGCACTGACAAAGGAAAAGAACGGTAAATTAAGTTTGCACACTTCCATTTGTTGGATCTGTTGAATGTAATTGGAATTCCATTGAAAGATTATGTTTAGTACTCAAATATCTGCTAGTTTGGATGGTTAGAATGCATTTGTGTATCTTAGGGGTTTCCATCCATTTGTATTGTCATAATTTTCAAGCCCGGGTTATTATTATGTAACTATCCCTATTGTCCATCATGTGATCAGGCTTGTAATTATGCACAATTAGTGAGCCTTGATTTGTAATATCTATGGATCACCAATGTAAAGTAGCTATACCAATGAACACTTTGATTCAACTTGTCAAGAAGTGTCAAAAGTATAATAATCTTCAAGCATCTAATACCCCAAAGTGTAAGAACCCAAGAGTTAATAAGCCTAGGTTCAGTCTTGAATCGAATGATGTATTTGAAAGAGGATTTAAAGAAATGGATGAAAGACACCAAATGTTTTAACAAGCCCAATCAAGAGACCATCAAACCATGTCTACTTGCCAAGTCATTGCACCCATTGTCAATTCCTTTGAGCCATTGTATGCTCAGTTAGATTTGTCATGGGTTGATTATGAAACTGAAAGTATGTCGGCTCAAGTTTATAAGGAGATGCCTAGATTTGATGGGTATACCATATGTGAAGGAGATGCACATGTTCAAATTTTTTCTAGCTTTATGGAGAAACATTCATTTAGAGATTAGGATATGCAGATAAGATTTTTTGTCAGATCTCTTGAAGCAAGAGCTCGGGATTGGTATCTAAGCTTTCCTGAGAAGTTGTTTCCTTGCTAGGATAAATTAGTGGTCGCTTATAGAGAATAATTTGTAAGAGATCCCTCAGACCTTACCGTGAGGTTAAAGCAGATCATGAAACAAAATGAAGAGTCAATTGTTGATTTCAGTCATAGATTTGTTGTTTCCCTTTCACTAATCCCAGAAAAATTTAGACCTAGTACATCAGACTGTATCCATATGTATTTTGAAGCTTATGAAGAAGGATCTAGTGCATTATTAAAATATTTTGAAATACTGAGTATGCAAATGGCTTACACAGTTTTGGATGGTTTGGAGAAACAGAGAAATGAGTATGTTCAAATCTTGTTGTCTTCAGTTATGGGAAAACATGCTGATGAAATCAACAGTTGTGTGAATGCAAATGATCAGATGTTTTCAGACAAGTGCATACTTGAAAAGGTAAAAAATGAGAAGAATGCATTATCAAGTGATGAGAAATTTTTCTTTGAACAACTTATAGAAGAAGTATACCCAACTGCAAATCAGTAGGTGAGTCTTTCGATCCAAGAACCTGAAGAAGAATATGAGTTGGATTTACTCTTTGAAGAAGAGATAGGTGATCAACAATATGATGATATAATTGATTATGTCCATCCTACAAGTGTTGAGTGTAGCTTTGACACAAGTATTCATAATGAGATAAAGGAATTTGTTGATTTAGAGAATACTCTTGAGAACATAAGTTTATCAGTTGCAGATGACGAGGTGTGTGATGAATTTCATTTTGAAAGACAAGCCACAAGCAACTGCAATGAGAAAACCATTGATGGTTTTTGGTCTGATAGTGAAGAAATTTGTGTTTATCCTCAAGAGAATGAAAGTGACAATTCTAGTGATGACACCCAATCGGATGTTGAAATGCAAAGTGATGTGGATTGCTATTATGATATCCCAGAAGAAAGTAAGAAGGGAGAAGCAGATAGTTTTTTCACTATGACTGGTTATGACTTTTCTTTTGACAATGTCGAAAGCAATTCTTCCTCCTATGATTGGGGAGATCGAGTTTATGATCAGCCCATTGAGTTTGAAGATGATGATACCTTTGTTTATCCTAATTTACAATTTGACAGTGCATTCAATTCAAGTGAAGGTCAAGGAGAGGAAGTGGTTGAAACAATAGATCAAGACAGTGATCTATTGAGTTGTGAACAAATTTCAGATCTGTTGACCACAGGATATCAGAAATGTGCACATGAGGACAACTCTCAATTGTTGTGTGCAACCCCTATTAACTTTGACAGTGGTGATGAACTTCTAGATGCAAGGTATGATGCATGTGTTTCTGATTCTCTTTCCAATGATGAACTATCTAATCGTGATGATGATAATATGATTGAAGACAAGCAAAAAATTGATTGTAATGATGCACTGTATGATGAATATGAAGATATGGACACTGATGCAAGTTCATAAATCCCTTTCGATGAGTTTGAAATAACAGATAACCATGAGGTTTATACATCTAATGAGCCAGATATTGAAGATTGTAATGCTGATTTGGACAAGTCGTTGTTTTTTGACTTGAATGAGCCTTGTCATGAGTCTTTGAGTGAGAATGAAGATGTTGATTTAAATAAGAAATCAGATTATGCTTCTGAACTAGAATTGCTTGTTGTTGAGCAAACTTGTGATATTGAAGAGGTTGATACCTTATGTTCAGAGGGTGACTATATGATTACAGATGATGATGAGTCAGAAATCTCTGATGACTCTCAATACCAACATGATGAATAATAGTTACAAAGTGTGCTAATGCATGAGTGTATTTGTTACCATACACTTGGAGACAGTTTACATGATGAGCAAAATCTTTTGGTAAGTTCTTGTGATAGTTTTAATTTTGATATGTAAACTAGTAATTAGTTTGAGTTTAACAGTTCTAGCCACAAGGCAGAATGTGAGTGCTATTTTTGTTAGTTGGGAGAAGTTTTCACAAAGTGTGGCAATATGTAGAATACTGAAGCAAGTTGTTTTCAGCTTGAGAATGATTTAGATGATAAATGTAATTAGTTGTTGCAACATGATAATCAACATTTTGAAAGTATGTCTGACTTTCAAATGCATTGTGGTTATGAACATGTTGATGATATTGAATGTGATTGTCTGTTAGGAGATACCGACATGTTCAATCAGGTAGATGGTTGTGATCAGATTATTCTTTCATGTGGTCTTGATCTCCATTTTCAAATGTTGCCACTTGATACTAGATTAGAGAATGTAGGGAGTGGAAGTGATGTGACTTATTTGATTTGGTTGCCACTTGATAACAAAGCTAAACAGAGAGCAAGTTCACATTTGCACAAGGGCAGCTTGGTATTGTTGTTTCCAAAGATGTAGTCACCAGTGTTGTTGTGGTTTGATAGAGGCAAGCATGAGTTAAGGGAGATCAACTCTTTCTACATAATTGTGTTTGATAGAGGTAAAATTTGATTCCCATTTTTCATTTGGTGACCTGGGGTCATTAAATGAAGTTAAAAAAATAAGGTTAAATAAAGGAATAGTTTGAGGACACCTGATGGACTCAACTTTTGGTCTACTCTCCAGAGATCTAGAATCTTGCTATGCCCACAGGGGGCATAAATCCTCAGTCGGAGCCACTGGTGGCACTCTCAATTTTTGCAAATTTGAGATGCCTATTTCAAAATTTTGCTTCTGCACTTTCAGAGGTGCACTTGACGAATCTACCTGGGTGACCCACTTTGGAGGCTTGTAATTTAAAGCTTGTTGATTGTCGTGCAAAACCAATTTGCAGACATATTTTTTTCACACATGTGAACGTGTGTGTCATTTCTCAACTTCCCACAATAATTTTTGACAGATTTTCAAAAAGTGAAGCTGGAGGGTTTTGACACTATTCTGCAGTTTGTAGACTGTTTGTTATGCAAGGTTGCTCCCATTTTGAGCTTGGATTTCGCAACCAGTTGACTGTCATGTCCGAATGAATGTTGTTTTGTATTCTCCATATCAAGATGATCTCACATGTCCGTTTTCAGAGTCTTATGATCTGATTTGCTATTTTTAGTAGATCAAAACCGAATGCAGCTTGTTCAGTTTCACATTTGCATTCCTAATAGCTTTTCTAAGTGGTCAACTTTGATCGTTAATTTCTTTTGACCGATGATGATTCAAGAAAATTCCTTTTTCACATGTGCTCATGATACCTAAATGATTTACTATGTCTGATGGCAGCTCATCAGGGGTTGATTTTCTATTTTTACAAATTGGCAGTTGAGTGAGTTTAATTTGGTGCAGAATAGTTGTTTCAGAAAAAGCTTAATTGGGCAACTTTGCCGATTAATATCTTCCACCTCGTGACTTTGTTTTCTGAGTCATCTTTTGAAATATACTTTTGGATCAAATGTCTAAATGCTTGCAAGTTTTGATGTCTCCCAGAGGTCATTTGACCAGTTTCCTAGATTAATTCCTGAGGCAACTTGACCAGTTTTGAACATTTTCCAAAATTGTGAGAAAATAGATTTTGATGAAGACCCAGTTCATTTTCAACTCCAGATTCATCCACATGTTGTGTCTGATCATTTTGAGCATAAAAATTGTTTGAAAACGAAAACATTTTTTAGCCGGACCCACATGGGGCCTGACATGCTTTGCATAATTGTGAGGTTCGCTTCGAGTAAATGGTTGTAAATGCAAAAGCTTTTGTGTCATGGAAGCATAGGAGTATGAGAAAGTACTGTTTCACTTGAATGACAATGGGTCTTGTAGCTATTTTCCAGGCTCATAATGGATCAAAACAAAGAAGAATTGAAACATAAAGTGATGAGGTCCTTTCTAAAGTAAATGGACAACTCAAGGTTTTGAAGCAGTCTTTTGTGAATCAAGGAAATGAATGTACATTCTCTGATTTGCCTAAAAAATGCAATATCTCCAATATTTGACAAGAGCATTAATGGTATTAATATTTGGTGAAATGGTGAGCAACAAATTAGCTAGGAAACTGGTGAATCGGGAGTGGGTATTGTTGCTCTTACACTATTTTATAATTGCATGTGCTGAAAAAGGAGGCCATTGTGCTAAGCTGAGTGGGGCCTATTGAGGATGGCAAGTGAGGGATATAGACATCCATCAAATCAGAGAGAAAATTCCATGGTAATGGTGCCACCAGTTGGAAAAGGTTATGGACAGATAATGTTGTCTCATGGAATACCATGTGGTAGGAGGTATACAAAATGGATATGTTGAATAGGCATTAGAAAATTTTAAACAAATGCAATTGGCAAGTGTGGAGTAAGGAAGCGCACACATTGCAGCATGGTATGGAGATTCATAAGGCATAAAAAACAATGTGATCCAATGGAGTGCCATGTGCATATTTGTTGAAAAGGCTTTAGAAAATTGTGCAAATGCAAAGCAGCAAGGAGGCGTTAGAACAATGAAAGGAACACCATGAGAGGAACAAATCAGGAGTATGGGGTGTAGCCTTTCAAGAAGGTGGCCCGTGCAAAGAAGAGGATGGCACCTTGGTTGTTGGGCGTAACAAGGAGATTAGGGAGACTCGTGCACTGCTGAGAGGAAGCAATGGGGAGGCCCACACCAAACAAGGTGGTCTCCAAGTGGCAGGGAGCTTGATGGAGGGTACCAAGGTGGGTGTGGCTTGGAGCAAAGGCTATACACATCGATCGTTTTAGCAAGGAGGAGGCTCGATGGAGAGGCAATGGCGGCCAAATGCAGCCCGAGAGAGCTTGACCAAATAGAAACCAAAAATTAGGGCAATCTCAACCCTTGCCCACACACCTCGCATGATAAAGATGACATCATGAAATGTGTTGTGAGGTTGGTGAGAATGTGTGAGGCACATAATAGGTGGGCCCATAGCAATTTTTTTTAAATGGCTAAATATGTGAAAGGTTTATGTGCCCGGTAACATTTTTTAAAAAGAGAAACGCTTTCAATAAAATTTATGAGGGTAAATATTTTAGGGTTTGGTGTAAACAATGGCCCACATGATTTGAATATTGCTCAATGCAATATTTAAATGTCTTTTTTTTTTAATTTAAATATTTTAATGGGCACACAAATATTTTCCAAGAAGTAAAAATGTTAAAAATGTGAAAGCTGCGAGTTAATTGTTTCACTATTTGGGAATTTTATTTTGCTGAAGGTGAAGTTTTAATTGGAGAGTGAATTAAATATTCACTGTGGGTGTTTTATAAAGTGAATATTTTACTTTACAAACATGTTTAATGTGGCTGTGAGACAATGTAAGAGAATATAAGTAAAGTGGATTTTATATTCATTTTATCACTTGGGGGCATTTCAATGTGGAACATTCTCTTTGTTGGGGAATTGAAATAAAGTCAAAAGGGATAAATATTGAAGTTGAAAAACTTTAATATTTGGAGAAATATAATGTGCAGCAATTAAAATAGAGCTGAAACAAAATTTTGCACGAGAATGAGGTTTTCTCCAATAGTTGGGTAAATGATTGAGATTCTCCACATGGGCACATTTTCAGTTGCAAGGCAATGATGAGTAGAGGTAGTTTTGAGAGAATAAGTTTGTTGCTGCAAAGGAAGAAAGAGGGGATATTCTTTTCAGTTTGATCAACGGTGAATGAAGCTTCCAGATGGCATTTTCAGATCAAGTTTAGGGCTGCTCCTACTTGTTTCTATCCTTCTATATCTTCTCTTATTTTCTCAATTGTAAGGGTTTTGAGTTTTTGTATTGGGCTGGGTAGATAGACAATTGTACTTTCTGAATCATTTCTTGAGTCTGTAAGCTGTAATTTTTTGAATTCAAGAGTAAATACAACCAGTTTATGCAAATAACATCATGAAGGTGTTTGCACATTCATGAATGTCTTCAGATATTCTCCATATTTGTACACTTTTAGTCATGTAAATTCAACAATACAAAGTGTCTTTGAGTTTATCATCTCAAATTTCATGAGGTTGTTTTGTCTGTTCATTGTTCTGTTTCAAAGAAATGATTAATATGATTTGAGTAGGTGATTGTGATTTTAGGTGTGCAGATGGGATTTGATAAGAAGAATCTGATTGATAACAAGAGAGGGATTGTTGGTGCAAGACACTAACAGTTGATGCAAAGCATTAACAATTCAATCCACTGGTTGAGGTCTGTTTGCTGGGAATTCATTTTATGTGTTTGACTCCATGGCCCAAAATTGGCACTGATCTATTTTTTAGTTTTGTGCATCTCGAAAACATTTTATAAATGTAAAATCATTCTAACCTTACTATTTGGTTGTTTGTGTGTCTTGCTTTTCAATGGCTAAGAGAGGGTTGAGTTACTGAGAATTTAGCCAAGTTTGAAGTTTGTAATGCCTTCCTTAGTGTATTTTCATTGGGAATTATCTGCTTTATAAAGCAATGTCAGTGTATGAGTGAATTAAGTTTTGGGCATTGTATAGGTTTACCCACCTTGGTCTTGCAGAGCCAGAAGTGTAGGAGATGTCAGTCTTTGACTGAATCTTGTCAGTTTTCCACTAGCCTTTGTGGTTCTTTAATATAGAGGTTGGCTACCTCTTAGAGAATTTCAAATCCTAGCTGGGTTGCATTTTAAAACACCAACAGGTGGCATGGATGTAATTAAGCTAGCTCTTATTAAATAATGTTTAATCCTTAAAAAATTAAATGGTGTCATGTTGTATAGTGTTTTAAAGGATTTTAAGCTAGTGTGGACCCTTCAATCTATTACAAGCATAAACCAAAATATAGATTATGATGTATAGGGTTTCTAAGGAGTGAATTGAATTTCTCCCTCAATCTAAGAGAATATGTAGTTATTTTTGGAACTCCCTTATAGAGCTCCAAATGAATATAGTATTAATCACATTTGGAGATGTAGGGTTTAATTATGTAAAAATAGACATGAGTTTTGTTTACTAGATGTAGAATGTGAAGGGATATGAATGAATTCATCTAGTACCTAATCTAGAATGTCGATGTCATCTTTAGAAATTAGTTTATCAAAGAAATTAAAGGTTCTGAGAATTAAATAGAGTATTTTTAGATTTGTGATAAAAGAGGAATAGGAGTGTAGAATGTCAAATTCACCAAAATTCTATGTACGAAAAGAATTTAACCAAGAGATCCATTATTTAAACTTTACACTAGGATAAACTGGTTCTAAAAGGAATATTTTTGTCATTATTATATTATAGAAAGAATAAAATAACACCAAAATTATCTTAAGGTATTTTTACTTTCATAAAGCTATATTTTATCAATTTAAAATATAGCTATGTAAAAAAAATCAAATATAAGAAACTAAATTATAGAAATGAAAAACTAGATTCAAACATGTAGAGCAGAAAGAGAGTAACCTATGAACAAGAGATGGAGACCATTATCTAGGATGCTAGTGTGATGCATGGTTATAAATACATAGTGCACTATCATCCATGTCATCTATTGTAGTCCTATTATTGTGCTATGGTCTAGAAAATTTACATAATTTAGAACAACTACTAGATTTTAAGCTCACATCTACAACAAAAAAAGTAAAGAAAAAAAGGATAGAAAATGAGAGATAATTAGATAGTATAGAATTAAAATTAAACTAATTAGAATGAACTAAATAACAAAATAATAAGAAAAACAGGATGTTTTCAAAACATACATGTGATTAAAATATCTCATTTTTTTATAAATAAATAAAATGAAAAATGGTTGGGATTGTTTGGGAGCTTTGTAATAATGGGAAAGCCCCTTATTTTGGTCTTTCAATCTCCATGAAAAGTCAAATAGAAAATAGGAAAATATAGTGTGTGCACTTATCCTATGTTTATCAAGGACTAAGAATAGGATAATAAAATGAAATCTATAAGCATAAAATTCCTAGTGTATAAGAAGATACACCCTAGTGTTCATATTGAAGGTGAATAGTTGATTGATACATTTGATGGTTTACAGATACATTAATAAAAGGAGAAGATGTGTAGCTAACAATTGAGTAATTGTGTCAACATAACGGCATGGAGTGTAACTACATAGTTTTTGTGTAGGTAGAAATGTAATACACCAACATTGCCCCTTATTACAATGTTCCTACAAGTGTATCCTAAAAATATTAGAATTCACCTTGCCAAGGGACACCCCCCTTAAGGCTTACATAATGAAACTTTTTTATTAGATAAATACAAATTCAAGAGAATATATTTGAAGAAATAAATCTTGAATCAGATGGAACTCCATCAAGATGTCTTGTGACCATCGAAAGGGTGTAGCTTTGAGCTGAATTCTCAAGTTATTGGACTACAATTTTATCGAGCTCCTAAATCATTGATTCTTGAATTATTTGAAAACAATCCATATTGAGCTCTGCAAACATAGGGCTCCATCAAGTTGTGTCTTGACCCTTGTAAGGGTATAATTCTCAATCATAGTTTTGTAAACTCGCTACACAACAATCCATATTGAGATCAATGTCAAATACCTTACTTGTATCCAAAAATAAAACTTCATAATATATGTCTTCTTGAAATCCATCAACATCAACAAGGAAATTTAAAAGGAAAGAAAAAATGATTCTCATAAAAAGAACCATCGCAAAGTGAGAAGCTAACTTGAGATAATGGAAATTCCTCCATCCTCTAGTGCCACCAATCTCCAATTGATCCTATTATTCTTTACCAATTTGATGTCTTGGATGAGTCTTTTGAGGCCTCATCAAGTCTTGCAAAGATACTGTAATTGATATGGAATTTATAATGTTCTTATTTGTAGTGCAACAACCCTTGATATAGACAAAGACCAATCCCCTCTTTGGATCTGGCTTCTTAAAAATCATTTCAAATATCATCATAAACTCACTCTCTCGAAGACCAATAGGGTGGGTGCATGAAAATGGGTAGCAATTCCATGGACACCCTCCAAAAAAAAAAATTGTAAATCAATAACGCACTCGCATTATGGCTCGTTATGTAGAGCCTGAGGCTCGAAAACTATTATTGACTGTTAAAAGAAAAAAAAGAAATGCAAATCTGTCATTAGCATTTCGACTTTTTTTTTTTGCATCCGTGGCAAAAACTCCCACAATTTAGTGCTCGCGTTCTAGGAGGATGAATTCAACAAATTTATTCACCAACAATTGATATTTCTTCACAACGATGGTGCCACGATGACGAGGAGCTATGAGAGGTAAGGATTATATGGTTTTTGTTTTGAATTTGTTAGTTTTAGGTTGAATTTGATATATATTTGTTTGAATTTTTAGGAGATGCAAATCAACCTGCAAACCCTCAAAATCCTCAACAGGAAGACCAACCAAATCCTCAAGATCAAATTCAACCACAACATCAACCTCCTCCACCAATCACTCAACCCCCTCTTTGCATTCAACAAAATTTAATGAGTGAAATTGAGAACAACAAAAAGAAAATTAAGGATTTGATCAGTAGGTTGAGTGATCCAAATGGTTCAACCACAAAAAGAATGACCCTAGCAAATTCATTAAAAGATATGTTAAAAAATGTAGATTCAATTAGCAAACAATTAACTGGATGGCAAGATAGGAGGCATGCGGCTAGGGATTATTATGCAAATAAACTATCATATAAGGATGCAAAGGATTTAAAAACTACAAAAGGTGATTTGTGCTCATTTTCACCGACCCACGCACAAATCAAAATCTTACCCTCAATGCAAAGAGGTTTCCTATCCATCGGTGCCACCACCAACAGATTAGGTAGTTTTATGATAGGTGGTACATGGTCTTTGATTACCCACCGTGCAACAATTGTGAGGTCCATCAATATTTCCTTAGGAAACTATACAGTGAGTTCATATTGAACAAGATCCCAAATTATTTTGATATGAGGGATTTCCAGGGGAGAGGTGGGGGGTTAGCTCAGGATAGACCTAGTGCACAGTCAGATCCTACGTAGAAAGGTAGATGAGCTCTCGCTAGGCCACCTCATGAGCACATTGTTATGCCTTCCGTCGCAAAGGAAAGTGCTGACGTAGAGACATTTTAGGTGATCAACACTTTGACCCAAAGTGTCATCCATCATACTAGCCCTATTCTATAGCGCCATCCAGGGGAGTCTTCGAGTGGTGGCCTTCGAACACATGTGTGTCAATCTTGTGGGGCTACTTGTTCATATGAACCCACCAACACTCAGGAGACTGGTACGCAGGATCTATCTGTAACTATGGAGATGGAGAGGGCAACTGACATTTTGCATCAGGAATATGGCATTGATAGTCAGGTAAAATATAGTGCATGTTCATTGAATTTAATTTATTAAATTTTCATTTTGAAATGCAAAATTAACTAAAAATGTTTTATGATTTTAATAAAATTGCAAGGTCATAGTGTTGAGACTGGATACACTGGCCCCCCACCAACTTATTTTTGCAATACACCTATCGCTAGGGTATGTAACTAGTAAACAATTATAAATTTATTGCATGTTAATAGCATTGTTTTATGAATGGTGATTTAATATGTGATTTTGGATGTTGAACAGACTAATATTGGAGGTTTTGATGGAACACTTCCTAGTGGTGGTGGATTTACTCAAACCTACATGGAGGTAATAGTATAAAGATTTTAGCTAATGAATCAAGTACTTAATAGATTTGTGTAGTTTATATGCACATAGTTGATTACGTTATATAATTTGTTGTTTTATTTTCAGATGTTGCATGATGATACACCTCTGAATCTGATGAGGGAAATGGATATTGGTGTGACATCTGCTATACAATCCTCGATGGATTTGACAAGAGAAGTATGAGGAAAATGAGTAAATTTAAATTTACATTTATTGTTATAGATGTTATTTGGTAAAAAATCAAACCATTATTGATTCACGTAGTTTAGTTTCTATTTGTATGGTTTATACAGGGCTTGAGCATGCCTGAGCATGGGTGTGAGAATATTTCCCTTGTGGAGAGAGATCGTGAGATGGCGGTAAGTGATTATTTTGTCAAATATATCATTTTTTATAATGTAATTTCTATATATTCATGTCTTTACTTCTTATTGTAACAGTTAAAACTTCACAATGAACTAAACCCTAGGAGGAGCAGGAAGAGCAATCCTCGAGCATAGCAAAACTGAGTGACAAAACTATCTCGATCTGATCGAAAAGGAAAGGGAAATATTTTATTTCCAAAGCATGGAGAGCAATGACTTTTGATTCCAAAGCCCTTTGTTGTATGCCTACATGGCAGTTTTGTACATATTTTTTATTGGACATATTTGACATTGTATGCCTATATGGCATTCTCGTAAGCCTATATGGCTATTTTGTACATATATTTGATACTTATACTGACATATATTGATGTATTCCTACATGGTTATTTGGTTAATACAAATATATTTTATCGATGCCTGTCCATATTTGCATTCTAAATTGATGGTTCAATAGATATGAGTTACATGTATTCAAGTGTATACTTTACAACTTACATGTATACTTTGTGACTTATGTGCATTTGAATGTATACTTTGTGGCTTACGTGTTTTCATGCATATACCTTGTATTTGTGCATATACTTTTTTTTAATTTGTGTATACTATGTATTCGTGTGTATACTTGTTGAGGCTTACGTGTTTTTGAGTACTTGTACTTCCCTTATTGACATGTACATGCTTGACTTATTCATGTGTATAATTATTAATCTATTTCATCCTCAATGCATGATCCTTGAGATGGAGTAAGAACACCCTCAAGGTCCAAAGGAGTTTCACATGCATTCTTCATAGGCTTGTTTTGGTAGTCAAACAAAAAACCTCTTGCATCATTGAAATGAAAAAAGTTATCCTTTATAGCAGGTTTGAAGCCATTATCATTTTCTGTCGGTTCTTCATGTATCCACTCCCCATTAATGGTTGCCTCATGACTTTCATGAAACCAAGCACTTATCTCATTTGTGATAGAAGAAATGTATGTAGATTTATCTTCCTCCTTATGAACCATTCATTATCATGAGAGATGGGTTCTTGTGAACCACTACTCATGAATCATGGGTCGATGAGTTTGACTTGTAAAACTACACGATTGAATCTTGATAGCAATATTACAATATTTATATATCTAAATGTGTTATTTCCTTCAGCTAAAATTTATGCTTATACTTATATGATTGATGTATGTTTGTGTATGGGATCATAGTAATTTCTATTTGATAGTGCTATTGTGTTTGTAAGGTTTATTTATTAAAGGGTGCATGAAACAAGTTTTAAATCCTTAAAAATCTTTGAATTTCTTAGGTTTTTCTATTTGTCGAGTCTGGGCTCCGAGCCTGAGTCCAAGTAAAAATTTGACTTGTCAAGTGTGAGGCAAGTCCAAGTCTTCTAACACAGGTGTGAACACATCAAGGAATAATGTATATGCTGATGAAGAGAGAACCCATCCTTGTTTCTAAACAAACCATAGTATAGATATGGTTGGTCGAGATAAAACATCACTCTTCTGGATAGTTCGAACCATAATCTTTCATGGCTGCAAACACACCTTCATTATGTGTGTTCTTGATCCTACTGAAGAAATGGTGGAACATGTTGTAGATCAAATCTTGCAACCCTAAGTCCACAAGAAGGTTACTTGTCTCGATTTCTGCAAATGTAATTCAATTATAAAAATAATTCTGCAAATTGATTACCTTTATCTTCCCTTCTTATTCTCTTTTATACTCAAAAACTACACAATTGAATCTTGATAGCAATATCACAATTTGACACATTGTAGAAAATACCTCCTATTTATCAATTGATGAGATAAAGGGGCTCTATAATGAATGTTTCATAAGGCAAAACACTTGCTGAAGGTTTTGCAAATGGGGTTGGAAGCTAAGTGGGCTTAACCTTGGGGATAAAACTTCATGGTTAAGCGCTTGAGCTGGAGTAGTACTGGGATGGGTGACCTCCCGAGAAGGCCTAGTGCCTCGCCTCTGTGAGCATCACCTAGATGCAATGAGTGCTAAGTGGGCCATTCATTATCATGAGAGATGGGTTCTTGTGAACTCAGCCCTCTTTCAATCCATGTTAGCCATGGGACCATACAGGAAGCTGGAGGTCATACCAAGTACGGGATCAACAAGTTTGTACTAAAAATCTAAAAAATAGAGAACAGTGTGAATAATTCTTATTAGATCTTCTCCAAAAGTTTATCAGCAACCTCCATTCGAGCCTCTCAAGGCTTTACATAATGTTTTACACCCTTATCTAACTGATCCACGCCCTCAACTAACTAAAAACCAACTTTCAAAACAAGTAACTATTGCATTTCAAATTTGTTGCTTTAAGCAACTTACAAATTTGCAACTTTAAACTCCTCCAACCTAAGAGATCGATCTGGTGGAACATAGCTTAGACTGATTCCACGTGTTTCAATTTGAAAGAGGACCATGCCTAGCGTAAGCATACCTATTCAGACGTGTTAGAACAGTCTGCTTGGTCACACAAGTTGCAAAATGAAAGTTGCACTACTTGCATTTGATGCTTTTTCCATCAAGTGAAAATATTCCGCCATGGGAAAACCACTCTGAGATAGCTAAAATCAAGAGATTTTTTTGTAGAGGGGCCCAACACGATCCTATAGGATCAGATGAGAATTTTCTAAGTGTCATGGTATCCAAGTAATAGTATACTAAAGTTTAAAACCATTTTGCATTTTGGACCCCTAAGGGATCAATCTAGTGGAACATAGCTCGAAGAGATTCCATGTGTTTCAGTGTGAAAGAGGACCATGCCTAGTGTAAACATACCTATTCAGATGTGTTGGAATAGTCCACTTGGTCACACAAGTTGCAGAACAAAACTTGCACCACTTTGCAACTTTGCACTGCTTGCATTTGATGCTTTTTTCATCAAGTGAAAATCCACCGCCACGGGAAAACCACTGTAAGATAGCCAAAACTGATAGAGGTTTTTGTAGAGGATCCCAACGTGATCTTTTAGGATAAGACGAGAAGTTTCTAAGTGTCATGGTATCCAAGTAATAGCATGGTGAAGTTTAAAGCCATTTTGCACTTTGGACCCTTAAGGGATCGATCCGGTGGAACATAGCTCGGAGCGATTCCACGTGTTTCAATGCAAAAGAGGACCATTCCTAGTGTAATCATACCTATTTAGACGTGTTGGAATAGTCCACTTGGTCACACAAGTTGCAGAACAAAATTTGCACAACTTTGCACTACTTGCATTTGATGCTTTTTCCATCAAGTGAAAATCTGCCGCCACGGGAAAACCACTATAAGATAGCCAAAACCGAGAAAGGTTTTTGTAGAGGGGCCCAACGCAATCCTTTCAGATTAGACAAAAAATTTCTAAGCATCACGGTATCGGATTAATAGCATGTTGAAGTTTGTAGCCATTTTGCACTTTGGACCCTTAAGGGATCGATCCGGTGGAACATAGCTCAGAGCGATTTCATGTGTTTCGGTGTGAAAGAAGACCATGCCTAGCATAAAAATACCTATTCGGATGTGTTGGAATAGTCCGCTTGGTTACACAAGTTGTAGAATGAAAGTTGCACCACTTTGCAACTTTGCACTGCTGGCATTTGATGCTTTTTCCATCAAGTGAAAATCGCCCGCCACGGGAAAACCACTTTGAGATAGCCAAAACCGAGAGAGGATTTTGTAGAGGGGCCCAACGTGATCATTTAGGATCAGATGAGAAGTTTCTAAGCATCACGGTATCCGAGTAATAACATGCTGAAGTTTGCAGCCATTTTGGACTTTGGACCCTTAAGGGATTGATCCGGTGGAACATAGTTCAGAGCGATTTCACATGTTTCGGTGCAAAAGAGGACCATTCCTAGCATAAAAATACCTATTCGGACATGTTGGAATATTTTGCTTGGTCACACAAGTTGCAGAATGAAAGTTGCACCACTTTGCAACTTTGCACAACTTGATTTCGACACTTTTTCCATCAAGTGAAAATCTGCCGCTACGGGAAAACCACTCCGAGATAAGCGAAACCGAGAGAGGTTTTTCTAGAGGGGCCCAATGCGATCCTATAGGATCAGACAATAAATTCCTAAGTAGAAGGGAATAAGTTTTATGGGATTTATGTTGCTTCCCCTATAGAATTTTATGGAAAAGGGCAGGAAAAGTGAGGATTCACCCTAGGGTTTGATAAAATATTGCATAAAATAATGGTTTTTGTTTGGCATGGTGGAGTGAGTTTCTCCTGAGATAAATTGTGAATCTGAGGGTTTGGATACATGATAATTGCTGCCCCAACAATGCATTATGTAAGAAAATCTTATTACAATGCCTTAGAGTTTGTCATTATGTAAGTAAATCTTATTACAATTGCGGATCTGAGAGTTTTTCATTATGTAAGTAAATCTTATTACAATGCCTTAGGCACTTCATTCTCATGGATCTGTTACAATGTCACTCATATATTCGAGATTCTATTTAAATGTCTACATCATAGGTGCTCATTATGAGGTTAACTTCAATTGAGTAACTTGGCATTCCCTTGCTAAGCTTCACACGCTCTATTATAATGGCTTGAAATCAAAATTGATATTTGTCAAGATCATAAAAATAAGGATGTTTCATTGCTTGTTTGGCTGAGATTCTCTTTGATGGCTCTTAAATCAACATTTTCTGCAACGAGAGATCAATCAATTTTTAGTAGTTCCCTCACCAAGCTTTGCACATGCTTTTCTAATGTCTTAAAATATTGATTGAGATTTGTCAAGATCATCAAAATAAGGATGTTGCATTGCTTTTCTGGCTGACATTCTCTTGGATGACTCATATATCTACATTTTTTGCAAAGGGACACCAATCACTGTAAAAGAAGATGATAGCATTGGCATCAAACAAATTAATGTTCATACAAGTATAAATTAATAAGAACCAATGTGCATATACTTACAAATTAATCCAATGAACTATTTGGGTCTGCTCTACTCTTTATTGTGTCAAGTATAGCCTCATGGTCAGATTCACAGACCTTCCACAAGGTCTTGTTCAAAGGTCTACCCCCATATTTGGTCACATGAACATTAAATGCCATGACAAGGTTCGAGTAATGAAGAATCTTACGATGCACGTCAAAGTCCTGAAATAGCCAATGTTTAACACTTGAATGTGGGTACCTTCTAAGCCATGTTCTAGTAACCACAACTAAGCCTATAGGGTATTCAATGTTTTCCCCATCTATAACTGGGGCCTCCAATTTCTTCTTGGCCTCAACACAATGACACAAGTAATAGTCTATTCCCTCTTCATTATCTTCATCTACAATAACTGCATAAACATGCCCTGCATTGATATGTACAAAGAATCTCTTGAAATTTCAACATTACAAGTACAGTACAAAGTAAGATAACGATATGGAATTTCAACAACTAAGCAAGTAGATATATCACCTGGTTGAACTAGATCTGATACATGGTCAAATTCAACCGATGCTTCCATCTGTGTCAATTCCGGTGTCGTCGGAGGGTGATATGTGTGAAGTGGGCTAAGATAAATTGTGAACCATTTGTCAACCCACTCCCTTGAATCACAATCATTCCAGGCTTGCATTGTACATGAAGAACAAAATCATGCCATCTTTCGTGTATCGATACTCCATGAACCTACATTTGACCTAAGGAAAGAGTGTACCTCACTCGATCCTGTTAGTGTACAACAGTCTTCATATGGTGCAATGTTAGTATTATCCATCAACCAAAAAAATCTATGAACTAAAGACCTACCTTCATTACCTGGACCCATCAAAGCATTACACCACTCGACGATTGATTTTGTATCTGTCAACTTTGCACTATCTTTATACTTTAACTCTTCTCATGCTAATGCTCTTTTCACGCATGCTTATGCACCATCATGCTCCCCCTTTCCATGTCCAGCCTCACAAAAGTTCCAAATATGTTGAACACCTGTAATGACATGCATCCTGCACAACCAGTAGAACATGCGCGAGTTCTTGAACTGTGTTGCATAATTATCAAACCATATTATATGTCGATCCTATTCTATGCCCCTCTGAGCCAAACCATAGTAGAACATCTGGAAGCAAACTTGTACGAACTCTAGAGAATACGTGCAATCATCACTAATGTAAAAGTGGTACTCCCTCAATACCTTCCTTTTCTCATCTATACTATTAGATGCATGAATGAATGCTATGTGCACAAATATCGAAACTTGTGTGGAGTTCTAATACTATGACTACACCTCATGTTGTGGTTGTAGAGTCTAGTTCTCCGCAAATTCAACCACGAATACTATGCTTCCAACTGGAAAGGTGTCCTTGCATAGCTTTATTTGTGTGTCCAACCATTGGGCTCTATGGGTATGCATTGTATTGCAGTCTTTGAAGGTTTCGTTCTCTTTGTCTATTAGTTTCCTCTTTGTCTTTTTCTTCAGCATGACGGATAATTTTATCTGTACCATGGTAATGAGATGAATATTAGTTCCTAAAAAATTTACCCATTCAAGCTAATTAAAAAATATATGTCATTGAAGGATTCATTTAAATAATACTTACAATCATCGTGCACAAAAGTTAACCTACCATAGACAAATGTGTACAAACTATGGAAGCATAGACAAAGTTTTTATATGTTTCAAAGGTGGTTGTTTGTTATTTATAGGTATTGGGGGTAGTTTTTTGTCATTTCAAAATTTTTAAACAACCTCCATTGGCTCGAAGGGAGGAGTATTGTTCATTTTGAAATCTATTTTTATGATAAAAAAATGTTGTTTTCCAAAAATTCACTTGTTTTTTTGCACATTCCTACACTTGTATGGATTTGTAAAGCCTCCCCTTGATACAAAACTAATAGAATATTGTAGGTGCATGTCTTAACTCTCTAATGCATCAATTCTAAGGGCTTAACAGTACGTTTGAAGGGAGCAATTGACAATTTTTTGAAACTGCTCATTTCAAGCCAGTCAAGGGTTTGAGTAGGATTTAATTATGAAATGACCATCCCACCTACTGTTACAATTTTTTTCTCGGTGGGATGGCATGTACATTTTTATAGTAGGGTATTTTATTTGTTTAACATGCCTTGGAATGAAACTAATGACAATAGGATGGGGTTCTTAGGCTGAAACAAGCACTTTTCCATGAGAATTTGAGGAACCAAGGAGTGATTTTGAAAAAGTGTTGAAGGAGTGGTCTATGTAATGAACTTTTGACCTTGTGCAAGGTATTTTGAAGATTTTTTATTCTTTGGAATGATCTGGGAAGGCCCAGGTATAGGATTTTCTATAAACCCTCCCTCTTTGCATTGAAAAATGGGGGTTTTTATATTGGAAGCTTAGTTGAGTAGGTAAGGTCCTAAGACCTAGAAAATATCTTGTTTTGAGACCTAATTAAAGACTGTTTTTTGGTTTAGAAGTATGGTGTGAGGATCTAAGGGTAGTTCCTTTGTAAAATTGGCATACTTGGAGGCTTAAAACAGTGAAAAGGTCAGTTTTCTTAAAGTTGTCCCAAAGAAGTCATGTGATGGGTTAAGGTATGTCTTGAAACTCTCAAATGGGTGCTAGAATCATTATTTTATTTTCCTAGTGTTTTGGAATTAAGGGCCCAAAACTGGTTTTGCGCTAGTATTAGATTCCAAGGGTGAAAAGTGGTAAATAGTGTTTTTGTTTGTTGTCCAACTTGGAGGAGTGTTGGGATTGGTCCATTAGGACTTTTTAATCTTGTTAGACGCCTCTTGAAGGAAATTTGACATCTTGAATGGTTTTGCATCCTCTAACTCTACATCAAAAATGAGTATCACAGTCTGAAGTGTGTGCATGGTTTGGGAGTACATGTGATAGTTTGCAGATGCTTGGCTACTAGAATGTGGACAGTGAACAAAGGAAATAAGTTTGTGTGTAAGGGTAGACTTCTGAAAGGTTTCATTTTTGTTGTACTAACTCAAGCAAAGATCTCTAAAGAAAATAATGGTTTGGTTGTGCCTTAAGAATTATGGTTTGTGTTTGTAAACAATGGTGCCATTATGGAAGATTTAAGACAAGTTGTGAATGACATAATCATTGGTTGATGTTTTGAGGAATCTAGTTGATTGTAATCAATTATTTTCAATATTTTCAATGTGTTTTGAAGGTCCTTAAGAAATTGGGAACTCTTAATGCTAATTTGAGTATATGAATCAAATGTGTTGTGAAGGGAAATATAGTTACAATGACAACGTAAGGTTATAAATTATAATGAAAAAAAAAAATGAAAGCAAGCCATAATAGAATGAAAGAAAATCTGTAAAGACTTCACATACCTAAAAAACCAGACTTTCAAATGGAGGAGTTCAACCCAATTATGTAGCCTTAGCTAAGAGCTTCTTCTTTCTTCAAACTCCACAACAATTTGACTTGTTCAAAAGCTTGTTCCCCTCCAAACTTCAATTGATATTATATGTCTTTCAACCTGGAAACTCTTCTATTTCATGCAAAGGTGGTAGAAATATCATGGAAAAGGTGATGGAATGTGAAAAACATGCTTGCAAACTTCACAACATCATCAAAAAGAAACTTTTTTTTGGAGCATGCACAAAACTAGGGGAATATGCAAACTGTGGACCTTAAAATCACGGGTATATAGAATTTTTTACCATTTTTAGTGGATTAAAACACATGCGCTCGCATTATAATGTGAGCGTGTTATGTGAAATATGGTTTTCTTAATATATTTAGTTTCTCCCTCTTTGTCTATACCCTCTATCCTAATTCTATATCTCTCCCATGCACCCTTATAGTAGAGGAGATAGAGGTGAGTGTGTGTGTGTGAGGGAGAGAGGGAGGGAGAGGGAGAGGGAGAGAAAGAGAGAGTGGGAGAGAAATAGGGAGAGAGGGAGGGAGATGGAGTGGGAGTGAAATAGGGAGAGATGGACGGAGAGGGAGAGGGGGAGACAAATATAGTGGGAGAAAGAGAGGGGGGGAGAGAGTGGGAGAGTTGGAGAAGGGGAGAGTGGGAGAAAGAGAGTGTGGGATAGAGTGGGAGATAGAGAGGGAGGGAGAGAGGGGGAGAGTGGGAGAAAGAGAGGGAGGGAGAGAGTGGGAGAAGGGGAGAGTAGGAGAGAGAGTATGGGGAGAGAGTTGGAGATAGAGAGGAGGGAGAGAGGCAGTGGGATAAAGAGAGGAGGGAGAGGTGGGAGGTGGGAGAAGGGGAGAGTGGGAGAAAGAGAGTGTGGGAAAGAGTGGGAGATA